>JAPWDM010000001.1:62558420-63158420 GCA_035578155.1 Brachynemurus nebulosus
TTGCCAAAGCATACTTTGAAACTATGGAAACAATAATAAATAATCAACATACATATGTATATTTTTAGAATTACATAATGACATTATATACTAAATCAGACATAGCCAACTTTTTTATTATATTAAGCCGTGCGAAATAATTTCCCACTGCTATTTCCGCACACTGTGGGTAATTGTTAATTTTTACATATAGTTAGCCGTGCACAAAATGTTACTTTTAATAGTAGGAGTCGAAAAAATAAATTTCAGTTTCTGCACTTGAATATTACTGGATACTAGCTGTATACCCATTCGATGGGATTTAGCATCGGCAACATCTCAAGATGTTAGTCAGTGTTAAAGATTTATTAAAGAGGATATTATTTATTTTAATAGCCATAGTAACATATTATGTTTATATAGTATATCTCTAACTTCAAAAATGACGAATTTCTACACAAATTTTCATTCCCTATTTAACCCACTTAGGGAATGAATTTTCAAAAATCCTTTCTTAGTGGTCACCTACATTATATAAGGAACTCCTATGCAAAATTTCATTCTTCTAAACCCCAAGATTTCGGCTATGCGTTGCCTGTCAGTCAGTCAGTGTTAGAAATTTATTAAGTAAATTTATAAAATTTTTTTAGCGTGTCTCTGGAAATAATAGATTCAAAATATTCAGAGAAATAATCCATTATATTGTGAAATCGAATGGAGTCGTGGTTTAATATTTAGCCCATCCGTAGTAGTTTTTCCATTTGTCAACAGATGGCTGCTAAAGAAATAGTGGCAATTTTGAATTGTCCATTTTTACTTGGTAGCAATAAATTATTATAAAAAAATAGGAACATTCAGAAAATTTGCTAATATTTTTTCGTTAATTTTTCAGTAGTAGTTAATGTTTGAAATACCAATTGCAATACTTAATTCAGATATATTAAACGTAGAAAATTTTGGGAACACAAAATCGCTAGAAACATGTACTTCGAAGTCAGTTAATTCCTTTTAGACAGTGGTAACATTCGATTCAATTGTAAATTCCATTTCATCAATTTTTTTCTTTCATGACATCAAATACGTTGCCCTCTTCATCTCCTCTTTCATTTTTTCTTTTCCATACATTGTTAGTTTCTTCTAGATTACCGTGAGAAACAGTCGAATTATTTCTTACTTGGACATTTTTATGAAGAAATCTTTCTTAAATGTTTTTTCTTTTGATAGGGCTTGAGTTTCTCTTAATGAATCAAACTTTGTATTGATTGTATAATATGGAAGCTTGAGAGATGGAACAGATATTTTCTTGATGTATATTACTACCTATAGTAGACAGATTAAAATATGAGTAGTAAAAAATAAGTTTTGTAATTATACTTATAAAATCTGGTGGTTTAAAATGAACTGGACAAAACTCTCATTGAAGGCATAACTTTTTTACCCATTTTCAGAATGTTTATCTATGCTAATCAGCGACCAAGCAATTCTCCTTTGTTAGACATATTAAGATTTTAGCACCATTTGTATATCATTCTTGGGACCTTCCACTGTTGCAACCAAACATACAACAATATACGTTACTTTTACTTTTTCGTGATGAAAATTCTATAATTTGAACAATATTCATCTATTAAATTTGATTAAATTAGGGTAAAATATATTTAATGACAAGCCATAAAAAAATTCACAAATGATTAAAGTTCACTTGGTTCATATGAAATGTACAAATAGCCTTTCCGCAGTAGTTTATTTTCGGGCCACCATATAGCATATCAAAATTCCCCGTTCTCCAATACCATTGATTTTACAGAACACTATTTACGCAAGTACAGCTTGCACTTCACGACTTTTTTTTTATATTTTGAGAGAAATTTTGTTTTTGTTCAAAATAAAGGTATTTACTTGTGGCAATTTTATTATTATTTTAATGGATCTCGATAAACTCTTGTACACTAATCCCGATATTACTGTTATAAAAATAAGCAAATGAGATTTGAAACATTAAAGCAAGTATCTACATACATACATATAAAAGAAGAAAATTCAAAAAATAAACTTGATATATTTATTAACAAAAATAGTAACAATAAAATGAATGATTTACATAATAAAAGTGTATATAAAGTGCAAACAATTAATATACAATTAAAACGTAAAATGTTTACATTACATTTGCGTTTGATAGAGAAAAATAATTTGTCTGCACTGTGGGCGTTTTCCTATTATTAAATGATTCAGTCATAAATTTCAGTCGTAATATTTCTCTAATTAAAAAGCTGTCACTTACATGTACACTACCCTGACAAATACTACAATTACGACTATTACAAGTAAAAAATATTTATGGGCTATGTTGATAACGAAATTTTAATGAAGCTTGTGGTTATAAAAAGAATTGCTACAATTTTTATCAAACAGAAAAAATAATATTTTTTAGAGTACTGTAAAACATTATTTTAGAGTACAGCGAAAAAAAGTGTTTAGTAAATTATTTTCAAATTCAAGTTAAAATGCCATCAGGTTAGAATCGATAACCAGAAATGCCTATTTACCGTAAAATAATTTATGAATAACACAGGCCAACAACTAAAAAACTTTTTTAATACTTTAACCATATTTTTATGGATTTTAGTGTGCTGAATCTGAAAATAACAATAAAATTGCTGTATCACCTACCATTTCCCTACATTTTACATCATAAACCTTTATATTCAAAAAATAGTTCAGAAAATTAATGCAATCAATATAATACTAAATATGCGAAAGCCAGCGATCCAATATCTTATAATGAATATAATATCTTATAATTCCAATATCTTTGCTCAAAGTTCCCGCATTTATCAGAAGCAAAGTTACAAGAGGGCGTCTTCATTGGCCCTGATATAAGAAAAATGATGTTTGACTCTGAGTTTGAATTACATATAACAGTGAAAGAGAAAGAGGCTTGGATTGCTTTCAAGGAAGTTGTTAACAAGTTTTTGGGTAACAAAAAAGACCCAGACTATAATATAACCATTGTATCTAATATACTTAATCGCTTCAAGAATTTGGGATGTTTAACGAGCTTAAAGGTTCATTTTTTAAACAGCCAGCTAGACTACTTTCTGAACAATTTAGGAGCTGTCAGTGAGGAACAAGGAGAACGTTTCCACTAGGATATCAAGATAATGGAAAAACGCTATCAGGGACGTTGGAACACCAGGATGATGGGCGATTACTGTTGGTCCTTTCACCGAGAAAGTCAGTAAGCAGCACACAGAAAAAAAGCCACATCCGAAGCTTCAAAGAAAAGAGAGAAAGAAAATATAAGCCCATGGACTCTTAAAACCTTCATAAAACTTAGTATTAGGAATAAAAATATATTTTATGTGTTAAAATAAAGCTCTGTTTGTCTTGTACAAGTTATTTTTTTCACTCTTATAGAATATTAGCATATTTCATTAAATCTGACATAGCCAAAATGTGACAAAACTGTGGGTGATACAAAATAATGAAATTCAAATTTGGATTTAGCACCCAAAAAAATATAAAGATCACCTATTAACATTAAAAAAGTTTTTTATGACCTTAATTTTGCAGGCCTGTGTAATTAACACTTTAAAGACTTATTTTGTGAAAATCGCGAACCCGGCTCCACCACCGTCAGCTGGTGTGAGCTCCGGTAGCGAGACACGTCCCGCTACCGCGTCCAATGTACCCGCACCGCAAACTAGCGGGGCGAGTACAGAGTCCAAAAGGGGTAACCCTCCCCCCAAAAAAGGGAATCGTCGTGGGCGTCAAATTCCAATTGACGCCCCAAGAGAGCAAGTTGCAAGTTTTACGAAATTTTTAGTAATAAAACCAACGGAAGGAGACTTCAGTAAGATGAGTCCCTTCCAGTTGGCAAAATTAGTTAGAGATTTTATTGGGCATGTCAAGAATGCTAAACTGTCAGCCAAAGGGTTGCTCGTGGAGGCATTCTCAGTGGCACAATCCGAGAAAATCAGTAGTTTAAAGAATCTCGGGCAATACGCAGTGGAGATGAACCCCATGGAGTATTAAACTACTCCCGGGGCGTAATCATGCATTCCTCACTAGCGTATTGCACCTTTGAAGAGATAGTGTCGGAGATATCTCCGCAGGGGGTAATAGAAGCGAGGAGGCTTAAATTTAATAGGGGGAATAAATATCCAAATATCCCCCTAATCATGTTAATATTCAATAAGACTACCCTGCCAAAAGAGGTAGTCTTACGCCTCTTCGAAAAAATCGACGTCCGTCCGTATATTTCGGCACCAATGAGGTGCTTTAATTGCCAGAAATACGGACATGTAAGTAAAAAATGTAGCGTCGAGCAACAGATTTGCGTGTGTGGTAGCCGTTACATGAAGGACGGCCATGTGACGAGCCAATCAAATGCATAAATTGTGGGGGAAATCACTCGGCCAAGTCGAGGAATTGCCCAATCTTTAAACAGGAATCAGCCATCCAAGAGCTGAGGACCCTGGAAAAGCTAAGCTATCCAGAGGCAAAACGGAAGCTTCTGGGCAACATGCCCCGTCGCTCGGCCTTGGATGGTTATGCAAGCACTGTTGCAGCCCCCGTCCCAACAGCGGCTGAGAAGAATGGTGAAATTAAGGAAATTAAATAAGCCATGAGATAGATGCAATTTACGATGCAACGTATGCAAGAAAGTCCCATGCGCTCTGTGGGTGTAGCTGTCCCTACTCCCACATCAGCCGCAGCGCCAGCCAAGGTCTCTGAGACCAAAAGGGTGCTGGCAACCACCCCTCAGGGACACATTTTGAGAACTGTGACGTCTTCTCCAAAGAAGTCACCGAAGAAATCATCGTCAGGCAGAAGATGTCACAGCGAGGGGGAGAGGGAGGAGAAACCATGCTGCCTCCACAATCGACGGTGACACTGCCACAACGCCCAACGGCACCGTCCCGATCGGGCACACTCGAATGCCCGGTCACCCCCCTCCCGAGTCGCTCTATCCAAACACCGATGAGCGACTCGGAAAGTACGACCGCGTCGGTACGTACGGGTACAAAGCGCCCGACGTCGGACGCCTATACCAATACCTCGGCCACTGAATCTGACAAGTCGGACACCGAGGTGAAAGTGACTAAAAGACAGAAAGGCTGGCCCAAGGGGAAACCTAGGAAGTAGCCACACTTCCTAGGGAGCAACCCAAGTGGTAACAAAAATGGCTATTATACAATGGAACTGTAATGGTGTAAAACATCATTACTGTGAATTGCAGATGCTTCTGGCTGAGCACACGCCCATGTGCGTGTGCTTACAAGAAATACACTTAAAGCCGGCGGAACAATTTTCAATAAGAAACTATTACATCCGCCGGCACAATGTACAGCCCGACATCCGGGCGATGGGGGATGTTGCCATCATCATTAAAGATGGCGTCCCATTCCGGGACCATCCATTAAAAAGCCCCCTACAAGCTATTGCAATGCAAATATTAAAACCGCCACAGTTCACAGTATGCTCGGTCTATTTACCAGACTTCGACTGGAATGTCGAAATCCTGACCGAGCTTACCTTACAGTTACCACGTCCATTTTTGTTCCTAGGAGATTTTAATGCTCACAGCCCTATGTGGGACTGTAGAACAAAAGACGCCCGTGAAAGACTCATCGAACGTTCTCTAGATGAGTCTGAAACGGTCTTGTGGAATACCGGTCAAGGTACTTTCATTAACGCAAGAACCGGTGAGCTGTCGGCTATCGACCTATCACTTGGCTCACCGGTCATGGCACACCGTTATGAATGGACGCTGGCGTCTGATTCATACGGTAGTGACCATATTCCAATCATACTGAACAGTACCACGCCGATGACTCCACAATCGTCTTCGCCGAGATCGACCGAATCGTCTTACTGGAGACTTAGAAGATGATGTGGAGCAAATGTCCTCCAGTGTCATTGAAGCAGCACATAAGAGTATACCAATGTCGTCCAACATTCCACCTAAACGTCGCTTACCATGGTGGAATGAAGTCGTGAGTGTAGCAGTTGCAGAGACAAAACGGGCATACAACGAACTCAGACGTCGCCCCACGCAGGAAAATGTGATAGCCTACAAGCGTGCGCAAGAAGTGTAAAAGAACCATCAAAGAGCAGAAGAGGCTATCATGGGAGCAATATGTTTCGGCCATTAATACCTCCACTACAACCTCGGAGGTATGGAGAAGAGTTAGGGCCATTACTGGGAAATCTTCCCGTTCAACAATGCCCTCCCTTCTCATCGTCGACGGTCGGAACATCACTGAACGCGCATTGCTTAGCTAAGCACTTTGAGCGCGTCAGTGGCTCCCAGAATTATGACCCGGACTTCCTGCGGAACAAGATCGATCACGAACAAAATGATCTTGATTTTTTCTCGGATGAATCCCTCCAGTACAACCAACCGTTTTCTATGCAAGAATTACTGGAGGCGCTTCGGGGATCTGGGAACATCTCCCCTGGACCTGATGAGATCCCCTACGCCATGATCCGGAACCTGCCTGATCCTGGTAAGTGTAGGTTACTGGATCTGTACAACGAAATTTTTAGGCAAGGCGTTTACCCTCCGCAGTGGTGAGAAGCTACCATCATTCCGCTGCTAAAAGAGGATAAACATTCATCGCAACAATCTAGCTACCGTCCAATATCCTTAACTTGCTGTTTCAGCAAAGTATTGGAAAAAATGGTGAACAACCGTCTCGTCTGGTGGCTGGAATCCCACAACTTCTTTTCTAAATATCAATGTGGGTTCCGCCGATACCATTCGACCACGGACCATCTTGTTCGCCTCGAGAATGCCATTCACGACGCCTTCCTCCAACGAAAACACCTTGTGGCTGTGTTTTTTGATTTAGAGAAAGCTTATGATATGACCTGGAGGTATGGCATTCTCAAGAAGCTGCACGACTGGGGTTTAAGAGGTAAACTCCCCCAGTTCGTAAAAAGTTTTCTGACTGACAGTTCTTTTCGTGTCCGGGTAGGTGACACTGAGTCTGAGGCCCACTCCCAGGAGAATGGTGTCTAGTACTTATCGTACCATCACCAAGGACTGTCCGCTCTGTTAAGCCTTGAGATGACAGGGCTCATCGTTAGATTTTATTATGTGTATGTTTGTCCGTTGTCTATTGCATTTATATGTTCCTGTCTATATTGTGTATGTTTTTATTTTTACTGTTTATCGCGGCGCATGCCCTTGGTAGGCGATGCCGCCGGGTACTGCTGACCGTGCCATCCACCGGCAGTACCCAAATTTTAATCACAGCAGCGCAACGTGCCACCGATATCTTGGATTTAGCCTTCGATCCGCGTAATCGCAACGGTGATGATAACATTCTTTCACTATCACAGTCGCGCCAAAAGTCCGCAATCAAGAGAACCGAGCAACAACATCTGCTCAATAAACATCGCGACAAAGTTCACCAGGGTATGTTCTATCGTCACCTTGACAACCTTGGCCTTTCGAGCGAACTCACTTGGGCTTTCTTCAGAGCTAATGGACATAAATCGGAAACGGACGGCTTTATCATGGCAGCTCAAGATAGAGTGTGGAACACCTTAACACACCAAAAATATGTGATGGGTAATAAAGGGGTTCCGAGTACCTCGTGTCGGGCATGCAAAGCATACCCGGAAACCTTAATGCACCTGATTTCAGGTTGTTCTTATTATGCTAAATCCACCTATATCCATCGCCATAATGCAGCGTTGCATGTGCTCTACTTTTATCTTCGTCATCATTACGAAGTTGACAAAACACCAATCTTGCCCTACGATCCTGCGGAAGTAGAATCCTTTGTTGTCAACCAAAAGTGCAAGATCTTTTGTAATATGCCGGTTGCAACTACCAGGCAATTGAACGCTAATAAGCCTGATGTTGTGCTCCAAGATTTAACATCTCAGATTATGTATCTTATCGAGTTCTCTGCTCCGGCGGAAACAAACGTAGTCGAAAAGGAGGAGCAAAAAAGGATTAAATATCAAGATCTAATACATGAACTGCGACAACTGTACCCGGGCTATACTGTTCACTTGGTCGTACTTATAATCGGATGTCTGGGGGGTATGCATAACTCCTTTGTGCGCAATCTTAACATCATTCCGGCTTGTAGATCTCACGCCAACATGTTAGCGGCGTCAATGCAAAAAGCAGTTATTATCGGGACGCTCCGCACGCTCCGGTCGCACGAGACGACTTTCTCCGGGAGTTCATGAACACCTTTGAACGCCCATGCCCCGTTTAGAGCGGGTCCTCGAACATCCATTGGACCTGCCCTCGAATCTCCCACTGTTATGGTTTTGCAGCGAGGTTCGGGGATTTATTAGGTAGGGAAGAACAGGAAGGGGATGCTGTATGACGAACATTACGTACCTGACCTAGAAGTACCTGATCTGGTACGCTGCACGGACACTTTTTTCCTCCGCCTAGGGGTTTTTGAAGTGCAGTCGCGTTTTTCGTTAATCTTTCACATAGTAATAATAATATTGTATTTGAACTATAATATACATAGTTGTTACAAGGAAGATTGGTACCTATATAAGTAATAATAATAACTATATAATATACATATGTACATATATAAATATAACCAGAGTTGCGTATTTACCATAAAATAATTTATAAATAATTAACACTTCAAAGATTTATTTTGTGAAAATAAATATTACAAAATATGATAATAACTTTGCTTTGTCACTTTTCACTGAACTAAAATTTTCTTGTAACAAGCCAGCTTTCAAGTAGTCAACTCATCACCAGGTTTAACATATTTGAAATTGAATCTAGTACGATTTTGTCGACATAGTCACCCCCTAGTTAACTACCCCTAAACTTAATATTGAGAAATTGAGCAAAAACAGGTCAATTAGAAAATTTTTATGTAAATTCGAAATCTGTAAACAAAATTTTAATATTTTTTATTTTTCATTCCCTTTTTATAAAATTAACTCCCAATTACCCTTGTTGACGTTATTTAAACAAATTGCATATCAATAAATACCTTTTTAAAAAAAAAAGCAATATCGTCAATTTAAATTTTTGCTCTATCTCTTACCGTTTTCGAGATATTTGAAAAATCAAATTTTCGCCCCAGTTTTCAACGTGCGGTTTCACCTCTTCAAACTGTTCTTCCGCCGATCAAAAAATCAGTGTTGTTTATTTTTTAGCGTTCTACAACATATCTAACTTTTATCGAAATCGATAGGTCCGGCCTCGGGACTTTTACTTGTTGGACTTTACGTTATAAAAACTAATAAAATCGCTATTAATTAAAAGAGCTCCAAAATATATATATATATATATATATATATATATATATATATATATATATATATATATATAGGTTATATTATTACATAATAAGGTCTGCCCAGAATATACGGTCGAGTTGGTTTTTTAATGAGATCCACCGGGATCTTACAGATCCGGAAACACCAGAAATAAACTACCGAACCAATTCTAAAAGAGAGACCGGAACCCCGTTCGGGTTCTAGGGTCCCAAAAATACCAAAAATAAATTACCCAGCCAATTTTGAAAATTCTTTTAGTCTTAGAAAGCTAAACTATTTTAGATGTGTATGAAAATGATCTACCCAATTGATTTTGAAAATTTTTTCACCATCAAAAAGTTAAACTATTTTAAATGGATATATGCTACACTATCTGAGATTCGCTAGAGCCCTGAAGACCCAAAAGCGCCAAAAAATAACTACTATACTGATTTTGAAAATCTTTTCACTGTTAGAAAGCTAAACTAATTTAAATGGGTACAGGTCTTAGGTGAGACCGACCAGTGCCCAATATTTGGAAATTCCCTATGTTATGCAGATGCTGCGACAATAGTATTTTAGTAAAATATTGAAATTGCATATGAAGGTAGAGAAAAAATTTTTAATTTTCGTATTCTAGGGGCCTTAAAATATATTTCTGTTATAGTCCCGGCCTTAAGTCACGCCATGAGAACGACCGTAATGACGAATTTTCAGTTTTGAAAATTCGTTAAAAATATATGTATATTTTGAATTTTGAGTTCATTTTTTCCTAGTCGAGAACCAAGCCGACTGTTTCTGTTTGATTCCTTAAACGGAGTAACGTGGTTGTTTTGGACGAATTATTAATAATCTTGTCTTTTGAAATAGATCATGACAAGTTGTTTTACATCAGGATTTCGGTTTGCACAAACTATAATTGCAACGTAAAATGTTTAGTGGATGTGAAATACACGTACATTGTTGTACATCCAATGAATTATTATCCACTCGGCTTATAAAATACATACACATGTAGAATATAATAGTAATTACCATATGTTAATTATATGGGTTATTTGTGAATAAATAAAGAAATTAAATAAATATTTAATCTTTTGATTACAATAAACACATATGACATAATATTAAATTTAATTGAAATTCTTTCAAATGCCATAATAAAATTATTTGAATGACACAAATAGAATAATTTAATATTTAAAAAGGCAATAACGTCAGGCAACTATTTCAAATTTCATTTTATATATATATATATATATATATATATATATATATATATATATATATATATATATATATATATATATTACTGGTAATTACAATTACCATAATTAAAACCTGCATAATAAAATATTTATAAAATTAATTTTCAATTAATAAGTATGACTAAAATTGGGCGATTGTATTGTTTTTAAGGTTCCGAAGAAACACCTTGGAATCCTTGTAATTCCATCAAATCCGTCTATCTGTTGCACACTTTCTTGTACCGCTCGTAATTTGTAAACTATTATAAACTGTTGTTTTGAAAAAATTACAGTATTTTTTTTTATAAAACTTAAAATTATTTCAAGTCACTTCGACCAATAACTTTAAAAATATAGTTGCAATAAAGTCGTCAACTACAGCCTAGTGGTAGAAATCAGTGCAAGTAAACGAAGGAATGTGAGTTTGAGTCCTGATCACTATGTTTAATTATTTTTTAACCTCTTATATTTTTTATTTACACAATTACCTAAACAGATAAATTTATATTATAGCTAATAATATAATTTAATTGTTTTTTGTTAAAGGATATAATTAGTATTTAAAATTGGTGATTACAATTATATTTGTTGTTAAGATACCTCGGAAACTATAGGTGAAATAAAAATTTATATTGACGGAAAGTTACTCCTTAAAAGAACTATCCATTCGTATGGATTAAGCTAGTGTTGAGTTAACAAGGAGGGATGGAGAGGAAAAAGTTTTGTAAATATTCTTGTACGGCATATATGCTTTATTAAATAAAATTGTGACGGTTATAGTTGGGCAGATCGTACTTTACGCTGTTGTAATTTTATCCAGGCCTGAAAGAAACTGTCAATATGGGTTGCGATTATTAATCGATTATGATACAACATAATAATATGTTCATTCAGTGAAATTGAATAGATCTTGGTAAATTAGGGGGAAGGCTTAATGAATGGGACATTTTTCTTAAAAATCGTCTTAACTTCAAAACCAATTAATCAAATATTTTAATTCTTGCGGCATAAAATACTTCAAACATTACTTTATATTTTAAACTAAAAAAAAAAAATTTCATTCTTTTTAAATAATAGTAAATTTTTTTGTTAGAAAAAAATGAGATTTTTGTCCCATTCAGTGATTTTATTCTCATTGAATGGGACGAGAAGAATATTGAATGGGATATACGAGGTGTGACAATTAAGTTCCGGGAATTTAGTTATAATTTAAAAACTGGAAACACTTTTTCATTTGTTATCATCTGTCTAAGAAGGGGGATCTTCCTTTTAGTTAGAGTTCAAAGTTGAAATATATAGCACGATTGGTTTTTGTTTTATGCGTATTTTTTGCAAGTAACTTTTTTAGTGGCGTAGTGAAAATGTGTGACGTACATTACAAGCAACGTATTGTGATTCAATTTTTAGTGAAATCTGGCGAAAGACCCTCGGAAATCCTCCGAAAATTGTAGGTTGTCTATGGAAACGATAGCATGTCAAAAACGCGTGTGTTTGAATGGGCGAAGCGGTTCAAGGAAGGGCGTGAATCGGTGGAAGACGATCCACGTGAAGGAGCTCCCGTTACCTCTCGTACCGACGCGAATGTTGATCATTTGCGCATGTTGATCACGTCTGACCGTCGCCTAAGCATTCGTGCATTGTCTTGCGAGTTAAACATCAACAAAGGAACGGTTCGCAAGATGTTACACGAGAAGGATGGCTGGATCGTGCATCACGATAATGCACCGGCCCATTCATCGTTCGTTGTGCAAGAGTTTTTGGCAAAAAAAGGCATCCCAACGTTGCCTCACCCACTCTATAGCCTCGATATTGCTCCCTGCGACTTTTTTCTATTCCCCAAGATGAAGTCGCACCTCAAGGGAACTCATCATGGTGGCGTACAGGAGGTCCAAGAAGCTCTAACCGTGGTGCTAAACGGGCTAACTTCGGAGAACTACCAAGGGTGCTTCCAATCATGGGAGAAACGTTGGAATCGTTGGAATGAAAACGTTGGAAGAGTTAAAGGGAGATTATTGTGAAGGTCGATAGTAAAATTTTTCCAAAAACTTTCTTGTTTTTTATTGACAAATTCCCGGAATTTAATTTCCACACCTCGTATGTAATACAATTTAAAATTCATGCGGTTTATACAGGTTAGTAAAAACATGAAAATGGTCAAAAATGTCAGCGGCAAAGCATTTTTGGGATAAGTGATGAGGACAAAAGTCTCAGCATTTTTCACGGCGCATTCGATGGTGACCTTGACTTTGAGGTCAAGGTCAAAATTCAAGGCCATATTCATAATGTCCCATTCAATATTCCCTGTCAAGTAACAAGTTAAAGTCAAGAAATAAAAAGTATACATAGCCTCAATGCGCAAACGATACTTATTTAAGTATAGTCTATACTAAGCAGTTTAATAATCAACTAATACAATTCATCTAAGCATAATAGGTATCATAGAATATTCAGTAATTTATAAAAAAATAAAAGTTACGTTCTTCTATTTAAAATCGTATTTCCTAATTTTTGTTGAAACAAACGGAAAATCGTTAGCACATATATCGCATATAAAAATAGTTATATAAAAGACACCTAATGACTGTAAAACAAATTTCCACTAACGGTTCCTTGTTAGCTAAAACTCATTTGTCCCATTCAATAATCGTCCCATTCATTAAGCTTCTCCCCTATATTTTTTCTTACAATTTTTCAAACTACGTAGAAAAAACTATGTAAGTAGAAAAAAAGATACCCGACTAGTTCAACTAGCCGACTGGAGTGGAGGAGATGTACATAGTTACCTTGTACAGCATAAATATTACATTTTGATGATCATGGTTAGAAGATCATAGACCATAGAGTATATTCTGAGATAAAATCAACTCCTAAAGTTAAGGGTTAAAATTATTTTTCAAAGATCTCAGAGGTTATTAAAATAAGAAATAAAAGAAAATGTAAAATTGCAGAATGTTACGCTTTAAGTATAAGCTACTTATTTGTGTAGGTTAAATTAAGTTCGGATATTGATAGAGGGGGTGAATAGAGATAAATTTTTATAATAACATTTACTAACATTTCTATTCCTTCAAACCTCCCTTTGACTGACGTTACAAATCCAACATTAACTTAACATACATAACTAAGTACAGTGTATTCAAGTTAAACTTAAGCCTGACCAAAACATTGTACATGACAGTAGCTGTCAATGATACCTGGCCTAGTTCAATCGACAACGCAATTTAGGCTTATTATTCGTGAATTGAATTTTTTAAAATGTTTTAATATGACTAGATAGAATTTATGTGAAAATTACATCGTTTATTAACAGATTACAGTAGTTTTGTCTACTTTTCACATTTAAATGAACAAAAAACATATATGTATCTGAATATTTACAACTAAAAAGACATATTAATATATTTTAGTAAAAATTACATCATGATGCATGTGCATGATCGAAAAAATTTATCATTTATCAGTATCTTTTGAAACATTTGGATGCTTCATTTTTCAAAATGAATTTCACCAAACAAAGAAATCCAAAAATTATTTCAAAGGAAACTATTTTAATAATAACAAAACATACACTATTTTAAAAAGATTTATAGAACAAAATAACAAAAATAACAAAACAAAATAACAAATAACAAAACAAGAAAACGAAAACAGTAAAAACGCCAACGGTAATCAAAAATAAGACAACTCACAAATCAGATAAACTCAGAGAAGCATCAAGGATCGATTAAATATAACATAAGACGCACTCTTTTGAACAAGCAATAGTCACTTGTTTGTTGTGTATTACGTGGACCAACCAAATTCAATCTCACCACTAAAAACTAAATGTTTTTAAATTGTTGTGTGTAAATTGTTTGTTTACACCAGGCTTATCTTTAATTTGAACAGACTTTAGTTTTTTTTTTTTAAAGTGTAACATTTCCATTACACTATTTGATGTCATTATTGAGCAGTTTAATGAAATTTTTTCAAGAATCATTGGAATTCCCTTATTAAAATATACCTTTGTTCAAAGTTTAATGTAATCAAGTTCGGATAATATAATACTTGAAATATAGGTACATACTTATGAAAAACTCCACTTGCCACTAACAAGGAGACGCACCCAGAGTGAAATTCGGAATTTTGATGAAACTTCGCTGGTGTGTAGAATAGGCAAAAATAAGGGACCCGTATTTCTTTTTATCGGCCAGCGTCCACATTTAGGGGGTGAAAGAAGCCCCTAAAGTTGGGGGTTCAAATCGTATTTCTTAAGATATCTCGAAAACTATAAGAGATAGAGGAAAACTTTTAATTGGAAAAATATTACTCTTTGAAAGACCTATTCACTTGTATAGGTTAAACCAGGGCCCGGTTAATAAGAGGGGCTGGAGGGGTGAAAATGGGGGTAAATTTTCTTGTACAGTCTGAATGGTTCAATGTATCAAATTTTTGTCATCATAAATAGAAAGAGCATCAAAAAATTGAGGACACGTGTTTTTGCGTTTTTTCGAAATATGTGTGGTATCCAAGCCATGTAAGGAAGAAAAAAATTGGGTAGATTATATTGCATTATTATTGATTGCAAATACCTTCTATATTTTTTTATCTTTATGTTTATATTCATCAGGAAAATGTAAATTTTTACTTTCCGATAATGATTCATGTATTTTTCAGTACTTAATTGATAATTTAACCATGTGTATATTTGGTTACTCATATTCAACATCTTTTATACCTATTTCTACCAAAGTTCTCTGGTCTGCAAGTGTTAATGAATGTTCAACAAGAAGCAATAATCTTTCGTTCAACAACTGCCATTATCTTCCTACAAATTCGTTTTTCACCAATTAAACGCAGTTTATTTCTTTCTCAGCATTGGAACTATTTTTTTTATTCTATTTGTATGTTTTATAGGTGTCAACTCCATATCCCAAATCGCAAAATTTATTACGAAGCACCTGAACAGTGACCGAAAGAGATTATTGCTTCTTGTCGAGCATTCATTAACACAAGCACACCAGAGAACTTTAATTTTCGCAGAAATAGTTATAAAAAATATCGAATATGAGTAACCAAATGTACACATGACTAAATTACCAATTAAGTTAGTACTGAAAAATATACGAATCATTATTGGAAAGTAAAAATTTACATTTTCATGATGAAAATCAACATAAAAATTAAAAAATATAAAATGTATATGCAATCAATAATAATGCAATATAATCTATCCAATTTTTTTCTTCCTTATATAGCTTGAATTCCACACATATTTCGAAAAAACGCAAAAACACATATGCCCTATTTTTTGGTGCTCTTTCTATTTATGATCGCAAAAATTTGATACATTGAACCATTCAGACTGTACAAGAAAATTTACCCCCATTTTCGCCCCTCCAGCAGGGCCGTAGCTAGAGCTGAATTTAAGGTAGGGCAGCTGTTGTTATATGTAGGGCAGAAGTAAAAATTTTATTTGATTTGATCTAGTGAATCGATTTTTCTCGTACTTTTGCGTATGTGTAAGTGAGATAGTACTTAATTGTCAAGAGGGGGTGACAGATAGATAAGAGCAAAGCAGTTATTTATTCAAATTTATATATAATTTCTTCAAACATATTGTATTCAGTTCGATAATAATTAGTCCTTCCTTAAAACAGCTGAATTTTTCGATTCGCCATATTATTAAAAATGCGAAGAACTTCATCCAGATCAATTAACTTCGTTCTTTTCTTTTCAAAGGCCAAAAATACCATGCCTACCATTCTTTCGTGACCCATTGACAGTCGCTGAGGCCTATTGATTGCAGTCAAAGTTGAAAACGTAGATTCGCACACAGCAGTGCTACATCCTATGGTCGCCACAGATGCAAAAAGTTCATATGTATCTTTGAACGCCTCTCGCTGCCTGTACAGAACTTGTATTGTGTTTTCCATTGTATTCTCGCTACGACTCAAATAAGCTTTGACTACAGTAGCCTCTTCTCTTGATGGAACCGTTAGACCTAAAAAATCAGTGGAAATTGTGAACTTATGTCCATAAATAAATAACACTAGTATTTTACAAGCAGAGATATAGTTTTGTTTAATTTTCTTACTTACCTAAATTTTTCAACGGCATCATTTTGTCTACATCCAACTCGTCGAGACTTGCTATCGAATTTAACAGATCGTCGTTGTCCGAAAATCTTCTTTGCAATTCAGCAATTAGTATATCCAGCGTTTCGAAATACTCAGACTTAAATGGCAGAGCATCTAGGCCTTCTAGGTTTTGTCTGGCAGAGGAAGAGGAAGGGCCATATAACAAGTAATCATCCATCTGATTTGATTTTTTGACTTGTCTTTGCCGGGTCTGGGTCCTATTTTCCAAATCGCCGCTTATTATAGACTTAGCTTCTTCTAAAATTTGATGATACATTTCATCTGATCTCAGTTTCGTCATTTCAATTTGGACGCACTTTATGATCGTTATCGCGTCTTTTAATCCTGTGCTTCGGGCTTGTAAAGCTGCGTCTGCAGGGTGAAGCATTGATAAAATTTTTTTGGCGACAATCATGGCCATTCGGAATTCCAAACTGAGCATGACTTTTTTAATGCCGACACTCTTGGCGACGTCATCACCGTTAAATCTATCATTTTTGATTTCATCTAAAGTTACCAAAATCGATGAATAATTATCATATATAACTTTTGTAACCGCCAGATGACCTGACCAACGCTGTTGGAGGAGCCGGCCAATCCTTTTTCCACCATACAAGGCAGCTATTTTGCCATGATGAAAGAATTCATGTAGCATGATGCATTGATCAAAAAATAAACGAATAAAAGTGATTTCCGAAATAGTTCTGATGACTATCAAATGCAAACGATGGTTATAGCAGTGAACGTAGGGAATTTTTCGGCCTAATTTATTTTCTATTCTGGTCGCAACTCCAGAAACTTTCCCACTCATTACACTTGCGCCGTCATAGCACTGGCTTAGCATATGAGAGAGGTTAATGTTATTTTCCGTAAGGGTATTTAACGTCAATTCCGTAAAAGTGGCTGCATCAAGGTTTTCGGTAGTTATAACTGTTAGCAAAGACTCATTGACAATTCCATCCTTAATATACCGTATTGTTATTGCAATATTTTCGCGATTATTTTTATCTCTCGTCCCATCTTCCATTAGAGTAAACCAGTTCACGTCAGATTCCTTAATATCTTTAACAATGGAACTGCGTACTGCTTGAACCATTGCTTGAATTATTTGATTTTGAATTGCAGGTGAACGATATGTTGCATTTTGTGGTATATGACTGAGAGCCTCCTTTAAACTAGGGTCTTTCATGCACGTGTATTCAAACAAATTTTGAAATAAACCTTGTTCTTTTTCTTCTTCTAAAATATAATTTCCACGCAAAGCTAATTCGTTTAGAACTAGAAATTGTATTACTTCAATAATAGACTTCACGTAATACCTGTTTTTTTCTAATATTGTTTGATGTATTAACGTTTCAACACTACTAGTTGTAGATATTCTATGTAATTTTTCCTGCCACATAGCCATGGCTTGTGTATGAGAAATGGATTTTTCGTGTTTTGGAAACCCAGTTTTCGAATCAGTGGCATTTTTCCAGTTTCTGAATCCTGTAGAAGTATACGAAGTCTGTTTGCTTCCATGAGGTAAAAATTGCTGACAAGGATAGCAAAAAGCAGCATCCTTTTCGACAGAATATTGTAACCATTTAAATCTTTTGAACCAGTCCGCTACACAAAGGCCCTATTATTTTGTTTTGGATATGTGTCTAAAATAACTTGCTTTATCGGTTCTCCGATTTGTGCAATGTCAGAAGGAATACCATGGCTAACAATACCAATGTGTTTCATTGAATTTGTTTTCATAGGGCTAGGTGTAGCAATTGTATCTTGTACTTCCATCTGTTTTGAGGAATGACGCTCTTCGTGATCAATTTTTTCTTCAATTCTTCGTTTTTTGCCAAAGAAAGCCCGTATATCCATCGCAAGATCAATTAATTTTCAGTTAACACTAATAAACAAACAACTGTGTCGATAACTAACTGCCACGCTGTGCTGTACACTACACTACTTATAAATTATAATTTATTAAACATGGGATCGTTGCTTTGTCACTTTTCACAGGAAAATTGTAGAAAAACACGAGTCGACTTTCGGCTTTTACACCATCGTCAGGTGAAAAACATAACTAAAAATTATTCTTTTAGGCGAAAAGTATTTATAATACAAACTGAAGTAAATAATGTATTGGTGGGGGATGTTAGAGGCAGAGATAATCAAACCAAATGTAATGTAATTCCCAAGTTGAACAATTTTGATAAAACTAAAAATGTATTATTTGCAAAGGCTCCCGCAGCGAATTTTATTTTAAAACCAGTTAAGTGTAATATAATTAAAATGGCTAGAGTATGTTGGGGAAAACCAGAAACATGAAATAGTGGTGAACATTAATTGCAAGAAAAAAGAGATTAAAATATACCTATCTGTGTTAATTTGTCAAAATAGAGAAATGTGTTGATTTACAAGAAAAGTTACACCCCCAGGTAGTTGCTTTTGTTAGACTGAAAGGATTGTAAAATTAAATGACCAAATTGATCTAAACAAATCGCCTTTGTTAAATTTATAACACGATGCATCTCACGTTTTTCGAATAGTTTTAGCTGACAGGTACCCATTTTTAAAAATTTTATTGATTCCTGGTAATTAATATTTCAAAATAGTTTTTATGCAATATTTCTGATTTTACAATCCTTTCAGTCTAACAAAAGCAACTACCTGGGGGTGTAACTTTTCTTGTAAATCAACACATTTCTCTATTTTGACAAATTAACACAGATAGATAGATACCTGTATATTTTATTCTCTTTTTTCTTGCAATTAATGTTCACCACTATTTCATGTTTCTGGTTTTCCCCAACATACTCTAGCCATTTTAATTATATTACACTTAACTGGTTTTAAAATAAAATTCGCTGCGGGAGCCTTTGCAAATAATACATTTTTAGTTTTATCAAAATTGTTCAACTTGGGAATTACATTACATTTGGTTTGATTATCTCTGCCTCTAACATCCCCCACCAATACATTATTTACTTCAGTTTGTATTATAAATACTTTTCGCCTAAAAGAATAATTATTAGTTATGTTTTTCACCTGACGATGGTGTAAAAGCCGAAAGTCGACTCGTGTTTTTCTACAATTTCCCTGTGAAAAGTGATAAAGCAATGATCCTATGTTTAATATGGATTTTCACAAAGTAAACCTTTCTAATATTAATTATTTATAATTTATTATTTTATTATTATATGAAAATATAATAAATAACCACATACATATACTTTAAATAAATAAGCTTTACTGTTTTCGTAAAATGCTGACTTATTTAATTCTTACATTAACATTTGATCAATGATCAGAAAGTTGAGTCACTGTATTTAACTGTTAGTACCAAGATACATTTCGGTTTTATTTGCTAATTTGAAAATGATTGTTAGCTTTTGCCGTTGTCTTAAAATACGGTATTGTACATTTAAATTTTATTGGTTGATTTGAAACTGATTGTTATGTTTAATTATTACTAATATGGACAACAAATATATTTAAATTTAATTAAGGAAAACCTCCAAATTCCCTCTAGTGTTACTACGCTAGTGTAATAAATTATTTTTTTCCCAACATCTCATACTATAAACAAATAATTTTCTTAGCATATTATCGTACTTTTTAAGGTAGGGCATTGATATTTTAAGGTAGGGCATTGCCCAATGATGCCCCCCCCCTAGCTACGGCCCTGCCCTCCAGCCCCTCTTATTAACCTGTCCTTGGTTTAACCTATACAGGTAAATAGGTCTTTCAAAGAGTAACATTTCGTCAATTTAAAGTTTTCCTCTATCTCTTATAATTTTCGAGATATCTTAAGAAATACGATTTGAACCCCCAAATTTAGAGGCTGGTTTCACCCCCTAAACGTGGAAGATGGCCGATAAAAAAAATACGGGTCCCTTATTTTTGCCTATTCTACACACCAGCGAAGTTTCATTCCAAATTTGAATTTGGGTGCATTTCCTTGCAAGAAACCCTGCGTGACCAACACGCATTCGGCATTTATTTAAAACTCTTTTTATATTTGAATTGGAGAGGTATGGAGAATAGATATATAAATATACAAATAGTTGGGATGGCCAATAAATTTATTTGAGACATTCAAAATAAAAATTTGGCACACGAAACATGAATTTACCTGATGTGTTAAGAAAACTTGTTAATATGTTGGCAGTAGCACCTTAAAAAAATGATTTTGCTCTTAATATCAAATTTCTTTGGTCGCTGGGCAAACTGATATACCTCAAAACATTTCAGAAAGACGACATTGTTATTCCTGGACGGTCTTGAACAAATCTATATAAATTTTTGTGTTAAAAACCTTACAAGTCTAGTGTATTTACACGTTAGATATATTTAATCAAAATAAACTTCAAAATTCTTCTGAAAATATGCTCACTAGCTTTTCTACCATTCTGACTAAGTAGTTGTAACAAAAATGCTTTTATCCTAGTATCTCGTAACTTTATTTACAGCATCCCTTACAAAACACATAGTAAAAAGGAACTAAATCCAAGAAATTGTCGTTTCAAACATAGCTTGTTGATTTAGAAAAATTGATTATGTTCTGTATTTTAGAGACGTTCGAGTGCGTCCACAAAACACTACAGAATATCCGCCATACACTAATAATGTTTCACAGGCACTCGATAACATTTGAAATTAAAAGTATAAAAACTGCGTCTCGCATTAGAGAGAGGTTGTGTTTGATTGATTACTGAATTGGAGTGGCACTCGAACAAGTGATCGGTGGCCTAGTTGGTAAGGCGCTTGGCTGGTAACCAAGAGATCCGGGTTCGAGTCCCAGCCGACCCAGTTTGGTAATTTTTCAAACACTAGGTCAATTTTAATTAACATAATGAATTGGCCATTTGCCAAAGTATATCGAGTGTTAAAGTATCAGCCAGAGCTGGACATTGAGTGAACATATAAATATTGGTGTATGTTTAAATACGGATAAAAATCCGCCATACACTAATAATGTTTCACAGGCACTCGATAACATTTGAAATTAAAAGTATAAAAACTGCGTCTCGCATTAGAGAGAGGTTGTGTTTGATTGATTACTGAATTGGAGTGGCACTCGAACAAGTGATCGGTGGCCTAGTTGGTAAGGCGCTTGGCTGGTAACCAAGAGATCCGGGTTCGAGTCCCAGCCGATCCAGTTTGGTAATTTTTCAAACACTAGGTCAATTTTAATTAACATAATGAATTGGCCATTTGCCAAAGTATATCGAGTGTTAAAGTATCAGCCAGAGCTGGACATTGAGTGAACATATAAATATTGGTGTATGTTTAAATACGGATAAAAATCCGCCATACACTAATAATGTTTCACAGGCACTCGATAACATTTGAAATTAAAAGTATAAAAACTGCGTCTCGCATTAGAGAGAGGTTGTGTTTGATTGATTACTGAATTGGAGTGGCACTCGAACAAGTGATCGGTGGCCTAGTTGGTAAGGCGCTTGGCTGGTAACCAAGAGATCCGGGTTCGAGTCCCAGCCGATCCAGTTTGGTAATTTTTCAAACACTAGGTCAATTTTAATTAACATAATGAATTGGCCATTTGCCAAAGTATATCGAGTGTTAAAGTATCAGCCAGAGCTGGACATTGAGTGAACATATAAATATTGGTGTATGTTTAAATACGGATAAAAATCCGCCATACACTAATAATGTTTCACAGGCACTCGATAACATTTGAAATTAAAAGTATAAAAACTGCGTCTCGCATTAGAGAGAGGTTGTGTTTGATTGATTACTGAATTGGAGTGGCACTCGAACAAGTGATCGGTGGCCTAGTTGGTAAGGCGCTTGGCTGGTAACCAAGAGATCCGGGTTCGAGTCCCAGCCGATCCAGTTTGGTAATTTTTCAAACACTAGGTCAATTTTAATTAACTACAGAATAATGTTATGTAGCTACCTTAAAACACTATACCTGTATGTTATGCATACAGAGCTTGTATTTGTTCATGTATCATATGATGTGTCGTGTTGGTCGTGTATATGGGTGATTGCTATTCGTATCAACTACATACTAATCTCTGACATCAATGCATACACAGTTGTTGATTGAAATTTAGTAGTCTGATTTGACCTTGTATGTCGTGTACACATCAAAATCTACCCGAATATTAATTTCAATTATTAATATTTCATTTTAACGTTCGTCAACACGATGTTTTTTGTGCAATTATATAAATTACATACTTCAAAGAATATTTTTCAACATTTTTTATTATGGTATCTACTCTTATAATATACTTACTATAATTTTTTAAATGAAAAAATGCTGTTTAGAATGTTTTTTCCAATGGCTCTGTGTTAAAAATTTGATTTTTAATCGTTAATTACTTTAAGAAATGATCTATGAAGGCCTTAAAATTTTTGAGAGAAGATAACTATGTAATTGAACTTGTCAATTCTCTAAAATTAAAATTTTTATCTACTATTAGGTTTGACGCATGAACGTCCTTAATAATAAAACATCGTATAAATATTATTGTCTGTGCAATCAGCTTTATACAACAGATGTTTTACATATAATATTAAAAGGTTTCGACTTTTATCTTATACTGTAATTACTGTAGGTATTACCGACGTTTCACATTTTTCAATAAAGCTATGCAACTATACAATAATTTATAATACCTAGGTACGTAAATATGTGTATAGAGGTAGTTACTTACGTATTTATGCTTTGAGGTGTGGCAACATGTTAATTTATTTATAAAATAATAATTATGACAAAATTTATTCTACAGCGTTTATTATTTCATTTTTAATCACACTTTCTATAAACAATGCAAATTAAATCGTAGATTTATCGATTCAATTAACTAATTTATAATAAAACTTGAATATAAATAAAAGTCGAAAAAGATTTACTATTGGCAAAAATTGAACGTAAACTTCACAAACACTTACTCCATTCCACAGAGTTCTATTTAAACAATTTTTATACCTAACACATACTCGTAAACAGCTAATATCTATTTATTACTTTGGGTGTACCTATTTTACTGTAATCACAATGAATATACGTAAACAATTATATTAAATATATTTACAAGTTTGAATCTTTTATGGAAATTATACCGTCAGTTAGCACCGTATACCTACGTCAGTTTATACAAAATATAAAACAATTAATTATATTTTGATATTAGTTTGAATGAGACTTATGAGACAACTAATTACTTTCTGCTATTATGTTCATATTACGTAATAGTCAGACGTGTTCTTTAAAAATTATCACCACGAAATTCTTTAATGATGGAGAGCACCCAGTGGCGGATTTACCACCAGGCTGAGTAGACTGGAGCCTAGGGCGGCAAATTTGAGCAAAAAGGGCGAAAAAATGTAGAACTGAAGTTTTTTTTTTCGCTCATCACTTACGTTTTTAAGAAGGGCGGCAGATTTTTAGGAGCGGCAAATTTGCGAAAAAAGGGCAGCAAAAATTTTTTTACCTTTTTAGATGGGGCATCTTTCACTGAGCCTAGAGCGGCACTTAGGGTAAATCCGCCACTGAGAGCATCAATATCCTGATTGGGTTATTGTGTTGAGCAGTAAATTGAAAATCATAGTCAATGACTACTGGTTACATAAAGGTGAAATGGCTTAAAGTTGGTCTGACGTCTTTAACAATTGAAACAAAATTAGACGTAAAGTTTTAATACTATAGTTACTCTAATATAAAAAAAAAGAGAGCCAGAAAATTATGGTACGTCTAATTTTGATTAATTTTTTGTATTTGTTTAATGACGTTAGGCCAAAGTTAATTTCAGCTATACCTATTTTAACCGAGTCAGAGTCACTGACGCTGTAAGACATCAAATGAAATCCGGCTAACACGACGCTGCGCTGTAACACGTCAACAAAATTTGCTATAGATATTACTAATACAAGTCATAAAGAGAAATTGGTTTACTGTTAACGGGGAAACTACTTTAGGAGGCTCATTTTCACTGATTTTTTAGAATCTTTTTGGGTGTGAAAAAACTAATTAGAATTCAATCAGATTTTGACATCATTTTACTCATATCTCAAACAACTTTTGTGAATTTTTTTGAATAATTTCAGCCAAAATAACAAAGTTATACAGTAATGTTCGCTGAAGGTCGTAAGTAGACTTTTTCAATTGCGGGCCATATAGCCATTCTAATTTTCATTTAAAATCAAAAAGGTTCTTATTTTACATTAATAACTTCATATATATATATATATATATATATATATATATATATATATATATATATATATATATATATATATATATATATATTTACTGATCACTACCGATGTAGGTTTATTATTATGTTTTATTGGTAATGAATCTGCACCTAGCATTATAATAGTATATTACGTGATTTGTTGCTTGAGAGGGGACAGCTCCGTAAGGTTGTTGGTCTCCTAACGGGCCATAATACGCTCAGGAGGCATTTTCAGGTACTGGGTTTATGCGCAATCGCAACCTGCAGGAAATGTGGCAGGGAGGAGGAGTCCTCCTACCATATCCTGTGCAGCTGTGATGCATTGTCGCGGTTAAGCATCGACATCTGGGGTTCAGTCACCTGACCCCAGAACTTATCAGGGGGATCAATCTGAAGTGCTTGCTTTCCTTTATTAAGGGACTTGACTTCATTTGATTTTTCCCTCTTAGTTTTAAGGAGGCACAAAGGGTCCAACAAAGTGGCCTACGTGCAGTGGACCCCCATGGGGCTCACACTCTACTTTTTGATTCATTCATATATGAAGATTAGGCACTTTTCATGTACTGTTTATACGGTAATGCTCTTTCATTGAGGTGAAGGATGAGAGTAGAAGATAGAGAAAATAGTGATGACAGTAGTTTGAAAGGTAAGCTGTCTTCTTAAGGGAACCATACGGGTAGTTCACCAGGATTAGTGTTTAAAAGATACCTTCTCAAGCTTAGCCGGCCGCTTATAATTCGAACTTTCAATGAATCACTTCAAATATCTCCATTACTTTAAATACTTTTACCTATGTTGTTTTAGCCTTTAACGGCATCTATAACTTAAATCTTTAGAGGTTTAAGACCAAACCGTCTCAAACCATAAGCTCCATTCTAAGAATGTTTCTTCAATATTCTTATAATATAATGGTACTAAAAAACAATCCTCTTTTGTGCGACAAAATCTTTTCTTATCGGGTAGGTATCAATATTCCCCTCTTCGTAAACCAAGACAATCGACAAAGACGATAGTCGACCATAAAGTCTCATAAAAATGATTGAAAATAAATAAATATGAATTTTCTATTTATCTAGTTCTTCCCCCTTTTTCCCCTCTCTTTTCTGCTGAATTTCTAGTAGATTACTTCGAGTACATTTCGAACTCAACTCACTTAGTTGAACAGTGAAAGAAACTGTACGATCATTGAAATGAAACTGAAGAGGTAAAACATTTACACATCTCAATAAAAAGAAGCCGGTCGAACGGAGAGAAAGTAACGGGTGCTTATAAAATATACGTGTAAGAATGAGATAACATATATCAGTTTCCATTAGCTGCACACGATGTCTCAGAATACTTCGATCAAAATTCGCAAAAGAAATTAACAGTAATTTTCTTAGGCGAATATGTAACACTCTGTGGCTAGAAAAATGATTGTTCGTCCGTCTCTGTCTGTTGTATATTACATGTTTACATTCTGAATGTTCTGACACAGACTTGAGTGCATTTTCTGATTCTGTTTATCATACTTTCTATATGTACCTATGTATGTATAGTAGGTAGTCAACTAATATGGATACTGCTGCTTGCTACTCCGAGTTGAATGAGTAGTGAATGGCTTGGCGTAGAGTAGAATGGAGTGGTGTTCTGTGTACACGAGTATAAGTATGTATTGCTTCGTCCTATAGATGTTCGTCTTCCTTGAAAATAACAGCAAATTCATGTAGCAGTCTATTAGCAAAAGGATTTATTTTCATTTTGGAACTGTAAAGTAAAAAAATGAAACAATAGATGAAGTAGTAAGTAAGTGGTAAAATGTTTTTGTAAATATAAAACTACCGCGTGTTACAAAAGTAAAAAAAAAATCACAGTTTTGCACGATTATATGCTTTACTATGATCAAATCATCTTATCATCTCCTGATCATGAGATGACTTATTCGAATAATCGTTACCTGGCGGTAAATTTGGTATGGAAGTACTAGTAAATGTTGGCCTCGGACCATCCTGGAATTTTTAAAAACTTTTATGTACAGCATTAAAATCCAAAATGGTCGACAAAATATCACATGAGTCTTATAAGTCTTTATTTTCAAGGCACTACTACGTATACTGTAGGTAAAAAGAGAGACTTGTAATATAGAATTTGAGATGGCAAATGTTGATTATCTTAAAATTCATTCCTGTGGTAATTTTAATCTTACGCATTTTTATGAACATAGGCAAACGGTGGTATTAGGATTTTTGTCAATAATATACTTGATAAATTTTCTTACACTCTTCAAGAAACCACATCAACTTTAGTAAGCTTTTCAACCAACAAGGACGGAATACTGCAATGTTTCTAGCAGCCAGGTCACTCAGAGCCCCCTGGAATTTACGACACCAAATTTCTGGACGATGTAGTCGTCAACCATTACCTGCCCAGTACTAGTGTTCATCTTCAGACAGTACGCTGATAAATTATTTTTACCTTATAAGTAGCTGGAGGATGCCCAAAGGTTCGATGCAACTAGAGACACGTACATTCGTTTAAAGGAGTTTTCCTGGGAAAAGAGATGGGAGATCCCGATAGAAAGTAATAGGTAACAAACCGCTATGAAATTGGATGGACTTTCTCAGTGAACAGGAATTGTTCAACTTTTTGATTTACAAGGTTGTAGAGTTTAGCTGGCCACCAGGCAAAGGTGTATATATAACAACAAGGAAAGTAATTGCACAAATCAGTCGAGCCACCCATGGGAAACTTCAATCATAAAAAGGCCAACACAGGGCTTATGGTTCATGTACTCCATTCTCTAAAGCAAGGGGAGAGAGTATCTTTGTCCTTGGAACAGATGTGATTTTTGTCCCTGCCTGCACATTCTATTATCTAATAGTGATTCAATCTTTAGCCGATACCTTCGCCTTCAAAAGTAAATTTATTTGGCAATGATGGTAATCCATTTGTATATTTGACTACTTATCCATTCTAAATGCTGAAGGCCAACTCTGAGCACTTCAAGAAGATGGGCGACTGACTCTTTTCTATATGAAAAAACTACCCCTTTCAGCAATATTAACCAGATAAGAAAGGAGCCTTCCTGTCACGAGGAATCAAACAATGCTAAAACTTCCACTTCCACTTACTACAGATTTGCTTTTTCAATATCCTCGAAGGGCAGTTGATCAAGTAAGTATTTGGACGACAAGCAAACAAACACTGCAAGTGATCCCTTCACCCTAGGATTTTGCTTGGACTAAGATTTTGAAGTCATGACTACCAGTTTAGTTAACAATTCTAGAGCTTTCTCGATCACGCAAGGAATTAATTAAATGTTCCTGCGAAGAAGACTGTAAAAATTGAAGGTGTGTGAAAACTGATGACTGCCAACCACTTTGCAGGTACAAGTGTATTATAACTGTTTCTTTGTTATTGGGAACTCTTATTAGATTTACCTATATTTATTTACTGTAATTGCAATCAGAGCATCACTTTAAAAGCAGATGGTGTCTAAATCATAAATTTGACTGCAGTATCCATTGAAACGTGAAATTTGATACTTATATGTCGGCTTTCTTGAATTCTTTGCTTGACTGATACAGGCAGGGCTGGGAATTTTTTTAAAATGATTTCATTTTAAATATGTGTTTAACCTTTAACCTGTAAGGTGATGTCTGTGAGTCGTATACAAATATATTCTTTAAGTTTTCTTCCTCCCTGCTTGTTTTTGTTAACTGAAGGTTTGTGTATTTTTTTATGGTTTACGGCAAATTTTACCCTGCTGGCGTAAGGGGAGTGTTTGATACATGCATATACGTGTGGTCTCCAGTTTTGGCTATCTATGTTACCAGCCCGCGGTATGTTAATTTGTTGATGTCTTTCAGACATCACTTTACCGTGAGTATTATAAAAATTCACCTTACCGGTTAAGGGTTAACATACAAAATGCCATTTTTCATTTTCTATTTTAAATTAGTTCGGTCAAACCATTTTCCATTTTGTATTTAAAATGGAAATTTGAATCCATTTTACATTTAAAATGAAAATGCATGCATACTCATGTGTATACAATATTAATTTATTATAGAACTTGAATTGAACGACTTGAAGTCTAACAAATTGTAAGTTAAATGTAAGTTGATTTAATCGATTCAAATTTTTTATAACTCGAGTTGCAATGTCACTTGATTTAAATCTGTTATTAGAGTTGCGGTTCTCTTAAGTCAAACTTTTCTGACTCAAGTTGTGTACTATTATCTTTAAGACACGTCGATAAAAAATGTTTTTGCATTTCGAGTAAATGATTTTCATAATTTTAAGTTGCACTCGTAGCGTCGTCAAGGTTTGAATACGTCAAGGCCGATTTACATTCTACAATATTTTTAAGTAACAATATGTAAAACCTATGAATTACACTCTGGCAGTGCATTTTAAACTTTATTTACTTCGAAAAAGAAAATGAAATAACTGTCCCAGCGTGATTATCTGCATCTACGTTTTTAAGGCTTATTGAACGCATAAGTCAACTACATTTTATCTGATCCATTTGAAATTTAAGTTACAGCTTTTTAGAAATATAATTTAAGATTAGGATTTTTATAAGCAAACTAGATCCAATTTTTTAGCGAAAAATAGTATATTGTGCACTAAGGGACTAAAGTGTGACTTTTAATCCCGAGTGTGAAATCTATTCTCTGGCAACAATTCACATGAGGGATAAAAAAAAACACTAGTCCTGTGGCGTACCATTATTTGCAATTCCAAATAATTTAAAATTATAAAAATTTAGAAAAATTTCATTTACATGTCATTCAAATTGTATCAAATAATATTAAGTATACTTTGAATAAATCAGTTAAATTGTACAATACCAATGTAACTGTTTGTCTTTATCTCCAAGTTTGAATTGGTTATTACTTTTAAATAGTGTTGGCATCAATCAACTAAATTTTTTAGTTAACTAATTAGTTGATTAATATTTTTAGTCAACTAATTTATTCCTAACTAAATTATTCGCAATTGAAAAGTTGTAGTTGCAACTAAATTTTTCAATTTTTTGTTATTAGTTATAGTTATACACGTTATAAACTAATAACTAAATTTGTCCCACATATTCCACAAGGAAAACAATATTATGTAACCAAACTGAAAGCGCCTGGTCTCGAGTAGAACTAGCTCAGACTAGTTTGTGAAGAGGCCAGGTGGTTTCGCAAAGCGAATAAACTTTTAACCCGGCAAAATGGGATGGACTGTATGAGTTTAAAATGAAAAAAATACACTTCAAATCAACCTTTTCAAAAATGAACAAATAAAATTTCCAATATAAAATAAATTCAAAAAAGAAACTTACGTTCTGATCCGCTGCACTGCTGCACTATCAAGTTGACAGAGTTAGTCAGGAAAAAACGATGGAAAATGGGAAATCTAGGATTTCTGTGACTTATTTTTAATTTACTTGATTTTCACTGATCAATAAAAATTTAATAGAAAATTATTAATAACGAAGAAAATAAATACTTTAAAATGAGCTCAGCGGTGAGCTGTGATTTCGCGGGAAATCGAGAACAAAAAAAAAAAAAATTTTATTTTTTCTGTTACTGCGAACCTTATAGTCACGAATGCTGTACTTAACTGAGTGCCTCGGTATACATACATTAGACAGTAAAAAGGATTAATTATATATTTTTTATAATTATGTAATTGCCAATATGTTTCCATTTATCAACAAATAAAGAAATTGAATTTTGTTTTATATATAAATTAGTTATTCATAAAGAATAAAAATTTTATTGCTAGGTGGCGCAACCATACCCCCAGCCTTAAAAGACCTAGACTTTTAATAAAATTTATAAGCCGAGGAATAACTTAGGATCAAATAATGTAAATGTAATTTAAACATCTTAATGAAAATAAGGAAATCATAATAAAAGAAATTATAATTAATTATAAAATAAATGTAATTCTGCGGAAATCATAAAGGGAAACTTTTTTTTTTTTTTTTTGGTGATTTTTTATGTTTCATTGCGTGGGCAATGGACATAATCGGACCACAGGTCGTTTATAAGTACCTGTGGTTGTGCGAACTGTCGCGATTCTAACAACTCCATCCGGTCCTGGATGGAGTTCTGTTATAACACCAAGTGGCCAATGAAGCGGAGGGGTGTTCTCTTTCATGAGTACGACTATCATTCCGATGCTAATGGGTGTAGCTGGTGTGTTCCAGCGCCGACGTTGCTGTAAACCTAGCAGATATTCGTAACTGTATCGCTTCCAATAACTTTGAACCAAATTATCAAGTAGTTTGTGTCTCAACAGCAAATTTGGAGATGTTTTACTAAAATCTTCTGCTGGAATGAATGTCAAAGGTGCCGTGTTTAAAAAATGAGCAGGTGTCAAAACAGACGGATCTGCGGGATCGCTACTCAAATAGCACAGCGGACGTGAATTTAATAACCCTTCAACTTGGGCTAATACTGTCGAGAATTCTTCGTAAGAAAGAATTTGAGTGCCAATTACTTTAAATAGATGTTTTTTAACAACTTTGATATTAGATTCCCAAAGGCCTCTAAAATGTGGACTATGGGGAGCGTTGAATTTGAACGTAATTCGATTCTTTAATAATTCGTGTTTTAATGCGTCATTATAATCGGAGGATTTTATGAAGTCATAAACTTCATCTAAATGTGATTTTGCTCCGATAAAACAACCTCCCTGATCACTGTATAATGTAGAAACTTGACCACGACGACAAATAAATCTTTTGAATGCGTCTATAAATTTTTGAGTCGATAGGTCTGACGCCAACTCTAAATGAACGGCTTTAGTTACAAAACACACAAAAAGACATAAATATGCCTTTTGACTACGTACGCCTCGTTTACGCCCCATAGTAATAAAAAAGGGGCCAGCGTAATCGACTCCTGTATGTAAAAATGCTTTACATGGAGTGATACGCGTCGCAGGCAAATCTGCCATGATGGGGAACTGTGGTTTTGGATTTGTTTTAAAACATGAATTACACGATTGAGTAACCTTTCGAATAGCTACTCTAGCGGAAAGGATCCAAAATTTTTGTCTAATTAAGGACAGAACTAGATGCGGTCCAGTATGTAAATTAGATTCATGATAGTGGGTGATTAATAAATTTACAAATGGGTCACCTTTTGGCAACAAAATTGGGTGACATGCGTTGTAATCAAGTTGTGAGTGTGATAAACGACCACCAACACGTATTATACCATCTTTTAGAAATGGTCTTAATTTGCGAATAGTGGAAGAACAATTTTCATTTTTACTTAAGGAGTGAATTTCAGATGCAAAATATTTTTGCTGCACAATTTTGCATAATTGAAGTTCTGCGGACTCTAAATCAGATAATAATATTTCACGTCTGTAGGGTAAAAGCCGAGCAAATCGTAATACATACACAGTAGATTTTAATAATTTATGATATTGTGAAAATTTAGCAATTAAATCATACAGTGGATGTTCAGAATCTCGTTGTGAAATAAGACAAGTGGTTGACTGTTCCTCATTTGTGATTTCCTTTGTGGGAAAGTCTTTAGACAAAGGCCAAAACTTATGATCTAATTTTAACCATTCGGGACCGGTCAACCAAGTATCGTTATTTATAAACTGTTTTGGACTTAACCCACGGGAAGCACAATCAGCTGGATTATGTTGCCCTTCAACAAAATTCCAACAATTTACTGGTAAGTTATTATGAATTTTGGTGATTCTATTTGCCACAAATGTTTTCCATTTGTATGGTTCTGAGTGAATCCAACTTAAAACTATCTGTGAGTCAGAAAATGCAAAAAAGTTATTGATCATATACCGTGGGGTATAAGTATCTAAAATAAATCTTAATAATTTTGACAAGAGTACTGCCGCTAGTAACTCAAGTCTGGGAATGGTTAATGTTTTCATAGGACTTACTTTTGATTTAGCTAAAACTAAAGTAATTTTGGTAGTACTATTTCGTGTATCTGTTGTTTTTAAGTACACAACAGCTGCGTATCCTTTCGACGATGCATCAGAAAATCCTACTAATGTTGAAATTGTATAATTAGAATTATACAAGTGTCGAGGAATTTGAAATTCTGACAGAGACGAAAGTTCTCTTTGAAACAGAAACCATAAATTTTGAATTTCTGTAGATGGTAGATCATCCCAATCAATTTTTAATTTCCAAATTTCTTTTATAAGGTTCTTTGCAAATAAAGTTACGGGTGATAAAAATCCTAACGGATCAAATATTCTGGCGACTGTGGAGAGAATATTTCTTTTAGAACATACGTCTGATAGTACATTAACCTTGAATAAAAATACATCCAGTTTAGGATTCCATTGAAGTCCTAGTACTTTCTGAAACTCAGTGTCTTCAAAGTCAACAAACTGATCGGGGCATAAGCGAGTATTCTCTGGAAGATGATTTAATAATTGCGGATAATTGCTGAGCCATTTAACTAAACTGAAACCCCCAGCCCTGAAAAAGCTCATCAACTCGTTTATAAGCGACTGGGCCTCCTCAAAGGTCTCCACACTTCCACAAACATCGTCAACGTACATTGAATATTTTATAAACTTTGCTGCGTTGGGAAATGTAGAAGCCTCATCTAAAGCCAGTTGGTTTACAACGCGTAAAGCCAAGTATGGACTCGAACTAACACCAAATGAAACGGTAGTCAGCTCATAAGTTTTTAACGGCTCGTTGGGTGAAAATCTCCAGAGAATTCTTTGAAATCGGCGATGTTCAGTTTTTAAAGAAATTTGGCGATACATTTGTTTAATGTCTGAAAGAATAGATATCTTATATAAACGGGTATTTAACAAAATTGTGATGATATCTGTTTGTAATTTTTGACCTCTATATAAAATATCATTTAGTGAGAAGGATGAACTACTTTTCGCACTTGCGTCAAAAACAACCCTAAGTGGGGTAGTCGGATGTCCTGGACGTTCTACACCATGATGAGGTATATAATAATAAGGACCATCATCATCTAATGCACGATCTACTTCAATCAAATGTCCTTGATTTAAGTAATCTTGGATGACTTCACAATAATTTTTATTAAGTGTGGGAGACTTATGTAATCGTCTCTCTAAGGAGAGAAAACGTTGAAACGCCATAAGTTCCGAATTACCTAAACAAGAGGGGTCTTGTCGAAACGGTAAAGCTACCGTATAGCGTCCCGTAGCATCCCGAGAATGTGTTGCGATAAAAATATTTTCGCATTCTTCGTCGTCGCTGCTAATTGTGGGACTGGACACATTCACTTCCTCAACTTCCCAAAATTTAGAAATAATTTGTTCCAGTGGAAGTTCGAATGTACAAAATGATTGTACCTCACTATTTGAGGATTGCGCAGCGGGCGCAGAACCCGTTACTATAAACCCGAGTGTAGTTTGTATAGCTATCGGAAGTGTAGGGGGGCCTAACACCTTTGCAGTTCCTATTATATGACCATATAGTTCTGCACCAATAATTCCGTCAATGGTTGACGGAATATAAAAACCATCATCTGCTAATTGTATATCTTTTAAATGTGTGAATGTTTCCACATCGACTGACGATTGTGGAGAGCGGTTAGCAATTTTGTCTATTATTAAACATTCAAGGGAATATTTTATATTAGAATTAAATCGCGAATGAATTATTACATTTGTTTTACCCTTAATGGATCGTGTTGCTTGACCGATACCAATTACAGAGGTGTAAACTTTGGAAATCGGCAAACCTAACCGTTGAACGCATTCTTGGGTAAGGAAATGGGACTGAGACCCTGAATCGAGCAGCATTCGAATTTTGTGTTTTTTATTATATTTATCGAGAACATTAACCACGACTGTAGATAATAGCACAATATTACTTTTGGTGGAATTGTTAGAGGAATAACCAACAAAAGTATTTTCCGCGGAAATTGAATTTTTACTATCACTACATGACGGTTGGTTATTGACTAGATTATTATCTGAGCTTTTATTGCTTTTCTCAAAATGGAGGAAAGTATGATGTTTTGCGAAACAGATTGAACATTTGTTTTTTGAGTCACATGAACTAGTTTTATGTTTACCAGACAGACAATTTAAACAAAGGGATTTATCTTTTACAAGTTCAAATCTCTTTTGCGGTGTTAATTGTTTAAATTTAGAACATCGATAAGCCATATGGGTTGGAGACGTATTGCATATGTTACATTTAGAAGAATTATTTTGATTTACCATAAATGATTGTGTTGGCTTTGGTTTGGAAATCGTATTAAATGCGCGACTTGTAGTTGCTTTTGAAAATGTGGAAGAGTGGCTAAGGGTTCTAATCTGATCACGCACAAAATTTATAATATCCCGGTACGTGGGTAATTCATTTTTATTGGGACGAGAAAGTTCAAAAAATTTCAAAGTTTGAGTGTCAAGTTTCGACATCGCTATGTAGCCTAATATAAATTCACTTAGATCGTGAATTTTTAAATTTTTAAGCGCAGCAATAGCAGTGTCGAATTGATCCAGAAATTGTTTTAAATTGTTTTCCGATTCGATTTGAATTTGTTTGAACTCCATTATTTGTCTCATGTAAGTATTTGCCAACGTACGCGTATCTTGATACCGATCAATAAGAGATTCCCATATTGTATTGTAGTTATTTCCGGTAGCAGGGATTTTGGAAAATACTGAGGCGGCTTTTCCACTTACTTGACTTACTAAATAATAAATTTTATCATCAGCTGTTAGTCTATCATTCATGTGAATTTTATTTTTAAAGATTTCATAAAATGTCAACCATTGTTGTGGGTCCCCTGAGAATTTTGGTAATTCAAGTCTGGGCAAACATGGGTCAGCCCAAACTAAATTTGAAGGGTTCACATTAGTTTGTGTTGGCGGCGATGTAGTTTCTGCTGGTTGTTTGCTGAAAACATTTTCTGCCGCCAAGCAAACTGTGTCCACTATATCCAAAAATGAATCTAATATTGCATAATCAGGCACATTATCGGGAGAAATTTCTAAGCTAATCGTGTTGATTTCATCGAGAATTTGAATGAAATTTGATTTCGTTTCATTTAAACTCTGATATTTTATTTTGAAATTGCGTCGGGTGTTTTCATCATTCAAATTTCGGGTATAATCGTATAATGTTTGCACGCGCCTGAAATACATCTCCTTTTTGCTGATAAGAGCTTTTAAACGGTTTTCTAATTTAGTAGACATTTTTTAATTGAAAGCAAAAAAGGTTAAAGGCCACTGGATTTTTAACAATTGACAATAAATAAAAAAAATTTTATTTTGTAATTAAAAGGGGATATATAAATAAATTCAATATAATTTTCAAAAATAAATTTGTAAATATCAACAAATTTTAAATTAATTAAATTATATTTACAACGGCTGATTGAGTTTACTGTTAATCCTTTTGTGTTATCTAATAACTGTAAAAGTATGAAAAACAACAAAACAACTGGGGTGTGTCTGCTGTATGTATGACCTTATGCAACAGATTCGCGCCAATTTGAAATGTATTTTTTAGGGATAGGCAACTGGAATTATTTCGGGATTTTAGAGATCCCGGGTCTGAAGGACCAAATGAAGAGGCCAGGTGGTTTCGCAAAGCGAATAAACTTTTAACCCGGCAAAATGGGATGGACTGTATGAGTTTAAAATGAAAAAAATACACTTCAAATCAACCTTTTCAAAAATGAACAAATAAAATTTCCAATATAAAATAAATTCAAAAAAGAAACTTACGTTCTGATCCGCTGCACTGCTGCACTATCAAGTTGACAGAGTTAGTCAGGAAAAAACGATGGAAAATGGGAAATCTAGGATTTCTGTGACTTATTTTTAATTTACTTGATTTTCACTGATCAATAAAAATTTAATAGAAAATTATTAATAACGAAGAAAATAAATACTTTAAAATGAGCTCAGCGGTGAGCTGTGATTTCGCGGGAAATCGAGAACAAAGAAAAAAAAAAATTTTATTTTTTCTGTTACTGCGAACCTTATAGTCACGAATGCTGTACTTAACTGAGTGCCTCGGTATACATACATTAGACAGTAAAAAGGATTAATTATATATTTTTTATAATTATGTAATTGCCAATATGTTTCCATTTATCAACAAATAAAGAAATTGAATTTTGTTTTATATATAAATTAGTTATTCATAAAGAATAAAAATTTTATTGCTAGGTGGCGCAACCAGTTTGGAAAGTCCCAAAACAAAAAAATCCACTCTTCCAAACCAATTTTGTATAATGTTCCTCTGATACCGTATTGGGATTTTGTTATTACCGTGTTGCGGGCGTTGCGGCAATACCGTATTTGCGAACCTTAAAACCTATTTTATTGTCGTTATCGAACGAAAATTATCAACAATGAATCTTACCCCAAATTGTGAAAATAAACACTTATCTTAAATTGATTAATTTCAGGCTCCATTACTCCAGGTCAGCAATACAGACTATTTTAAAAAACTACTTTTCGTTACTTTTCGTAATTGTCTTTTGGTAAATGCTAAATATCATAAAAGACCTACATCGTAACAAAAAATAACAATTTTTAAAGGCCTAAGCGAAGGTATTCTAAAAATATTAGCGCCACTAAAACGTAGTTTTCGTTATCGAAAATTATTGATATCGAAAATAACGATATTTGCAAAAAGGACAAATAAGGAACGAAAATATTCTTCGAAATATATCAAACCTACTAAATTATACTTTCCATTATCAAAATCCTTCCTGACTTTTTATCTCCTATGATAATTTCAGTCAACTTATTAACGTTCCAATAAAATTAGTTATTAGTTATAATTAATAACTACAACTAAAAACTAAATTAGTTATTAGTTATAACTAATAACTGGATTTTTCAGTTATTAGTTATTAGTTACAAAATAATAATTTAGTTATTAGTTATAAATTATTAGTTATAACTAACATATGGCCAACACTGTTTTTAAATTACCTATAGCATTGCTATTTAATTTAAGTTATATTTCGCTTGTTGATTAATAATACTCTGTAAATTTGTTTGTTAAATGGCTTAAAACGGAGGTAAAAATATTTTTAGTCCCTTGGGACTAAAAGTGACACTTTATTCCCTATTATGAGGGACTAGATCATATATTTTAGTCACAGAATTGCAAAAAAAATCTATTTAATAATCGTATTTTTATTCACTTACTGACGATGACGATAAGCTAGTACTTACATACATGCCTAGGAAGCTAGGTAAACTTTTTTGATCTTTTTTTTCGTAATTGTAGTAATCAGAAAAAAAAATGGTAAATGTGGCTTACGCGTTAAGTTACCTGCTATATAAATGCGAACTTGCGATATGGATTGAGTAACTGTGTTAGTCATTTGCCTATATAAGTTATTGTTGTGGGAGCGCTGCAAAACGTTACGAAGAACCTTTTTAGTCGAATTTTCTCCGAAAAATTAGACTTATTCCAAACCGGTTTTAAATAATGTTTCGGTCAATTATCAACAACATATCCAAAATTCAGCTTATCAACAACATATCCAAAATGCAGCCCCCAGCCCCGCAGAATTAACGTAGAGGGTTGAAATTTGGTGTGTTGATAAAGTTCGTACCTAGGTTGTGCTTTTTGGAGGTTTTAATATTTTACCCCCACCCCCCTCATTTTTAACCTACAATTTCATGCATTTTTGACGTTTTCGAGGTTTGTACCACTCGCACAGGTCACCCAAATAAACCTAGAGGGCTGAAATTTTGTATTCGGATTGAGCTAGTATCAAGGGGGTGCCTTTTGGGAGTCTCGACTTTCAAACCCTACCGCCACCATTTTTATACCCAAAAGAACATGATTTTTCTTGTTTTTTAACAGTTTCGTTCGGGTCAAAATCTCCCCAAATAAACCTAGAGGGCTGAAATTTTGTGTACAGGTTAAGCTAATAGCCAGCCACTGTTTTTTGGGGGTTTCAACTTTTAACCCTTACCCCCACGATTTTTACGCCAATATTTCCTTAATTTTTTTGCTTGTTTTCTAACACGTCTAGAGACTTTCTAAGGAAACCTAGAGGGCTGAAATTTTGTACGTGTATTCAGTTAGTATCCAGCTAGTACCTTTTAGGGAGTCCACATTACTTTTCTCCCCACTTCTTCCATTTTTACATCGGAATTGAATGCTATTGTTAAATGTGTTTTAAATGCATTACTTTTATTCTAAATACAAGTAGGCGAATAGTAATTTTAAAAAATTTTAAAAAAAGTGAATACAATTTTTTAACAAATGAAATACATACATATTAAGTAATTTGAAAATGTTATTAAAGTCACTGTTTATTTATAAATTAGGAATTTTGGATTTTTATTATTTATAAAATAGAAATTTTGGATTTTTTTGGAAAGAAAAAATATCTTCATAAAAGCCTTCCAGTTTACTGTTTAAGTTCCTTTTTTAATATTTAAAAATAAAACACAAAGGCAATTGGCGGATAAGCATGGATAGACATGCCCTCGTACGAATTGTGTTGGCTTTTTCCCTGTTAACTGCTATCAGCACAAAATTGAAATTTACTGAGATTCAGCCCTTAAAAACTTAAAACCTTTTTTTAAAGCCCCGATCAACCGGACACTCATCATCAGTTTTGAAACCACCAAAATTACAAACCGCTTGTGGACTTTCAATTATATTTCGCTTGTAGACACTCAATACCGAAGATGAAAGGAAAAATTCGACTTCCGTGATGGGGCTCCGCTGCTTACGGCGTTTTTTTTATTGGCTCAGTTCTACTATTCTAATAATAAAGAAGACGTACGGGACATTTTTGAATATAAAACATAAACTCGTGTGACGCACGGGACATCGTACGCAACAAAGTTGATGCCTTATATTTTGAGTAGTGAATTTCAGATATAAACTTGAATGTACTCAAATTTTAGTTCAGTTGCTGGCGTATTACCTATAAAAATTTTGATTTGTTTATTATTAACTGTATTTTTTAATAAAAAATGTTTTGTTGCCAAAATGTCAGGCGAGAATGGCTCAAATAATACTAAGATTTTGCGATACTTTGTCTCAGTGTTGTATACATATATATTTGTAGTTTTTACAACATCTTTACTTTATATTGTTATTTTTCTTTTTATTTATTCCTACATCCATCTCTTTCTAGATTCCATATTCATAGAAAGTTAGAAAAGAATTATTATTCTTGGTTATAACATCTCCCTGATATCAAAGTTGTACGAATGCTATGCTATGTTGTGTAGGTACTGGTGGTGCGCTCACTCGGCACCTAATGTTACTTTTGAAATAAATGAAGTTAAATGGATACTCTTAAGAGAATTAAAAAATACTTTTAATACGAAATATAATATACTTGTATTTATATTAATTTTAGAAATTACATGTACAGTAACTGTAAGTAAGAAAGAGAAAGAGAAAACTGTAAACAGAGACGGAAAAAAGATATATTGTAAAGTTTATTGCCATTGTTTTGTGTAACATTGGCTAATTACTCAACACGTGATTTGTATTACTTCGCTTCCGTTAATATTAATCAACAAAATTCAGCTAAATTAGAAGAGTTGTTTCTTCCAAAGTTCGTTATTTTAAAATAAAGATTACACACCAAAAGTCATCAATGTTTGGGAGAATATTACCAGCTTTAATATATGGATATATCTGACTGACGTCATTACAATAATTATTTCATTCTGTTTTTAACTGGATAATTACTTACAATTTTTTTTTATTATAATGAGTAACTGCGCGGTAAATTTTTCATTTTTATGATCAAAATAACAATATTTTTATGCTTTTAATTTGACCAAAAATAAAAAGAGTCGGCCCTTTTATTTTATGTACGTCTAATATTAAAATTGCCAAAATCTAAACCATTTAAGAGAAAAATAACAATTTGCTTTAAAAAAAAAAAGTTACATATTTTTATTGAAAATTGCCAAATAAATATTTTTCATATTCATTATCTTTTCTCTTTATTCATATAAAACTTAATAATTATTGTACACTTGTGTACAAAAAGACCTTAACCACGACCGAATAATTTTTATGTAAAAATTGGTAAAAACTTTCAGAAATAAATAACTGTTTTAAAATCTCGTTATAACATCTACCTCAAACATTATTAAAATGACATAATTTTTTGAAAATGTACTACCGTACTTTAACTTTTCTGTTAAAATTTATTTGCCAACTACTGTACGATCCAAAAAAAAAGACACACACATAAAGTTTTTAAATGAACGATCCATTAAGTCATAACAGATTACAATGTAAAATTACAACTAAAAATATATAACATATAAGAAAATGATTTAAAAATAAATATTACATCCCATTTCACTCACTCATACCACTCACGCCATCCACCATCTCCGTTTTTCATTCATTCATTTTCCATAAGTAGGTACTAGTGAAGCCCTAAGTAGTGAAGACCGAAGAGACCCATCACTATACAAAATATGTATTATGATGAGTAAAATGTTTACGTTAACTTAAACGTTTTGCTATTGTATAACGGTTGTTCACTGAAAACTACATGTGATAAAAGTCTTCGCTTTAGGGCAATTAAGTAAGAGATGACATTTATTGTCAATTTTCTCTTTGATTCCGTTTTAATTTCAGTAATTCTTTAAAAGTTTGCGTCACCCCTTAACGCATTTATTTGGATGAATTATCAGCAAAGAAATGAAAGATTTTCAAACTTTTTGCAAACCAAACACAAAAATAAAATAGGTAATTTTTACTTTACTATTGAGAGAGACGCTACAACAATTTGTTTGTGATGTAATCGGTCATTAAACACACAGATCAAACATTATCTCTTTTTTATATGAAATCACACCGTTTACACAGATGAGAATATGACGGACATTTCTTCGTCCAAATGTGAATTTTAAAACGAAGTTTCTCCCTTTCAATAAACGTAACAGAATTTTTATTTTTCATTGTACCTTTTAGTACTTGAAATTAAACTATTATGATATTATCAAACAAATACAACAAATAAACCAAAATTACACTAAGTAGTTTTTTGTCTCTTTTCCTGATTGTAATTTTAACATTAGAGCAACTATATTAACTTAACGTTGTATATCCGACTTGGGTTCATTTGTTAATGACACCATACCATTTTTAGTTAGTATATCGTGATTATATAATAATTAGCCGTATATCCATCCACCCGATGGATTTACCATCGGCAACATTTCAGGATGTCAGTGTTAAAGATTTATTAAATAAGATATTACTTACTTTAATAGTCATAGTAAAATATTTTTATATACCACCACTAACTTCAAAAATGACGAATTTACATACAGATTTTCATCCAGTATTTAACCCACTTAGGGGACGAATTTTCAAAAATCCTTTCTTAGTGCTCACCTACGTTACATAGGGAACTCCTGTGCAAAATTTCATTCTTCTAAACCCAACGGTTTAGGCTGTGCGTTGTCTGTCAGTCAGTCAGTGTTAGGAATTTATTAAGTAGATTATATTCCAGGTAACCATTTTAAATTCATATTGAAAAGCACATCAAAATTAAAGAAGTTTTAGACATGTTTTGACCAGAGCTGGCAAGAGAAATGACGGATCCGCCGGCAGAGAAAAATCGAAAAAAAAAATACAGTTGGGAAGCAAAACAAAACCCTTTTTTACTTTGTCCGAACTACAACAAGTTTATTATGGTGGGAATAAGTTAAAATCAAAATCTGAAAATCAGTTAGTGGTGTTTGGGAAGCTGAAATTTAGAAAGTAAAATAAATGAAATGAATAATCTTTAATAAATTTTATTATATGAAATTTCTAAATTTACACAGTTATTAGCAAAGTACGCAAAAAAAACAATCACTACCGAAAACTGGATTGGATTGTTGCATTAAAACCCTATGATTGACCACGATGTCTTTAAGGGTAAAAGAATAAAGAAATTAAATTTCAAACAATACAAATATATTTACAATTTCATTCATAACAAATTTCAAATGAACCTGTTCACAATTATTGAATGGAGTCTTTAAACAAAACAACTCAATTATTAAGTAATCAACATTGAACAATGAAAACAAGTTATCAATTTATTGCATTAACCAATTAACCAATTAGCCAATCGACAAATATAATTTCCAAAACTATTACAGCTGTTTAATAACAATTAGACAGAAAAATATTACTTGATTAAAAGGTGTGAAAATTTTATACATAATACTATACTGGCTATTTACATATTATAAAAAAATTATTTACATACGCAGTAGTAAGCTTGAGAGAAACGAAGGCTTAATTTTACTTAATACTAATAATAAATAATAAAGAAAATAATTAAAATAATCACAAAAGTCTGCAAAATAAATTTTGATACATACAATTGCTACAATAAAATGAAATTAAATTTCATTAAAAAAAACTTACGTTTTTTTTAATTAAATATCACCAATTATTATTGGTTTCAAAATATAGAAATACTAAATTGTTAAACACTAACTACACTAAGTTTCTCCCATGATTACACGAACGTAATATTATTATGACAGTTTAATAATATCGAACAACAATAAGATCATGAAACCTTAAGGGCCAAGTGATCGGGTGGTAATGGACGTCTATTTCACCGTGCCATAATCCACTAAATTACTTTAATATCAAGTGTCAGAAGGACACTTGCAAACTAATTACCCGTAGGTGCAAACTCACTGCCTGCTGGTTGACTGTGTTCTACCTGATTACTCTTATCAGCTAACTTAAATCGGTTTGCATTTTTTGTTAAAAGTCGCTTGCGCACTACGTCATAGAATACTTCTAGAAAGATATTATTTATTGATGCATTACATAATACATATGCATTGTTAATTAATTATTTATTAAGTATATTTTGAATTATACATATGTATCATGTTAATCGAAAAAAGAACAAGGGCGGAATGCAAATGAATTTTAAATGTTCTGAAACAACTTTAATAAAATTATATTGAAACTTTTATATGTAAAATATTAAATACATTTAAAATACGTTGCAGAAGCCCTCGCAGAGGTTCCGACTGCCTTTTTTAGAGTCGGGTCCCGGGCAATTGCCCCACCTGACTCCCCTCTCGCCAGCTCTGGTTTTGACAAATAGAATCGTTTCCCGATATTAAAGATTTTGATGAATTTTGGCCATAAGCTATCGATCTAGTTCGCTTAATGAACGACTGCATCATCAAAAATAAAAATAATAGTTTTTATAAATAAAAATTTAATTAAGTAAAAATAAGATGAATTTTATGAAATATTATATTAATTTAAACTTCATAACGATAATCCTATTTAGATCCAACTACTTCTTATAATTATAATTTTTGCCAAAGACTGTCAACTCGCTTATTGAACAAAACACTTCAGTTTGTAGGTGAAAAATTAAGAATTAAATACTAAATAAAGTTAAAATAAAAAAATAAATAAATGAAAATAAGGTAGACTTCCCAGGGTACAGAGGTAATGCAACTATCTATATCTTGTAATCTGCAATGTGCACTTCTGTGCACGTAAGGCTACTTATCAAATATGAAAACTACATCAAAAGTAATAGTTTACTTGTTTTTGCTAAAAGCCGTTATCTTATATATGCATTCAATATTTTACTTATATCTTTAAAAATAACTTTTTAAATCGTTTTTATTTGTTGTATCTATACTCTACAATTAATATTTAAACAAAAATATTGGATAAATTTTTTTTATAATGTTATTCGTACAAAAATAAGGGCTCTATATAAATCCCGGTAGCTCTAGTTAATATTGGAAACTGTTGAAATATTTTAAAAACAGAATCGGTAGACGCAAAATTTAAAAAAATTGTAGCATATAATTGTTTTAAAGCTCGCAAAATATACAGGAATATTAACATATATAAATTCAGGGTAGTAGTTAGTTATTAGCAGGACTTCAGAATTTTTTTCAAATGATATAAATAAGTATTCAGTACAACTTCTATTATTGAAAAAAACATGTCTCCCAAGCTATTATACTGATCACATTAAAACGAAATGGGATGAGTAGCTCCTTTAAAATTTGTGTTTCTTCTGAAATGGTTAAATTGTATATTTATAATATATATATATATATATATATATATATATATATATATATATATATATATATATATATATATATATATAATATGCTGTTTATATACAAAATTAGATTCGGCGTTGATAATAATTAGCTAATAATAATTATATTTTAATAAAAATTAAAAAAATAAAAAAAAAAAACGCCGTGAGCAGCGGGGCCCCATCACGGTAGTCGAATTCTCCCCTTCATCTTCGGTACTGAATGTCTACAAGCGAAATGTGATTGAAAGTCTACAACCGAATTGTCATTTTGTTGGTTTCAAAACTGGTGATGAGTGTTCGGCTGATCGAGGCTTTAAAAAAAAAGGTTTCAAGTATTTAGGGGCTGTATCTCAGTAAATTTCAATTCTGTGCCGAAAACAGGTAGCAGAAAAAAAACCAACACAATTCGTACGAGGACATTCCTGCCCATGTTTATCCGCTAATTGCCTTTATGTTTTAGTTTTAAATATTATAAAAAAGGAACTTAAATAGTAAACTGGAAGGCTTTTATGAAGATATTTTTTCTTTCCAAAAAAATCCAAAATTTCTATTTTATAAATAATAAAAATCTAAAATTCCTAATTTATAAATAAACAGTGACTTTAATAACATTTTTCAATTACTTAATATGTATGTATTTCATTTGTCATAAAAGTAAGTTCACTTTTTTTTAAATTTTTTAAAATTACTATTCGCCTACTTGTATTTAGAATAAACATAATGCTTTTAAAACACATTTAACAATAGCATTCAATTCCGATGTAAAAATGGGAGAAGTGGGGGGGGAAAAGTAATGTGGACTCCCTACAAGGTACTAGCTGGATACTAACTGAATACACGTACAAAATTTCAGCCCTCTAGGTTTCCTTAGGGAGTCTCTAGACGTGTTAGAAAACAAGCAAAAAAATTAAGGAAATATTGGCGTAAAAATCGTGGGGGTAAGGGTTAAAAGTTGAAACCTCCAAAAAACAGTGTCTGGCTATTAGCTCAGCCTGTACACAAAATTTCAGCCCTCTAGGTTTATTTGGGGAGATTTTGACCCGAACGAAACTGTTAAAAAACAAGAAAAATCATGTTCTTTTGGGTATAAAAATGGTGGGGGTAGGGGTTAAAAGTCGAGACCCCCAAAAGGCACCCCCTTGATACTAACTCAATCCAAATACAAAATTTCAGCCCTCTAGGTTTATTCGGGTGACCCGTGCGAGTGGTACAAACTTCGAAAACGTCAAAAAAGCATGAAATTGTAGCTTAAAAATGAGGGGAGTGGGGGTAAAATATTAAAACCTTCAAAAAGCACAACCTTGGTATGAACTCTATCAACACACCAAATTGCAACCTTCTACGTTAATTCTGGGGGGCTGGGGGCGTGTTAGATCCAGCGAAAATCTTTTTTTTTCCCCCTACTCCCTCCAAATCATTCTAGGAAACTGAATTTTGGATATGTTGTAGATAATTGACCGAAACATTATTTCCAACCGGTTTGGAAAATTTTTATTACTTTTCCGCCCTCACCACCCCCTTAAAGTTCAGGTCAGAAAAAAAATTTGCCCAAAATTTGACCCCACTTTGATAGTATGAGGTGCCTCGAAAATGAGCCCCATTTACCAAATTTCATCTCTTAACTTCCATAGGGAGGCCCTACACAAATTAAAAGGTGGCGGGAATATATATATATATATATATATATATATATATATATATATATATATATATATATATATATATATATATATATATATCAGACATTTTTTTTTCTACATATTCGTGTTCTACGGGTCCGAAAACGGATAGCGCCCCTACTCTCGCCTCTCGCAGCTCTTATCGTATAGACTGTATAAGTCTAATTTTTCGGAGAAAATTCGACTAAAAAACGTCCACGAAATTATTTAAATCAGCGTAGAAGACATTTTCTTGTACACATTTATAAATTAAAAATCAAACAGTAATTAAGAAAATTATCAAACTGGATCGGCTGGGAATCGAATCCAGGATCTCCCGGTAACTAGCCAGGTGTCATCGCCACTCAACCAACGATCCTCTATGCGACAGCCACCCTAGTCAGATAATCATTCAATCACTTACGTGTATTGGTACTCTCTCTAATGCGAGAAACATTTTCAATTTCAAATTTTCACAAGCATTCAATAATATTTGAAATTGAAAAAAAACTTGTACACATAGTGAAAACTGTATAGTAATTAATTACATATAAATATGACTATTGGTCAATTTAAATTTTGCTTCTACCGATTCTGTTTTTAAAATATTTCAACAGTTTCCAATATTAACTAGAGCTACCGGAATTTATATAGAACCCTAAATTTTGTATGAATAACATTATAATAAAATTTTATCCAATATTTTTGTTTAATTATTAATTGTAGAGTGTGAATACAATAAATGAAAACGATTTAAAAAGTTATATTTAAAGATAGAGGGTAAAAGCCCCCATTGTGGAACGCGGACATTTACATATTAATGAAGTTATTTCTGAAAGAAACCTCTGATAACAAAAATTATTATTAAAAGAATGATTGTTTTCCAATTTAAATTCACCTCGCATTTAATGTTTCCTTACTTAATTAAAGAAATACATATATATATATATATATATATATATATATATATATATATATATATATATATATATATATATATATATTAAACAGTTTTTGCTGAATGTGTCTCTTTTGCGTTTGATCAATGCTTATTTAAAGAAACACATGCCTTATAAATTTTCAACACTTTCCAGTTATTTTTGAAGTTAGCGCAATAAAACTCTACAAATAATTTTTGTTAGTCCAGTTAAGAGATTATAACAGCTAAATCACCTTTATATGTGGTTTAAATATTATATATATATATATATATATATATATATATATATATATATATATATATATATATATATATATATATGTGTGTGTGTGTGTATTTCTATTCAGTACAGATATAACCTTTGTATGTAACTTAAGACATGTACGTAAAATAACTAAAAATTTATATTATAAATAGTTTTAATTTCTTTTTGAGTCTAAAATATTTACTTACTACTTTAAAATCGTAAAATTTTAGGGGAAAACCGATGAGAATTTCCTCGGGAATATTCCCATTTGTGTAATTATTGGGTATTTTCCCGGAAAAATTCCCAAAACCTGGGTAAAAACGATTACTTACAATTAGCGGTACTATTTTACAAATGCGTTTTTAATTTTATACATATATACACCGGTCCCTTAATTTACGTGAATATCCGTTCCACAGGGATTCAGTTTACGCGGATAAATATCGCGTAAATTGAATCCGTCATTATAAAAGGAAAAATACTGGAAATAAAAACTACTAACAATTTTACAGAATTTTATAATACAAATTGAAAACGAATATGTCGAAAAAATTTCGTTATTTTTGAGCTACGATGCACCGTTTACGAGATATTTACGATCAAAGTTTACGTTTTCGAAAAGTATTGAAAACGTGATGCGGGGATGGTACAAATTAAGATTTGATTGGGATATAGAAAGAAGTTATTTTTCTGTTCGTTTAGACTGTTTTCGCTAACTTTAAAGCAAATTTTTAATATTCTTGGGGCCAAAAAATATTCTTGATTGTATGGATTAATATAACATTAAAAAGACTGCGGGTAAATTAAGCAAACTAAATAATGTCAAACTTAAAATCTTAGGGTGGTTATACAACTAAGCAATACGATACCTACGGTATGGGATATATAAGACACGCATCGCTTGATGCACACCTATAAAATACGCTATCATGTCATATATGTCGTATTAAAAATTATGAAAAATATTTTTTGTCGCTTTTCATCAAAAAAATATTTAATAAATTTCTAAGTACTGACTGGCAGACAAGGCACAGCCTAAACCGTTATTTGCAAAAGCACAGAATTTTGCACATGAGTTCTTTATGTAACGTAGGTGAGCACTAAGAAAGGATTTTTCAAAATTTATCCCCTAAGTTGGTTAAATGGCGAATGAAAATTTGTATGGAAATTGGTCCCTTTTGAAGTTAGAGGTGTGAAAGTTGGTGTTTCGGCTTCTATTTATAATATTAAAAGTCAATTGTGTAAACATTTCTTGAAATTCATTCCCTAAAGGATTAAATCAGGAAATGAAAGCTCATATAGGAAGTTCGTCATTTTTGAAGTTAGAAACGTAGAAGTTGGTATTTAGGCTTTTGAAAAATATTGAAAGTGAGCACCTGATAAAGAGATATTGCCGATGGGACATCTCATCGGGTATGCGGCTAGTAATTTATAATATTGCACGAGTCGGATTTCAAGCTTCACATCAGGGTCAGAAAGAATGCCTACCACTGAAGATGTTATTTTGCTCAACAATTAATTATTTATATAGTTGTATTTAATGGAAATGGTATGCATAAGAAGGTGTTAATTAGAGGAGCATCAGATCTATTGAAACCAACGACAGTTTAGATGAAACGTTCAAAACTTTAGACGGCCCTGTTGTATGTATGATAATTATACATAATTTTCTAAATAAAAAAAATTTAGATATAGTTAACTCAACAATGTATCCTGTTTTAAATAATTTTAAATACCGGCAGTTATAAAGAACAAAAGTCTACCTGTCTGTAGCTTTTCGGATGAAAAGTCTGAATAAGACAATTCAAACCAAAATTAACCGTGACAACATTTAAGTCCCACATGGTTGCAATTTTTTGTAAACGTACTGTAAAATAAATTGACTATTATACAATAATACGTATATCTATATAAATTGGTGTCTTTATTCATCATACACAGCATACATATAAATCTATTTCAATTTTAAAAGTATTAAGTGAAGAGCTTATAAAGAGCCGATTATCATTTTAACTGTTACGCCACTTACGAGCTAAGTTAGCGAGCGAGCAAGCGAATAAGCTAAGTACTTACATATATACACAACGATCGTTAAAAGATGTTTCATTTTTATTTTGAATAGATATGTGTGCGAATAACAAACGACAAAGCATCAACAAACAGTAAGCACAAAAAAGAAACACATGACGATCGTTTCAAATGAGTTTTGCACTCAATTCACCAAGTTGATTTAATGAGACAATGAATGTTTTCTTTAAATGTTTTGATGATGGATTCACTACTTATTGTATGAAGATAAGACATAAATAATTATACCTCTGGAAATGAAGTGCGCGCGGTAACTATTTAAGTAATTGGTTTCAGAGTAAGGTAATTAATACCTAGTAATCAGCATGGAATCCTATCGCTTGTGATAAACAAATGACAATATGACAATAAAAAAAATCAAAAATTTTTTATAACATAAACCACATTACTCGTAAGGCATTTCCTTATTGAAGTAAATAAAGCCACAAATAAGATAAAAAAAATAAAAATTAAAAACTTATTGTAATTAGAAACGGATATTATTTTTATTACTAGCTGTGACCCGCGGTTTCACCAGCATAAAATTATCTAAATTATAGGTAAAATCTATAGGTCAATTCAATCATATATTCCAAAATTCTGTGCGCAATCAATTGTTTATAGCACTTGACCCTGCTCGCCCAAGGATTTTAAAATAACTATCTTCATATTTTATTAGCATGACTAATTCCCGCACCGTATGTTTTAGAATTGTTTCTATTTTAGGCCCTTCAAAGCACCAATGCCCCGGGAAATCATTTTAACGTCACTTTCATCTTTCACAGAGATCTCAATAGTACCTACTTGAGTAAAAATTGTCAAATTTCTTCAGTTTTTTTAATTTGTCCCTTATTTGGTGTAACTGACGGACAATGTGACCACACGTCCATTTAAATCTGATATTCTGAAATTTTGTACAAAATCAGTTCCTTATATGCTCGGCTTTGCTCGCTCGACGACTCTAAAGTATTATTCATATTTTCATATTTTCAAGTCATATGCATATTTTTATAGCATGTCTAATTTTCATAAAATTTTATCAAAATCAGTCAAGCTGTTTAATTAGAGTATAGAGTTGTTTAATTCGATAGCGCTGGAGGATTCAGTCCAACGTCACCTTAATTTCAAATCAAATATTTTGAAATTCTGGGCTATATTCGTATTTCAATAGCATGTCTAATTTTCATACCTTCAGATCTTATCGTAGATAGTTAGATATTCATACTGACAATTTTAACAGCACTGTAATTTGTGAGACATTTTGAGATCTCAGGACTCTGGAGAATATTGCTGAATTCACATTTGTTTATTTTGGAATCTCAATAATATTTGAGAAAAATTTGGATAAGATCCGTCTGATCGTTTATTAACTTCCCATAGGATGTTAATGTAATGGGTCCGATTTTACGAATCGCTAATTTTGACATATCTCCACGTTTTAAGATCACCAGAATCCGAATCTATCGTTTTTAGTGTGATGTCTGTGTGTGCGTTCGTTAGTTCGTTCGTTCGTTCGTGAATTTTTTCCGTCTCCCATATCTCGAGAACAAATGATGATATCAACTCCGAACTAATTTCATTATATGCGTAATCAAAAAATGAAGACCGGATAAAGTTTTCAGCAAATTCGGATTAACGGTTTGTTTTTTGTGGTAAAAAAAAACAGAATTAACTTTATTAAGATAACATAGATTATATAGATTTTTTACCATAACATTATTATATAATGGGCTAAGAACCTTCCTTGATGTTAAAAACGCCAGTATTTAATTACAAAATTTAAAAAAAAAAAACGAAATAAGAAACTTGAAAAACTTAGTTTTTTGCCAAAATATATTTTGTCTCGCGTATCTTGAGAACAAATAATGTTTTCATTTGTTTGATAAGGGTGGAGTCCCACCCTTAGGTACAGAAGGCGAAGCCCCCGGTATAGTGTAAGGGACAAAGCCTCTATCAACGGCCCAGGGAAGGAGTCGCCTGAAATGAAAAAAGAATTATTCATGTACAGTAATCTCTAGTCTTTAAGGACAGCAAATGGGAAGTTGACAGTGTGGGTAGACCTGTCCCCCAAATTTTTGAAGGGTTTTTTGGGTTCACAAAAGCCTACGAGGGAATCTTAGCCTCATGTCTATTTTTTTCAGAATCTTAGTACTATTCGAGAAAAATTTGACCAAGATCCGTCCAACCATTTATTTTGGGCTTCTTTGGAGAGCCAAAAATTTGGTGACGATACGTCCAGTCGTTTACTTTAGGTTTTTTGGGGGGTTCTCAGTTTCTTTACTTTAACTTTGATTTTTTTTTCCATTTGTATACCAATTTTACCTATAGTCTTGTTTCATCATTTTTTTTATACCTTCTACCGTTTACTCGAAACTACTGAGGGCAGATAAGTAACGTCCAGATTTCATTTTTATTGTCAGGATGACTGAGCCCGGCTCGAAGGAAATTTCATCTGTATTGAAATTGCTGGAATTTGCTGAAAACAGTAGAAGTGCCAATTGATGATAACTGGACACTCCAGTTGTTTATTTCTTTATAGGACACAAATAGTATTTTGCACAGTGGATAAGTAATTTCATAGTAATCGTAGGTAAAAATATTATTGGTGGTATCTATAGAAATACTTATTATTACTTACAAAAATTACAAAATTATTTTCTCTAAATGCCTAGCAACAAATTAATTTGCATGACTTTTATAAATTTTTCCACAAATATCCGTATATGTACAGTAATAAAAAATTGATATTTTGCGGTTTTTCGTAAATTTCTACGGTTAGATTAAAAATTTTGCAAAATCCTTTCTTAGCGAGCGCCAACGATCTAACAGGGACCTATATACCAAATGGGTCAGTATGTGGTGGGTCCCCCCACCACATACTATCCCCCACATTCGTCACTGCTGAAAAGAATCGAGAAAATGTTACCATTTTGCCTGCTACAACTGTATATTTAAACCCCTAAATTCTCATATGTACGGCAAATTTAATAAAAATATTTTTTTAAAGTTATTGCATGAGGAGTTCTGTTAATTGAAGTAAATAAAGTTGTTTTATTATAGATTTAATTAACAAGAGAGATTTGTCCAAATCTATCTGGTCATCCAAGATGATCTGTCCTTATAAAATTCCAAAACCAAAAAAATATTAAGTTTATGGTCTTTTGGACAAATACAATATTTGATATCTTTCGTATTGACTTTTGGTGCCAGTATGTACTTTACATTCGATTCTAAAAGTTTAATTTTTGCTTTATATAAACAATAGCCAATCTTATTCGTTGAATGGTAAGTGGGGTTTATTTTAAATTTAGTAAATATGTTACGGATTTTTGGGGAAGTGTTTCCTAAATATATAGAAGAGAAGTAGGATGTTCTAAATCTCTTTGAATTGAACGATCGATTAAATTTTAGAGACAGACTTTATTGTAGACTTTGCAGTCAACAGCTGATATTTTGGTAATTTCGTTATGCCTCTTCTATACTTTTGGTCGAAGTTCCTTGCCAAAATACTCATCGAGGTTGACCGAAATCCGACTTGTGTCATTACGCACTCGCAAAAATTTCACGAGTGATGTAGATTGTATAGATATATATACACTTAAAGATATCTGAACATAATTATCTAAATGCATACTAAAGTAAGCGAAGTAGGCCGAGTAGTGTAGTGAGTCGCTTCGTGCTCGGATTTTTATGCTTTTTGACTCAAGAAAAAAACTGAAACGGAGTGGAAGTTGGCTGGGGCGAAGCGAGAAAATACGAGGTAACTAGTGATGTGCCAAAAAGAACAGAACTGTTCTTTTGAAACTGTTCTTTTGTTGGACTGTTCCGTAAATGAACAGTTCCGCGATTTATCCTATTCATCTGGTCACCCGTGGTTCACTTGTTCATCTATTCATCTGTTCTGTGCTTTATTCATATATCTGTTCAATTTGTAAAACTGTTCAGCGATATCGCGATATGTTGCTATATATGTACGTACATACGTATTCTCTGTTCTTTAAATAGTTGAGAACGATGTGACTTTAGATGTCTCCACTACAATCAACTCTGTTGGTAGATTTTTATTTTAAATTTTAACGGATATAATGAATAAACTAGCATTGTTTGATTTAAATTTTGAATTTAAATAATATATTATCATAATATTATGGTTATTATCAGACAGACATTCAGCTATTCAGCATAAAATTCAACACTTCTGTGGAAGATTATGCTAAGTAAACTATAATACTGTAATGGTATAAAAAATAAAAATTAATCTAGTCAATTTAGTGGCACTAAAAATCTAATCGATGGTTGATATCGTACAAATATATACATATATTATCCAGAATTAAGTGTTTTGATAACAAATAGTTGTATATTGGCAACTTCAGCCCCATTGAAATGAATTTTTCCAAAACCAGACACAATAATAAACGACCAAAAAAGTGGTTTAAAAACCAAATATGTGCAAAAAATATTTTATTTTAAAAAAAACTCTAATGTGGTTTATTAAAAATAGAATTAAAAATTTATCTTCAAAAGTAACTTTTTAAATAATTGATACATGTGTGAATTTAGAATCAAACATAACTCATATTTATAATTTGAGATTCATTATTTATTTTGTATTTGCAGCTTGACAATTATTAATTATATATTTTTGTAAATATCAACGAAATTATTTTTGGGCATCAATAAAACTGTTAGTGAAGTACCTAGTTGAACATATTACTAAGAACGATGTCGTCCTACAAACTGTTATTTGTATCATGAACAGTTCTCGTTTAATGAACAGCTATGAGTATACATAAAACTGTTCTTTTAGAAACTGTTCTTTTAAAACCTGTTCTTTCGCAAACTTTCCTTTTGGAACTGTTCTTCTGGAACTGTTCTTTTTACAGAACTGTTCTCTTCGGAACTGTTCCGTAAAAAGAACAGTTTGGCACATTACTAGAGGTAACCTACACTATCGTACTCGGCCAACTTCACGCAAATTCGCACGCAGTGTAATGCTTGATCTAACTATGAGATACCATCCCATCCCATATTAGTTTGTTACATTTGTAACGGTTTAGTTAACATAGGCCAAAAATGTAGTCAAACAACTCATTTTTCTCCTATATGTTATTGATTGTAATTACATAGATTTACATACATTTTTATACCCTATTGAAGACAATTAAATTTCTTTATGATGTGGGTGGAGAATGGCGGAAGTAGTTAGGGAACTAAGACTTGGAAGGTATGCGCCTGCAATTGACTTCTCGAGAAATTATGCCTACATTCATCTGGAATTGTCAAGAAAAACTGTAGAAAATCTTCATGAGCATAGTCGACCGCGAGATTCGTACTTTCCAAAGTCTACCAGTCCAAAGTGCCAGCGTTTAAACACCCTCGGCCAATCTGCTGGTCAATATTATCATAATAGTTAGCGATGTCTATAAAATACGTAGTTTCCTTTTGATTTCAAATTTTCATCTGCGCGACAAACAGGTAGAGTTATTTGTATTCACGTATAAATTCATTAAATAGCATGAGTGAGTACATAAGCCAAAAAACATTTTAGCCGAAAATAAAAATAAATTTAAGTACATATTAGTAATAAAAGTGAGTAAGCGATGTTAAAATGATTCTTACTGAATGTTCCAAGTTGTTGAATTTAGAAGAATTGTCTGGAAAAACATTTTTTCTTATATTTGACGATTGCCAAATGATAATTGTATGTATTTATTTTACTTAAACTTTGGCAAATTGATTACTTGAAATACAACAAAGGAATTTTTAAATATTATTATATACTACATATTAGTAAAACCGAAAAATTTATTTATTATACCTACTAAAGCCGATAGAATATAACTTTTCTCATAAAAGATTCTGATTACACTGTGTTCCACGATATCAATACCCTTAAAACAAATGGTTCCAAACATAAAAGGAGAAAATAAAGATTTCATCTATTTTGGGAACCATATTATTTTTGTTTTTTATTGTATATGCTACAAATGTATTAAATAAAAGTATTGTCATCGGTTCTTTTCAAATAGCTTTTAATAAATGTAAAATATATACTTATTGTGATGTACCATATATGAACTGCTAACTGCAGAAAGGAAACAAGTCCAAATTTTTTTGTTGTTTTAAATTCAAGATGGTGTATAGACCTGTACTATATCTGCAGTAAACTACTTACTATGGCCATAACAGATGAGAGAAAAGTTCTCTTTCTGTTGTAAATCATCTGTTTATACATCATCTTTAGTTTGACACAAAAAAACGCATTTGAAAAATTTTGGACTTGTTCCCTTTCTACAGTTAGCAGTTCATATAACATCAAAGTATGTTGTGAGAAAGAAAATTATTATAAATTAAATTATTTGTATACTAACTAATCATTACGCTATAAAAATGATTTATTATCAATTTATTTGGAATCAAAGTTTATATAACAAAATTATTAGTAACGTAAAAGCCCCTATACCGGAACATTATTTTTATTTAAGTATGTAATCAAACTGGCTTATAAAAATTAACAGATAAATTAAACACCCATTTTCTTTTCTTAATAAGCATGAAAGAAAGCTTTTTAATCCAACGAATATGTTTTTAAAAAAATACAATGCAAAATTTTTTATTTATTAATGTTTTTCTTTTACAAAATGTCGACATCTATATCCAAACAGAGAAATATTAATGACACTAGAAGTTGGAAACCGATATACAAACAGACGTGTAATATGAGTAATATGACACATAGAATGACATCAAAACGTCAAGGTAGGAAACATAGAATGGTTTAAGTATATCAGACGTAAATAAAGGATCAAAATACTTGTTTAATATAGTTTAATATACATATATATATATATATATATATATATATATATATATATATATATATATATATATATATGTATTTCTTTAATTAAGCAAGGAAACATTAAATGCGAGGTGAATTTAAATTTAAAAATAATCATTCTATTAATTATAATTTTTGTTATCAGAGGTTTCTTTCAGAAATAACTTCATTAATATATAAATGTCAAAACTGTTCGGACATATGATCGCGTTCCTGTATAGTGGCTTTTACGTTAATTAAAATTTTTTAAATATGTTGTTATAGAAAGATTTTAGATTATTGAAAAAAAAAATGGCAGATTTTATTTTGATTTCAAAGAAAAAAACATTTAGATTTTTAACAAAGCATTGTGGAAAATAAAAAAAATATAATTAAAATTTATATAATAAAAATAAAATTGAATAAAAAAGAAAACTATATTTATATGTTAATATTTTGGAAACGTGTTAATTGTATCTTGAAGAAAAATAAAGAAGAAATTAAGAATCGTTCCACTATCTAAATTGAGTGTTCACTTTTTCGATATTTTTCACTGGTACCAAAGAAACGTACGGTACGCGTTAAAAGAAAAATATAATTTTATTCTCAATATGCGTTAATTATACATAAATAAATACCAAAATTTCAAGAGGGTACCCAATTTTTTTTTAAATTTGTATTGTAGTGTTAGTTTCATCAAACGCCTTTCTTAAGTAAACAAATGCTGGGATTTTTTCGTACAGTTACCTATAGTTGAAATGCTAGTAAAATAAAATAAAAGAATTTAATATAATTTCATGAGCAAAAATAAATATTTTAATATATATTTTTTTCCTCAAAAATTAATTACATTTTTTTATTATTATTGTTAAATAAAATAATTGAAAATTGTTATATAACCAAACAGGAACAAATTGTGTGGGGCGCTCAAACCATCGTTCACACTCGGCACAAAAAAATATAATAATAAAGCACATTGTTTTATATTAAAAAACTCATAAAGAATAAAACGAGCTATATTGTATGTACAGTGTCCGATAAAATAATCAAAATACTCGAGGAATTTATAGTTACCAATATTTATTAGATTATTAAGATAGAAGTTACTAGATAATTTTTATTTACATGTCTGTCTGTATGTAACTATCTCAGTAACTATAGAATGAATTTTATTTCGGTTTTCATTAATGGATAGAACGTTCAGCAAAAATGTGTGTATTTTGTAAATATCTGTGACTGTGAAATATTTTGTAAATATTTGTGACTGATACCAGCATTTTTCTACCATTTTCTATGGAATTCTTGTTTGCATTCTTGATGTTTCCTGACGCGGTAAGTATTGGGTTGCATTTAGTCTTCTTCGTTCAACTTTATCATGATTTTGACTTTCCCTATTTCGTACGGGGTCCATTATCTTAATTTTTTAATTTTGTTTTCCGTTTGTCTTTTTTGACGTCTTTTTGACATCCAATTGATATTTAAAGGTTATGTCCTTTTGACGTTTTCTCAGTTGTTTGACAACTGAGTTATTGATTTTCCTGAAGATTTTGTTTTAATAATTTTATGCAGGCTGTCGCTAAAATTTGAATTTATTCATTTTACCTGCAATTGGATTCTGATAATTTACAGAATAACAATTTCCGTGCGACCTCAGAACTAGTCACTATATTATAACAGAAAAAAATGACACAATATACTTTTTCAATAACAAAATCACCGCTTATATTATTATCAGAATTCGATTTGTCAATGTGATTTCAATAAAACAATATTTATGTAATATTATTACTGACAGCGTCATCATTATTTTAGCCAATCACTGTACATACATACGTACCTATACATAGTTGAGTTTCATAGCTCCGTTGTAAATGATTATTACATTGCATTTTACTACTACATCCAGCCACAACAATTTACACACAAATGACAAAGATCAAACATATCATCCGCCACACATTCATATATATCTATTTCATTCTACTAACCTACTATTTGTATGTTATTAATAAAATGAAGGCAAGCAATAACGTACACGTTGAAAACGTCGTGCACGGAGTGGGGGATAGTATGTGGTGGGGGGAAGCAACGAATGTTTTAGTGAATGGCATGAAGTAGCCAAACGGTATTAGAAAACGTATATTACACTTACTAGTATGTATAGGAGTCGGAGGCGACGATATGTATGTATATGGTATATATGTATAAGAACAACATTCGACACCAATTTCAGGAGTTATTGCTTTTCAGACAGCTATTTCATAAATTCAGAAATCTAATAATTCCCAGTTGAAATGTCCGGAAAACTTATTACTTGCTGCGTCATGAAAATGTTATTAAAAGTGGAAAAGAAAATATCTATCCGTTCGTCTCATTCATTGACAGACTGACTGGCAGTCAGTCTATCTTTCTTCATCTCGTACATGCTGGTGTATATTGTCGGTCTTAGTTGTCTGTCAGTCTTCAAAAAAAAAATTTTTTTCAATTCATTTTTGTAATATCAATTTTTTTTTTTTTTTTTTGAACAATAAAATATTTGTAATTTCATATATTATTAGTGAGAAAGACAATAAGATAGAGAGATGAACATGTTTTATTACGAGCTATTAATAAAAAAATTTCATTATTAGAAAATTCTTTTTCGAATTAATATTGTATTAGCAATCATTTCTTGATAGTCGTAGATGACGATTCTATTAAATGAATTTTTGCGACTAATTGCTTCAATAATATTGAAGAAATTTGGTTTAGATATCTCAATACATTGGTCATATATACCTAAGTATATATGAACAAAAAGTATATCAAGAACTAACGTACACCTCATTCAAAAAGTTTCATACTGATTAAAATTTTATATAAAGACACTTTGCATATGTCTGAATCATACACCTGCTAACGGTCTTCAGAACTACCAAAAACAATTTTTGTCAATTCCTTCCAAAATATCGACTTTTCGATAAAAAAAGTTTATTATAAAATTTGTTACTTGTATACTTATTATTACACAAGAAGTTTGTAATTTTTTGAATGAATTTGGGTTTGTCTAACGAAAATTTGTTGCCTAAAAATTTAACGAGAAGAACTGTCAACTAACACAAATGCGACAGCGAAACTGAAGCGTTTTTGGGTTGAAAGTTGTTCGAGTTAAATTGCTTTAGGCAAGAAATTTGTGTTGTAGAAAACACAAATTTGTTCAGAAAAAATATAAATATCATATGTAATACGGTAAATTAGTGAAATAATAAACAATAAGATAAAAAATCCAGTAAAACAAGCCGAGTTAATAAACACCTTTAATACAATTTTAAAACAAAACTACTTTGAGTTCAGAAATAAATTCTTACGACAGACAAGTGGACTTTCAATGGCATCACCTCTGAGCCCTCTGCTGGCGGAAATTTATATGTCGAGCTTAGAAGAAGTAATAATGAATAACACACTAACTAAACAACATGTAAAATTTTGGTATAGATACGTGGACGACATAATTATAGGTTTCGATGGATCGATCCGCGAACTAGAAAAATTTGTAGAGTCAATAAATTCGTTAAACCCAAAAATTCAATTTAACTTAGAGGTAGAAAAAAATAATAGCATAATTTTTTTAGATTTAACTATAACCAAAGTTAACAATAAGTTGATTTCAACATATATAGAAAACCATCTTACTCTGGCATTACAATTCCAAGTGATTCAATAAGTCCGTATCAACATAAAATGGCAGCCAATAATTCCATGATCCACCGAACGTTTAATATACCTTTGTCGGAAGAAAATTTTAAAAAAAGAAATAATATAAAAATAATAGCGAATAATAATGGATATAACTGAAGCTTAATCGACAAATTTATAGCTAAAAAAGAATTTAAACAAATTTTAAAAAAAATTTACTCCTCCGTTAAACCAGAACCAAAAACTAACTTTAAAACTATAACATATTTTGGTAGTATATCAGATAAAATTAAAAAATTGTAGAAAAATCAAACGTAAATATTGCATTAAAATCAGGCTTTAATCTAGGGAACTTAATGTATAACAATAAAACAAAAACTGATAAACTTAAAAAAACAGGTATCTACAAATTAAACTGGCAGGATTGTAATAGTTTTTACATCGGCCAAACTGGCAGAAACTTTGAAACTCGGAGAGCAGAGCATTTCAGATCCTATAGATATAAGAAATTCGACTCTCCTTTTGCGAGGCATTTAATTGACGCCGGACACACACAAAAACGGGAAATTACCGTGTCACACAAGGCAAACAAAGGACAGAAGTTAACAATCCTAGAAGCAATAGAAATAAATAAGCCCAAATCCGATCACCTTTTAAATGATTAGACCGATATTCACAGTTCATTTTTATTTTCAATATTAAAATTTATTTAACCTTTAAAATTGTATTTTGCTGTAATATTGTCTTTTTGCCAATTTCAATTTCAATCATTTATGACGTGTTTGCTTTTTTTCACATGTAATGTAATCTTGTTTTTCTTGATTTTCGGATCCTCTCACTAACCCCACCCCTTCCACTTCCACATCACATACCATTCCCTCTTCATAAGTATAGGTAGATAAAATTAGTATATAAGGGCATATATCGAATGTAATTTTTATTCTGTTTGAAAATGAACTAATGGTTCGAAACAATATTGTCACAGTTTCAAAAATAAAAGTGATATTTTGCAAATAGTACAGGAGGTACTGGCGCATGAGTACCGAAAACTATTCCACCTCAATTTTTTTATGCGATACTGTTGACATTGCCCTACTGATGATATAAATGCATGTTGCCAGGGGGCAACCCGGGGCCATATTGTTTAAACCGAAATTTTTTATACAATTGCAAGGAATTGTTATTTTTTAACCGGACAAATTTTTTTTATATTCTCTATTGAAATACAAATAAAAAAGTTCCTATGACTTTTTACGATAAAGTTAATAGTTTTCGAGATATGAATTTTTAAAGGTTCGAAAATTCTCAAATTTGGGTACTTTTGACCCATGAAAAATATATTTAAAAAAAAAAATGAAATATAGATAATATTTTTTTTAAATTCTTTATACAATAGTTAATAATTTCCTTAATAGAGATGTAAAAAATTTTTATTGTTTATGCCTGTTTTTTAATTGGTAATTTCGCACGCTGACAAGTATGCGTCCCCTACCTTTAAAATACCTTTAAGTATTTTTTCAACCGGACAATTTTTTTTTTATATTCTTTATTGAAATACAAATAAAAAAGGTCCTTTGACTTTTCACGATAAAGTTAATATTTTTAGAGATATGAATTTTTAAATGTTCGAAAAATCTCGAACCTTGAAAAATTCATATCTCTAAAAATATTAACTTTATCGTGAAGAGTCATAAGACCTTTTTTATTTGTATTTCAATAAAGAATATAAAAAAAATTTGTCCGGTTGAAAAAATACTTAAAGGTATTTTAAAGGTATGGGACACATGCTTGTCAGCGCGCGAAATTAACAATTAAAAAACAGGTATAAACAATGAAATTTTTATAAACCTCTATTAAGGATATTATTAACTATTGTATAAAGAATTTAAAAAAAAATATTATTTATATTTCATTTTTTTTTAAATATATTTTTCATGGGTCAAAAGTACTCAAATTTGAGATTTTTTGAACCTTTAAAAATTCATATCTCGAAAACTATTAACTCTATCGTAAAAAGTCATAGGACCATTTTTATTTCTATTTCAATAAAGAATATAAAAAAAATTTGTCCGGTTGAAAAATAACAATTCCTTGCAATTGTATAAAAAATTTCGGTTTAAACAATATGGGCCCGGGTTGCCCCCTGGCAACATGCATTTACATCATCAGTAGGGCAATGTCAACAGGATCGCATAGAAAAATTGAGGTGGAATAGTTTTCGGTACTCATGCGCCAGTACCTCCTGTACTAAAAGTAAAGTATTTGTTTATTATTTACAAAAACAATTTAACGAAAAAAATAAATTAGTATAATTCATATTATTATTTAATACATTCTTACTATGGTTCTGAAATCAATTTCTACCAATACGAATTTTAATTTCATTTTTATCGTGTTTACCTACAATGAAATGACCAATGAAATGTTTTGTACCATTTTTTCCGTGTAAAAATCTGTCCTAACTTTTTTTTCCATGGTAAAAGTGAAAAAACTTCAAAATTCTTGATACACATGAGTAAAACTGTCACCATTAAAAAGTTAAACTATTTAAAATAGATTTAGGCTATATTATATATGAAATTCACCAGGCTCTTAAGGACTCCAAAGCGCAAAAAATTGACTACTTAACCGATTTTGAAATTTTTTTACTGTTAGAGATCTAAACTATTTTAAGTGGATACGGGTTGTTATAGAAGATCCTCCAGTACCCAGTCTTTGCAAATTCGCTATGTCATGCAAATGCTGCGACAGGAGTGTTTTAATCTATCTCCCGCTTTAACGGAGGATACGTCTCGTAAACAGCATCTTGGTTGGATTTGGTTGATCAGCAATTTTTTTCAAATTTCGTCCTAAATCTCTAGTTTGCTACTGGTCTAACCTTCCAAAACTTAACTGGTAGTATCTGTGGTGAACTAATTTTTAAAAAAAAGAAACTAGATCCCGAGGTTTATAAATAATTTTCTTTTTAATATATTCAGTCATGAAATTAAGCAAAACCACTATATAAAAATATTTATTTTAAAAATTTACACTGAAAACCCATAAAGCAAATTGACATATTACAAAAATATTTCTTGATACTACCTTTTTTAGCGAGTGGATCGAGGAAAAAAGAGTAACTACGTCGATAAAATATTAACCGACTTCCACTCAATATATCCATCTTCTTTTAACATTCACCACCCGTGTGAGATAGCAAGAAAATAGGTGAATAAGTTAGGAGTCACCGTACCCATATTGGAATGTATAAGTTATAAAACTTGTGGGAAATGATTTCCCCCCTTTGGGAGATGATACCTCTACTTGGCTACATATGTATTAGTCGTTGTTGCATTATAGTAATGGACTTCGGAGAGATACCCCTAATGCCACAGACACCATTACATTATCACAAAGTAGATATAATGTCGGGTGCTGCTATAGCAAGCGTTCTGAAAACCGATCCCAATTTTCAGAAAACAAGCGGCACTGTATATGTTTAGTTGTCTCAGCGTAACAGGTATATTAAGATATAAAATGAATTCTTCGTGTTACATCTGTTTAAAGATTTAGGAATTTGGTTCGTTATATACCTACATAATAAAACGATTTCGAAAAACTAATAAATGTAACTATAGTTTGTTCACCGAAACAATTCCTAAATACAAAACATCAAACAGCAACAAACAGCTCGTATAACACCCCAAAGAACATCAGTGATCATGCTTTGTTCAAACTGAAGCGATATATTAAAATATTTAACAGCAGATAATTGCCAGTACAAATAAATAAAAACAACTTTATTAACTGTACAAGTATTTAAATTTTTACTAAAATTTAGAATTATTTATTAATCTTGTTTATACTTAAGTTAGATATTTTAAATTTGGTACATTATAAAGATGAAATTGTATGCAACTAATCAAAATAAATAATAGGTGTACACGTATTTATTCATTTTTATAGCAATTTTTCTGTTTAAAATTTAATTATGCTTGTTTAGTACCTATTTCGTCTCTATGTTGTAAAAAACATAGGGACCCAATTTTATTTCTTTGTACTAGAATATAATATGTAATTGTTAAAATTTTAGGAAAACAGTTAATTATTCTACTTTTGTATGCAATGGTTTATGAGTAAATAAACTTTATACAAGAGCATTACAGCAATAAAATTTAATATCCTAATTATAATATTATCAGCAATACCTACTTGATAGATAAGCAGATGTAAAAGTTCAATATACCTGTACAGTTATATCTGCTTATTTTTAGTGTACTTTTGTATAAAAATATTTGCAAGATTCTTAATTATTATCCATTAAAAATAATAAATTTGCCTTAATAATAAAAATAATAAAAACAATTTCATACTAAAATAGTAAAAAAAAAAATATATATAAAATCGTCCCAATTCATATATTACCGTTTCTGCGTAATCGCTTGTACCAACTTCCTGAAACGTAGTCTGGGCGTCAACTAAACTGTACTTTATGTGTCCATTTTGGAAATTTCAACCAATAAATATTTATTTTGTCACCTGGTTTTGTTTTGTAGCTAGGAATTATTTGGGTGAACAAACTATAGATTTTGGATTCTTTCTACTCCTATAGACCAGCTATGTACTTTTAAAATTAGACCGTTGTGTTGTGCCGCCTACTAGAAAAAAGAAATAAAAATGGCGTTTGGTATTATATGAAATGCATGCTTGGTAAATTTATTAAAAAATTGTATTAAGTGAATAAAAATTACAATTACCATTTACTAAGTTTACGACTCATTTTTTAATAATTGAATAAATTAAAAGTAATTCCTTTGACATTTACAATTATATAATCATATTAATCTACTTATTATTTTAATTTTAAAATAAAAAAAGTCCCTATTATTGATAAAAAATTAAGATTTATATAGGTGGAATTAACTAAAGTTGGTTCAACGTCATTAACAAACGTAGCAAAATTAGATGTACATTTTTAAGTTACAATAATTACTCTAATATAAAAATAACAAAATGGAAGAAACAGAAAATTCGGTATGTTTAATTTTGCTTTATTCGTTGCATTTGTTGCCTAATGACGTCAGACCAATTTTAATTCATTTCACCTATATAATTATTTCTTCACTCATTTGTGGACACTTTCCAGTCTCCAAAGCTTTTTAAATACAAATACTTATAAAATTTTGATTACACTGACTCGCGACATAAACTATTTCTGATTGATGTTTTTGATTAGATCATTATTAACGTAAACTTTGCAATGTTATTTAATTACAATTTTTATATTTTTATGTGATAAAACTTGCATAAGGGAATATTAAGTACTCTTATAACTTTAAGTAATCACTTATCAAAATTTCCCCTTTCTACGAACTCTTGGCTTTCAAGGCTATTTATCTATATTCAACTTGTTATAGTATGATATTGTAGAATATTTTGTTCTCCTTACCACGTAGTCGTACTTCATCTCTGGAAGATAACATGAATTATTTGAAGCAGTATACTTATTATGTAAAGAGATGTAGAATCCTGATGCTGTCGTTGTCTATATCGTGATCTGTAGTGCTGGATTTACACTAAGGGCACGCAAGGCTAGTGCCCCGGGGGCAAATTTTTAGCAGGGCAATTTGGTATTAGACGTTTTTTTTTTTTTTGCTCGTTATTTATTGTTTTGTAGGAACAAGTTAAAAAGTTCCTAAGAATCTTTTTTTTAAGGAAAGACAGTGGCGGCATTTTTTACGATACTCAGGGCGGCACTTAGGGTACATCCGGCCGTGGTGATCTGTCTCTTTTAACATACTACCTTTTTCTCTAAAAGTAACAAATAATATTGTATAATGAATGCAATTTGTTAGTTAAAATATTGAAATTTAGTAAAATATCAATAACTAACAGCATCAATTTTCAAATTAAATGTCTTTTATTTTTAAACAGTGATGATTCCAATAGTAAATAATCAAAATTTAATGACAAATGACAGATATGTTAATTTTTAACAGGAAGGGTAATTAAAATCGATAATAGTTTATCGTATAAGAAATATTATGTATTTTTCTTTTTAATTTTTAAATTTTCATACTTTATGTAAGAAATTCATATGATTCTTATTATATTAAGTAGGTTTTTTGTATCATATTTTCCATTATTATGTAATAAAAAAAAAATCTGTTGATAAAATATGTATTAATTTAGAATAGGTATTTTAATGGATTTAACTTTTAAATGTCAATCTTTAGCATCAGTTTTGTCCTTTCTTCCCTTCGTCTTGCTATTAGGGGTGATAGCGGTACAAACAAACAGTATAGTTAGTTATTAACAGAAACTTTGTAAGTCAGTTTGAGTCTTGAAGAGAAAATGACAGTAGATCGTATATTGTAGCAGCATCTAATATAACACATCGTTCCGTTAGTCCTGTAAGTCAGAAAACTACCATTCGCTGCACATTACTCGTCCACATTTCTCACTTTATTTTTACTCCCTTCCAGGTCGAGTCTGGAGACAGAATCAGAGTAATATGATTGAGAACACTATGTGTTTGAAAAGCGATACAACTATGGTTATACATATATATTCAACATTAACAAAATTACGCGCTTTGATTTGTGTGTTTGAAAATGATGTACGAATAACGGAGAGAGAGAATGGCACTGTTCAATATTTTTGGATCACGCTGTATATTATCATAATATAATTGAATTGGTACTTTATATTTTATTAAAAATGACCGATCACTTCTCTTTTTCCATTTATCTGTATATACGTTGTTTACAAACGTATAAGGTGTATCAAAAAACGATAACTACATTTATTTGTTTATTTTTTTTTTCTTTAAAGAAAAGATAAGACTCGTTTGATGAGTGTCTTTGATAATTAGTAGGAAAAAAATTTTAAGTTAATGCTATTTGCAGTGGCCTTTCTATTGATGTGTGAAAATTTAGACCCTACCGAAGAAAATACTTAAATAAATTGAGGATTGTGAAAAAAGAAGTAGGTTAGGTAATTTGCTGGCAGCTCAAGATTTTCTTGTTGTACGGTAGCCCATATCAGTCATGAAAAATGTCATTGTTTCTTGGATCATATTATAACAAATATTTTATAGCAATTTTACTTTTCAAAATTCTTTCGATCAGGAGTCAGTTATTAACTCATAAACACTCAACAGAAAAATATGGTTTTATACATTTGAAATTCTGGTATCTGTGTCAAGGCCGTTGAGAGAACTGACGGATCCCAGAGTTTTCCGAAACAATTTTTTTTAGAATCTTCTCCATAAAAATACAATCGACGACAAATTTTACTGCGGTAAAATTGAGATTACCGGATAAAATTTAAAGAAAATCCTGATACATCTGTAAAATATTCCTTTCTTACGATAGTAGACTTAAATCCAAAAACTTTTTTTGAGAGGCAGGACAACAATATTTAGGTCTTAGCCACTATTATAATTTGAAACTAACTTGAGTTTTGTTAAAAGTTTTTTAAATTTTGTAAATTACACTAATTCTTAACTGTGTAAGTGTGTAAGTGTTTCCAATGATATTTTCGGTCACTTCGATACAAACTTATAAAATTTGGTTACACTCAAATTTTTATAATAAATTTTACACCCACTTTCAAAATTATCTCATTAATTACATTTTATACAATAATTTCCTCTCCAGAAATTTTTCAGAATCATATCGTGTATCAAAAAATAAAATATATCATAGTGGTACCGATACATAACCGCAAACAATGTAAACCTTCAAATAACAATCACTTGATTAGGAAAGGGCGCCAAAAAATAACCACATGATTACCACCGCAACATATTGAAGAAAAACATACCTTATTATCGCTTACCTTGGCTTATCTGGCTCACCCCATCTATTAACATGACGTAGGTAGGTACCACTCCCCATGGGGTTCTAGGTGGTTGGCGCATATTATAAAATTGATTCCATGAAATAAAGCATTCATAGATGTGCTTCACTCCGGACCATCACGACCATCACTCCCGGAATATGGTTCGTAAAGTTTCTGCAACGGTGAAATGCTGTGCAATTTATTTAATGGCATCGATACTGACTGTATGTATACATATGTACCTATATCAATGTGTATCGCTTGTGTGCCAGAATGGCGGACATTCCGGCAGTCGGTAAAGTAATAATCTTATTGTATATGTATTATATGTCACGGGTAACAAATTCCAGATTCTTACTATACTTTAATGTACGTAAACGTATGTATGTATAATGTACATTTTATTGACTGTTATAAGATATACATACACGTACCTGCAATGGCAAAAGTATTCGTTAACTTGTGTAACATCAAACACCAAGTCTGATCGGTACTGGGCGCCCAACTATAATTGTTCGCATTAAGTAATTATACTGTGATACTTGACACAAAAAGGAAAAATTGATCAAAACACTTACTAATTTTTTTGTACAAAACTATATACACTTTTGACTCGTTGTAAGCAACATCAAAATTGAAATAGAATCATATGCCTTACTCTTTTTACCTATATGCGAATTTTATTATCTAAAAAGAGTAAGATATGTGATTGTATTTCAATCTTTTTCATTGTTGCTTACAACGAGTAAAAAGTGTACCTATTTGATCTTTATTTGTTAGAAATTACGGCCCGCTTGGGTTTGAGTTTGAATTAAGTAGTACAATTAAATTTTACAATCATCCCAGACAATAATCCAGGCGTTTGAATCGACTGGTCCAACTGAATCTCCTAATATTATTATTAAAGTTTTACGCCAGCATAACAAAAAAGCGGGTTGTTTATTATTCATAATAAACTATTAAAGAGTAAAAAATTAGAAAAAAGCGTTGGTACAGTACTATGGGTGTGACCTAGGGGGGTACACGTACACTACAAACCTCCCAGTAACTATATAGTTAATTAACTAAATATAGTTGTAGAATATAGTTAACAGGATATAGTTAAAATAGAGTATAAATCATTAATTTTAAAATATTCCACCAATTAGCCTCTTTTGGTTATACAAACAAAAAATTAGTCTTCCGAATTTCTTAAAACCTAATCAGGTGTCGAGAATATATATATATATATATATATATATATATATATATATATATATATATATATATATTATATATATATATATATATATATAGGGAGAGAGAGAGAGAGAGACATCATCTTAAAATCGGCAGTATACGATTCTAGATATGTTAAAATTGAGATTTTCGAAAATCGAGTCAACTACAATGATTTCCTTTTGGAAGTTAAAAATTTTAATCTCATCTTTATGATATTATCAGTTACAGCTTCTTGCTACAAAATTCGAAATTTAAAGAACAGAGATTTTGGAGTCATTATCCTTGTATAATAAATATCGAATAGATGTTTGTTAGGGCCCATAATCAACAACGTATTGATCGATTTATCACGTTTTTTTTTCGTTATTATTACATTTTTACTAGTTTATGACAAGTAGGATAGAGCAAATCAAACGGAATTATAATAATTTATTTCCAAAATATTTTAACCACTCAAAAATTCACTACCAAGGGATGCCACATACAGCTTCCTCGTACTGATAAAATGCTTGAAGTGTAAGAGTTCGTATTTTACCTAATTTTTAAAATAATTTTATGCTTAAAGTATTTGTTATATTATTCCATATCTTTTTATCATATTAATAATATTATATGTGAGTTGAGAATAACGTTAAAATGAGAACAGAATGTATCATTTTCGGAAAAATAATTCTGATGTTTTTACCCACAACTATGAAAATAACTTCATTTATCGAATATTTATCTAAACGCTCATTCGATAGCTATTTATATATTGATATAAAATAACATTTTGTAAGGAGTGAGCCACTTTCGGTGAACCCCTCCCTCATACTTAAATCCTTCTTCTCTCTCTATCCATTATACATATCTGAGCAGAATACTTTTAATGTCATTTTCAATTTTTTGAAAAGTTATTTTGTTACTAAACAGAAGTGCGAAATGAAAATTTTTACTTTACAATATTTTATATTAACAATAAATTTATTTAATAATAATAATAAGAAGAAGAAGAATAAGAATACATGAGTGGCGGTGATCACACATCTTGAAAATGTCATTGCTGGAGAAAATTTAATCACATAATTATGTTGACTACTTAAAAGAATTGACACCAGATCCGCTTGGTGTGGTGGTAACGCTGTGTAAAACCATTTTTACTAATTTATTAAATTAATTTTGGTAAAAAATGACTTTAGACGCCACAAATAAAATAGTACTCCCTTCTGTGCTCAAAATTCTCTATAACAATTCAATAAATAACTAAATAACTAAGTAAGTTGTTTTTTTTTCTGACTGAATGTTTGCGAATATCAACAAAAATTTCTAATGCTATTAGTAAATATCTAATTTTGTAATGTAAGATACAAGTTTTTTTTATACGAAATGACATTCCATTAGTATATTAAAAAAAATATACAGAAAGAAAAAAAACGGGGAATGTCGTAGAAGATTCTGTTTTTCTTTTCAAGGCAAAATTTTGTGTATTTGTTTCTTGAAAAAGTTTTTTGTAATATTATTCGAGGAAGAAGGATTATTTTTATATTAAGTAAATAATGTAATGGTTTTCCATGAAAATAGATAAGTAAAATTGGAGTAGGGAAATAAAAGAAACCGATCATCAATTGATGTGTTAGTTGGCTCTGATTATATTTATTAAATGACTAGCCGTATACCCGATAGGATTTTCTATCGGCAACATCTTTTTATTAGGTACTCATTGCTCACTTTCAATGTTTTTCAAAAGCCTAAAGACCAATTTCCACGTTTCTAATTTCAAAAATGACGAACTTGCCACACGAACTTTCATTTCCTGTTTTAAATCCCCGTTAAAGAATGAATTTCCAGAAACGTTTACGCAACTTACTTTTATTTATAAATTGAAGCCTAAACACCATATCTTCTGTGCTAAATTTTGTCCATCTAAACCCAACAGTTTAGGCTGTGCGTTATCTGTCAGTCAATGAATAAAATATTATTTATTTGAATAGTCATAGTAACATATTTTTATATATCTAACTTCAAAAATGACGAATTTCCATAAAAATTTTCATTCCCTATTGAACCCACTTAGGGGGCGAATTTTCAAAAATCCTTTCTTAGTGCTCATCTACGTTACATAGGGAACTCTTATGCAAAATTTCATTCTTCTAAACCCAACGGCTTAGGCTGTGCGTTGTCTGTCAGTCAGTCAGTCAGTCAGTGTTAGAAATTTAAGCAAATTCTTATATTTCAAGCGTTGACCGTAAAATTTTGACTGGTCTCCAACATTCAATTAATTCCTGAAAAAAAAAACGCCCTCAGCAGCCGGAAGTCAAATTTTTCGCTACATCTTCAGTATTTTAAGATATCTAAATGTGATTGAAAGGCTACAGATGAATTGTCATTTTGTTGGTTTCAAAACTGATGATGAGCGTTGGACTGTTGGACTATTGGACTGGAATTCCAATATTTATTACATTTATTATAATAGTTAGTTCACTTTTTTTAAAATGTACAATGCCTACTTTTATTAGTATCAAAATAAATCATTTTAAACACATATAACAATGCCATTGGATTCCGATGTAAAAATGGGGGGGGGGGGGGCGGGGTAAAGTAATGTGGAATCCCTAAAAGGCACTAACTGGATACTAACTCAATACATGTACAAAATTTCAGCCCTCTAGGTTTATTTGGGGAGATTTTGACCCGAACTAAGCTGTTAAAAAACAAGAAAATCATTTTTTTTCGGGCATAAAAAAGTTCGGGTATGACGACTTCCTGTTCTGGCCAATATCGTTAACTAAAACTCCAGTAAAACCCAGTGAAATAAAAACATCTTTATTATATTTTCTTAATTGTCGTATTAGACTGCCTTTTATTTTATTATTTTAGTTGCTAGGAAAACTAAATCAATGGTAATAATTTTTGATTTTTATATTTTCACGGCGAACTATGCCAATATTAAAATTTCCAAAATTAGAAAATTTACATTTTCACGACAATCTTTGTTCCCGTACAGGGGTAAGGGCACTGAGTACTAAATCGAACATATGAAGGGATAGGATATTAGGAGTTAAAGTCATCAAAATGAAAAAACAATTATTTGTTAGTTTTCTGCTACTGGTTTCGGGTTATTAACCCCATCTTCATGGCAGAAGATAAAAAATATTTTGTTGTGTTTATATTTACATTATTAAAAATAGTAATTGTGTCAAAATTACAATTGTTAAAAATTAAGTTATTTAAAAAGTTTTTTTTCAAAAAGAGCCAAAAAAAAAAAAATTAAAAATAATAATAATAAATGGAGTATCCATGGTAAGAAACTTGAGTTTCTTTTATTTTATTAAACCCAACTTGTAACCACGGAGACTTGTTTATAAATATTAGATAAACTATTAAATTAATTACATTTAAAGTAATCACATCAGTCAATTTTTTTACTTCAATTTTTTAATGTATTTGTAATACACAGCATTCTCTCTATTCGATTCTCTCCTCAATGAGTAAGGGTTAAAAGTTGAAACCCCCAACAGGCACACCCTTGAGACGAACTCAATCCGAATACAAAATTTCAGCCCTCTGAATTTATTTGAGTGACCTGTACGCGTGACACAAACTTTGAAAACGTCGAAAAAGCATGAAATTGTAGCTTAAAAATGGTGAGGGTGGGGGTAAAATATTAAAACATGCAAAAAGCACATCCTAGGTACGAACTCTATTAATATACAAAATTGATACGTTAACTCTGGGGGGCTGTGGGCGTGTTAAATCCAGTCAAAACACTTTTTCCCCCTCTACTCCCTCTAAATCACCCTAGGAAGCTGAATTTTGGATATGTGGTAGCTAATTTGAAGATTTTTGGTTTATAGTAGATGTCACACAAATCATTATTTTTATCTTTTTCTGATAAAATTTTTATGTTATATCACACATTTCTAATAACTAAAGGAGTAAGTATTTGCAGAAAACTCAAGTAGTTGAAACTAAAAAGTATCTTGCGAATGAGCTCTCCGAGCAAAACTAATGTAGTAAAATACTACAGTAGTATAATACCTCTTTAGTTCTAACTAAAGTAGTTTACAAAACTAAAGTAGTAAATTTCTCTGATTTGGTGCTCGTCAGCCTAAATGTTATTAAGTTGTATTTCAAATTTTAAAAAAATGTTGACTTTTAACTTCGATCGATACGTGTTTTATTCAAATTTAAAGTTCTATCACTTTCAAAACAAAGCACCGTTTATATTAGTTTCTCCATAAACGTTAAATTTTCTTTAGCTGGTAACAAATAATTTTAATTTTTAATTGTTGAACAAAATATATAAAAAAAGTTTTCTGTACAGTATAACAAAAGCGAGTACATTCACTAAAAGCGTTGCTGGAAAATTAAAATCTTAACAAATAATAAATTATAATTGTTTGTAATAATAATTTTCCTTTGAAAAATATTCATTTTCCTTTTCACTTTTTTGATTTATGAGGATCGGTTATTATTGTTATAACGTTCGTTGTGTGCATGCTTCGTGTTTGTGTGCAAGTGAAATAGAAAATTAAGTGCGCGCGCATGCAATTATCTTTCAAATGTGAAACCACGTTGAATTTTCCATCTAGTTAAATGTTTACAGCATGTCTACGTTTAAAGCTTAAAAACGTTAGTTTTCGACTGAGTGTGATATTTTACGTAAGAAATATTGCAGATGTTGTAATACACGATAATTTCAGGATAGCCTAAGAATTGTTGGGACAGTGATGCTTCGGTACCTAATCTATGTAATTATTTTTGTTGGATTGTTGCAGTAAAAAATTATTAGAAGTTGACTTATTGAAACCAAAAAGTGTATCTAATAAAACTTAAACCGGTCAGGCGAATCGTTTTCGATTTTGCGGGACACTCCCGGAAAAGCAGTTGCAGTAAAAAGAGTTTAATTGATAAGTAAAGGTCCTGAGGCCGCACCTATCGATTTTGATGAAATTTGAGACAGTTCTGCTGTGTCACACGAATCTCACGTATCTTAGAAATGACCTACATAAAGCTAGACGGCCAAAAAAAAAAAAAATTGCGAAATTCCAAAAAACTAGTAGATAAAAAATAGGTGTATTTTAGGTGTAAATTGGATATGCTAATTAAAAATTAGATGTTCTTACTGTTTTCGAGAAAAACATGAAAAACAAAAGGGACGGCTAGGTTTACGTAAACCTAGCCGTTCCTTAGGTAAAAATAGTGTTTTGGGTAATTTAAAGTATGGAGAATTAGGTGTAACGTAGGTGTTTTGCGACCATGCTGACAAAAATTTTGTTAAATGAAAATTTTAAGAAAAATCATATAAAATATTTTAAACCATGGGAGCGCTGTGAAAAAGTTAATAACGTTATACACAGCGCTTCCACTGTTTGTGGAATGTTATATATTTTGTTATGTACTTGAATAGAAAAATATCCAAAATTGTTTAACGTCCCCAACACTCCCACCAGCACTATAATAATGATGTCATGAATATGATAACTTGCTAAAAATTTAGATTATCATGTAAATATGTATAAATTGTAAACATTCAACATCAAGAAGTTTTCAACTATTTTGTTAAACGAATGAGTGTAAAAAACTCTAGAAAAATAATTTGCTTTCCTTCGCAGTGCTCCCGCTGTTTGTTAGGTTATATACACCTTGTCCCATATAGTTACCATAAAAAAAATTAACGTCTTATAACGTTCCTAGGGTTCCAGAAAGTTGAAAGCTTATACATTTACTACAATTTAAGGGGAAGTTTACTTGAGAGTCCTTAAAAATTATGTATTTTTTCTGGAATTTTTTTCTCAAGAAGAAAAGTAAATATCAATTTTAAATTTTGTACACACATTTATTAAGTATTAAATTATACAAAAAAAAAATTTCAAGGAAAAATATAAAAAATCGTCCATTTTATAGATAGTGCAGTGTTATGATTCGAAAATCCGATGCCTTGTTGGTTGACATCGTAGCGCCGCTAATAAACCACTGAAATCCAAAAACAAAAAAGATTTATAAAATATATGAACAGTACCGGCACCCATACCTATAATATCAGTAAATTGCTGAAAGAAAAAAAATGGCGGATGTGTGAACTTTTAATTACGATTTTTGTCTTATTTTTCGCTCTTTAAAGTAAAATAAAAAATAAATAAATATTGAAAGTGTATCGGATTTAGGTATAAGTGCCGGAGAATTGAATTATCTTTAAAATAAAAAATTTAAAAAAAAGTATCCATCGAATAGTTTTTGAGTTATCGTGTCAACCAGTTCCAAAAATGTGGTTCCGAGATATTATAAAATATATATAAAGAAACGTATTTTAAAATTTTTACAATTAATACTCATTATTGCGTAAGCAATTTTTTTTGTTTTTTGTTTTTTTTTTTTTTTTTTTTTTTTTATAGAAAGCTGAATTCGGTTAATGTGCAAAAATCTTTTTTTTAAATTATTTTCAGCATCACTTTGGGAACATATTCTACACATAATTAGCTACCAATTTCTGTAAAAAAAAATAGATTTTTTTTTAACGACGCTCAAGTAAACCTCCCCTTAATTACTACGAATTTGGGCACTTAAATTTTTTACACTCATTCGTTTAACAAAATAGTTGAAAACTTCAGTTGATTTTCATACATATTTACATAGTAATTTAAATTTTTAACAAGTTATCATATTCATAACATTATTATTATAGTGTTGGTGGGGATGCTGGGGACGTTAAGAAAATTTGGAAGTTTTTCTATTCAGTTACCTATTGAAATATATAACATTACACAAACAGTGGAAGCGCTGTGTATGACATTATTAACTAGGTATAAAATATTTTATGATTTTTCTTAAAATTTCGTTTAACAAAATTTTTGTCAGCATGTTCGAAAAATACCTAATTTACACCTAATTCTCCATACTTTAAATTACCTAAAACACTAGCGTAAACCTAGCCGTCCCTTTTCTTTTTCATGTTTTCTCGAAAACGGTAAGAACACCTAATTTTTTATAAGCACACCTAAATTACACCTAAAATACACCTATTTTTTATCTAGTAGTTTTTTGGAATCTTTCAAATTTTTTTTTCTGGGGCGGCTAGTTTTATGGAGGTGCAGAAATGATAGTTTTGAGAAAACTTGATTTGAATAAAATATCAGGTGATGTTTTAATTATCTTGGACATTATTAAATATTTGAGATAATTGATTTTATTGTACATTATTGATTCAACGTTGCAGCATTGATTTAGTAAGGTATAAATAATATATCATACTATTTGAAAATATAGGAAATAGGGACTGTGATACAATCAAAATAAAAATTTAAAAATACAATAGATTAATTATTATATCATTATGAACAAATTAATAAAATTAATTTTATTGTCAATATACATATGAACTGCTAACTGCAGAAAGGTAACAAGTCACAATATTTTGAAAATGCGTTTTTTTGTTTTAAACTAAAGATGCTGTATAGACGGATGATTGACAACAGAAACAGAACTTGTCTGTCATCTGTTACGGCAATAGCAAGTAGTTCAATCATAAATTATTATACGTTTACTGCAGAAAGGGAACAAGTCCAGGACTTGTCCCCATCAGATACAAATAAACACTTTCTCAAATATTAGAGAAATATTTAAAAGCCGTTTTCTAAATTTAAATAGTATTATTGTATCCTGGAATCATTTCCGCCATTAATTGGAATTGGATCATGTAATTCAGATATATTGCCCAGCACTGACTACTAAAAAAGTTGGCCGCCTTAATCGAACTAAAATTTCGATTTTCGTTGTATGTAAATTTAAATACGAAAAAACTTATTCTATTATAAAATTATTATAATCAATAATTTTAGTTTGTAATTTGTTTTTTGTCTGTCTTTGGGTTCATATGGTCGCAATCTTTGAAACTGTTTGACAAAATTGAACTTAACTGATTGGAAACTAGATTTCACAAATACAAATTTGCTAAAATGTTTACCATAGTCTATAAAATCTAGACATTAAAGTTACGAGATGTATTGTTTTGTTTCCAGTTGATAGAACTTAAAAAATTACAGAAGTTCGAAAAATAACATCTGTTTCCCGAACTTTTTATCTACATAGGTATAACAGACCTGGAATTTCTTTTTTTATTTTTATAATTATTATGTTATTGACATTACATTTATGATATATAAATGAAAGATGAATAATGCGATTCAGGAGTTTGAAGCAGGGCTTAATTTCGACCGGAATGTGGCGGGACGGTGTACCGGTACCTCCCAGGGATTTTTATATTTTGCCGAAACGGTCCAATACGTCGTAGAATTTTTTTGGACGTTAGGGGTTGAGAGCAAAAGCTCCTGATAAATCAAGATCTACCATTGATCTACCAATGAAACTATTGTTTGGAGTCGTCTTCTTATTATTAGTGAGACGGAAATCATGACAAAAAAAAACTCCAAAACAACCTCAAAAACATAGTTGGCCGCGGGGATTGAATCCTGTCCTACTTGTCCAAGTAGTAATGACTATGGAAATTTTATCATTTGATTGGTTAAAGGAGTTTTGGGCATTAAGGGGGGAGTTTACGCCAGAAACGGCTAATAAACTAATTTTTTTCGAATCTCGTTTTTTGTTTTTATTTCGTTCTGTGGTCCTTTACAAACACGGTAATATATAAAACATGTCCAAAAAAAAATTTTTTTTCAAGTAGAAAAATATTTATTTGTGAGCCGCTGCATAGCCAAGTTACTGCTCCTTTGCAGATAATGCTCGCCCCCCCCCCTCGCGATTTGATCAGTAATATTTAGTTTTGGTGTGTACACGAGTTATAGTATGCACTGAGATAATGTTGTTTTATTTGTATGCCTTTGTAGACGTCTTAATAAACAGTGAGTAAATCACTTCTTTTGTTAATATGTTTGTTTTTTACCGTTTCCCAAAAGTTGTGTTTTTCCCGACAAGGAAAATCATATCTCAAATTCTAGAAAAGATAGAGACTTAATTTTTTTTATTTTGTTCATAAACATATTGTGCATAAAGTGGAGTATGCTTTTTCCATTTGAACAATTGTAACTATTTTTGAACATTTTTTTAATAAAAAAGTTGGTTTAATAATTTTTAGAATTTTGGGATTACAACTTCATAGTTAATTTTTAAAATTACCGGAAACCCATACTCCTAGCTTTATGGACAGGTTCTTAGGAATGAAATAATGAAAAAATATTTAAAAAATATTCATTACTTTTTGAGATATGGCGTTCCTTGTAAACGCTTAAAACTTGTGAAAAAGGGCCCCCTCCCACCACAAGGAAGAGTAATGAATATTTCAAAAACAAAATTTTCTATTTGAAACCATCCCTAATTTTAGAAAAATTTCAACAAACAAAATAATCATAAATTAAAAAGTTGCTTTTTTATTTGAACTCCTCCATTAAGGGCAGGGTAAGGTATTAAAATAATTTTTTTTTTATTTTTTTAACTGAATGCATAATATCTCAAGAATATTTTCTCAAAATTTCAAGTTGATTGTAGCAAAATTGGCGAAGTTATAAACATTTTTGTTGTTACCTGGCAGATGTTTCGCTCTCTATATATATCTCTCTCTCTCAGTTATATTATAGAAATTTCAATGCAAGTACAAACGTGTTTAAACCTGTACTGTATATTTTGTCAGTGTAGGGTACAAAATTTAGTTTAACAGTAAGTATTCTATATTAGTTTTATAGGTACAGGAATTTTTAAGTGTTCAAAACTTTAAAGCGTTTTTCCCATAGTTCACGTTGTCAAAGTCGGTGCCCCTCATAACTTCAAAACTGCAGCACCGATCCTTTTGAAATTTTGAATACTATTTCTGTACATAATTTACGAGGTAACGCTGGAGAGTTTTTTTCAAATTCGTTAATAATTTGTATTTTACAATAACAAATTAGCCGATTTTTTTCGCAAAAAAAACGTGTTTTTCCTTTCTAAGTGTTCCAAAAAAGTGAAAAATTGAAATTTCGAGGAACCCTCCCAGCGTTACCTGAGGAAAGCTATTATCTAACGAATGAGCTTTAATTTTTTTTATTTTGGATGATCCAGCACCAAGTTATGAGGGGCACCGCAATTCTAGTTTTTTCCGAGACACATGCGAATAATTGCTGCCATTACTGTATTTTTTAATATTTCTTCGTGAAAATTTTATAGAATATTCTTCGAATGTTATAGTTTAACGTACCACTGGTTTTAATAAAGAGACTTTAACTGTGTCGTCACAAAAAAATAACAAAAACATGTTTTTTTTTTGTACGAATTAACCTTACGCCTCCTTAACATACGTAGAGAGAAAAAAATGAAATTTGTATCGTATTACTAGTATCTCCTAACTATGAATCACAAACTGTTTTTCCATCTCACATTCTATACAAATTGGAAACGCTTACATATTAGTGCAAGGGATCAACATCTTTACATTTATCAAAGTGAGCGCATACACTTTTACTCACATACCGAGCGCGCTAGCCATCACAACGACGACGGGAATCGCTCCACGTTCCTCCACTGGGGTACACTCCACTGGCGTACAACTTTCCGAAAACAGATGCAATTCAGTTGCGTATCAGCACATAGCTACATAGTATCTGCTGGTTCTGCTCTCGCCGTACCGCGCCGTACAACAATCACAACAAAACAGTCGTGGTACTCGCGCGGCATTTGTTCGCGGTACATAGTCAGTTGTTTAAACAAAATTGAGCGGCACACGGTTAAAATTATAGTATCTTATTATAACGTGTTATATTGTTTGGTGTTCATGCTATCTTTGTTTTATGATTGTTATTCTAAAAAACTTTGTCTTCATTTAATGTTTCATGTATGTGTAAGCGTACGGTATTCTTGTTTAATTAAATATATCTAATTAAAAATATTAATTAAATGTTGTAGGATAATTAAATTTCTTAGTGAAAATACTGTTTTTTTGTTCGGACGGAGTTCAACTTGGAGTTTTTTAATTTGATGTACAATCTTGTTCAAGAGTTAATTGAAGAATACAATTTTGTGTTTGGATAAATAATGTTATTTTTCTTTTTTTTTTGTAATGTAAATATTAATTAAGAAATAAAAAGAGAGGATGTTTTTTCGGGAAAAATAATTTAAAAAAAATAAAACTTGTGGTGTTTAATTAGAGTTTGTTTTGTTTAGTTCGTTTTTTTTTTTACTGAACGTGCAGTGATTTCCATTGTTGGGTTTAAAGTGCACATCAGTTGTTTCGACTGTCAATTGTCGTGATTATTTTGAGTTTGTGAGATTTACAAAAATATTTTTGGGGTAAGTAAGTGTTAAGTAAACTAAGTACATAAGTATATTTTTCGAACTGTTAGAGTAAGTTCAGCTGATTTTTATATAATTTATTATTTTATTTTTCGTTGTTTCTCACCACTTTGTCAAAATAAAGTTATTGCAAAGAGTTATAGTGAAAACAAGTTAAATAATCTGAAAATTCAATGACTAAAATATGTTTCTACATTAAATAATTTTTCTGTAAAATGCATCTCAAATATAAGTAGATATTTGACTGAAAAAATTCTTATTTTTTATTATTATATTACATGATGTACAAATATGCAAAGCCGGTTACTTAAAAAAAAATAGCAGTCATTTGTAAATAAAATTCTATTAAATAATAATTAACGTTTATATTTATAAAATTTAATGTTGTTCACTCTTTTTATCATGTACATACCTATAGGTATATGTAATTTTATTTATTTGTAAAAATTGAAATTCATATAATGATATAAGGGACCTTTTAACAAAATCAGTGTCCTGACCATATGATATCCAATTTTGAATTTACATTTCAGTGGTTAGTCCCGCTCAATTATGATTACGAAAAGTGTATTCCAATATCTATTAATAGACTTCATTAGAATTGTAAAAATTTCTATATGGTGAAACTCGTACCAATATATAACTCTTACCAATAAAAATGTACTGCGAATACGTACTGTCCAGTTAAATGTAATTATCATACGTACGTGGTGGGAGCGCTGGAAAGACACAAAAATCGATCTAGAATGTGCGGTGGATACAATAAGTTAGATTGACTTGTTATTTTTAATATAGGTACTATTGAAACTTAAAAGCGACGATAAATTTTACTCTATGAACCAAATTAATTAAAATATAATAATTATGTGTAAGTAGTTATTTCTTTGGTATTTCTGTTTAAGGTCGTAAGATATCAAGGAAATAAAAGTAGACAAATATTTTTGAGCGGAAGCCTCGATAGCAATAATAATACAAAAATATTACCTTAAGAAGACACAGGCAATCCCGTGTTACTTTTACGAATACAAAGTTTTCTGCAAGATATTTCTAATAAACTTAAATGTGCTACAAATCCATTTTTATTAGAAAAGGTTTATACTAACTTTCATTTAGTGTTAATTTGAAGTTCTAATTCAGTGGGTATAGTAAGTGATCCAAAAAAAAAAATTGTAACCAATTACTGTGCAGAAAAATGACCGAAAGTTGTGATAAATTTATTTAACCCTTTCGGTGCCTAGGTTCACTGTAATAGACACAAATTTAAATCTGTAGTTATATAATGACGTTACCTAATTTTGGAATTTATTTTGTTTTAGAATGTAAGTATTTTTATTTCAAATGATTTTTAACGACATTTTTTAAAACCCTATTGAATTATTAATGTTTTATAAATATAAGTACATTACGGAGCAGTCTTCGCAAGTTATCAAATGTAAGTACAAAAAAAAATATATTAAGTCAAAAGTTGTAAATTGCTTACATCATTTTAACAAAAAAGCATTAGAAGATTTAAAGATGACAATAAAACGTGTCATGTAATAACACACTAATATATTATTTAATATATTTCAACACCCTTATGACAATGGAGATTGTAGATTTTTGTCATATAGACTTTGAAAATTTTATATATACTAAAATCGGGTTTAGACGATCCTATTTAAGATGTTGAGCAAAGAAAAAATTTTTATTCGCGCCCAAATGGGTGATCCGGACTGAAAGGGTTAACAAGTTCTGTCAAGCCACAAAACGATTTTTATCATTGCCCTTGTGTATACTAGCACTTGAAAAGCATTTGATACTTACTGTAATTTTATTGACTTGAATTTTCGCGGTTAGCTCTAGCTTCTAATACTTCCGGTTCTATATAACTTGGAACCATGATATTACTTATTCACTTATTTTACGCTGTGTTATAAATAAACCCGCATGCCCCAAAAATTACAATAATATTGACACAGTGCTTTTTATTTTGACCATCCTGTATTATTCATAATAATATCTTTTATTTTTATGATATACTTATGTACTTATATTATGCATTGAACAAAATATACTCAAATACAAATACATTTACAATTATGTAATGGTTTTTAATAACAATTAAAATTCTTAATTAAAAAGTAAAATAAAACCATTAAAATAATTATTATTTAACATATCTTATTATTTTAATTATTTTAAAATTCAATTCAATAAGTAATAACGATGGAAGAAAATTCAATGGTATTTTTCACTGGCATGCAAGCAGGAAGTAAGAAGAGCATAGCAAGAACAATAATAAAAAGAAAGACGGGAGAACTTTTTGAAAATTAAATTTATTTACTGTAATAGAACAAAAACTTTAATTAAAAAACTAAACGTATTAAACTCATGATATATTTGTATGTAAGTTATATACATATATGTATCCGTTTTATATGGCTTATATGTATAATAAATGTGTGTGTGTGTGTGTGTGTGTGTATGAGTTTAATAAAATGTCAAGCTATATCAAAAATGCCGGGTGTTTAACAAAACTTTACCCTTTTTTATATTTAGGTTTTATATTGTAAAGCTAGCGATTAAGTTTTATTTCCCGACATTGATAAACTTGTGAAAAAAATGTTAGACTCTTTAGCAAAGTTTTTTCAAGATATTCTTTTAATATTCCAGAGAACAATCAACTTTATAAATGAGTCTAGTAAAATATGAGTAGCATAAAGATATACGAAATTTACGGTTAGTCATGGTTATCGTTAAAATAATAATTTTGTCACTAAATTTACTATTTAAATCTGAACTATTTCCCTTGTGATTATTTAGTAGAAGATCTAATAGATGTAAATTTTCAAATTTGTAAAAAAACAAAATTTTTGTGGTAGAAATATTCGTTATTTTGGAACCAGCTGGAGATCTTGGAACCGTTCTATTTATTATATGAAATATGAAATAGTATAAAGTCTAAATTCCAAAAATTAAATTTTTCCTTCAACGTATGCAAAGAATAAGCTTTAACAACACTTTATTAACAATTTTACCATTTATAACCAATCAACAGCCCATTCTGTTGGCACAATGAATAAAAAGTAAAGTCTACAGTACTCCACCTAAACTCTTAAAAGCACCGCCACTGTTTTAATCACATAAAACCGTGCATAAAAAAATACTTCACAATTTAATTTCAAATTAAATTAAAAAGTTTACGTGATATATTTACACAAATCGTGTTTTTTTTTTCTCTAAAATTATTTTAATATAAACCATAGATAGATAGGGAGCTAGTAGAGTATGTATAACTCTGCGCTACATCCAAGTATCACAAGGTATTTATATTGTTTATAAAAGAGTAAACAAAATATAACAGAATAAAAAAAAATTGTAAAATTTAAATTACTTAATTTATTGTAATTTAAATGTAAAATACTTTTTATGTTTTAAAACTTTTAATTTATTTTAAAAATGTTTTGCCATTGTTTAAAAATTCATTTATCATTATCAAAAAAAGTGAATACACAAGGTAAATTTAAAATAAAACCTCGTAATCTAAAGCTATACGTTAGCACGAATAACGTTACCCCAAAACTATGCAAAAATGAAACTTAAATTCCGCAATACCACTGTTGTTCATAAATGATAATAATTATAGTTTTTTTTTATTTTGTTAGTTTTACCCAGTGATATACATGGATGGCCAACTATGTACCTATTTTTGAAGCAAGTATGTTATACACAACTGGGATCTATGACAACAAAATCCCCAATGTAAACAATTGATAAGTGTGTGACAACAAGACATTAAAGTTTTAGTGTATCTTTGTTTATTTCTGACTCAAAATTAGCATTTTTTTAACAAATGTATTTTGCCATTCATTAGATAAAGACAAAATATAGTTTAGAAATACAAATGACTGCTGTCATCTTTTTCTTTAATGACTATTTAACTTTTTAAACGATTTTTTAAGTTGTCTCTCTAACCATATGAATAGTGACACAGTTAAATACCCCTGTCGCAGCATCTGCATAACATAGCGAATTTCCAAATATTGGGCACTGGCGGATCTCATCTAAGACCTGTATCCATTTAAAATAGTTTAGCTTTCTAACAGTGAAACAATTTTCAAAATTAGTTCAGTAGTTTACGCCCTTTTCGATGATGTAAAAAAAGTAAAAACAATTTTTGAATTCTGGTCAAATTTTGAAAAAACTACTAAAAATGGGAAAAAATGGCCAAAAAACCCACTTCTTGGCATCCGACGTGTCTGGCGAGCCGAGCTAATCCGGATTCCAGCTCGCATACCAAATTTCATAAGCATTAACCGTTTCGCTCGAGAGTTATCGCATACACACATAAATAAACACACACACACACATATATATATATATATATATATATATATATATATATATATATATATATATATATTAGGGATGTTATGGATATCCGTAACCGTAACCGAAACTACCGGATATCCGAAATAATTACATATCCGAAACCGTATCCGAAAATAAAAGTTTCGGATTTGTTTCGGATAATAACAGACAACTTTCGTTGGAATACTGAGGGTAAATCGAAAGAAATTTTTGCTACATATATTTCTCTTGATATATTTCCGTTAATTTGTGTTTGGCGTTCACTTTTTGGGGTAAAATCTTCCCCTTCTTTCACAAAAAAAAATTTTCACTGAAAGCAATTATCCGTAACCGTAATTGTATCCGAAATAATATCCGATATTATTACGGATATCCGTAACCGAAACCGAAACCGAAAAAAATGTTTTTAAATATCCGTATCCGTATCCGAAATTTCATATCCGTAACATCCCTAATATATATATATATATATATATATATATATATATATATATATATATATATATATATAAAATTTAGTGAAGTAGATTTTCGGGTTCTAGAGGCTTCAAAACAAATTTCTACCATAGCCCCAACTATGGTAGAAATGGTAACCGTACCAACTATGGTACGGTCTTACCATAAGAGCTGCTGTAATAGCTGAATTTTCAGAATGGAAATTCGCTAAAAACGTTGTTTTGATAAGTGACTTGAGCGCATTTTGTTGGCAGCGGTACATTTATTCGTGTATTATATTGTGATGGTGGTTGTAATATGAATAAAAATTTAAATAATAATTATTTCTGAATACTTGGGATAAAAGTCAATATAATTACATTGTATACCGTGTGCTTAGTGTGTGCGACGAAATGTTGTAATATAAGTGACTTTCAAACGTGAATCATTTATTATATATTTATTTGATAAAAAAGTTTAACTAAACGTAAATAGGTAGTATAAATATAGAGACTTGAATTTAGTGGCTTTTTTGAATTAAAAAACGATAGGGCTGGCTTACTTTGTACCACCTGGGATATTAATTTGTGTTAAATTAGCGAATTATTTGTTGTAAAAGAAAACCCATTCCGAACCTTTATAACATCTCTCAGGGCCAATGGAAACTGACAGAGCTTCATCTTTGTTTTTCTGAATCAGAGAAAAGAATTCAAACTTATAGAGTTTAATAAATCGTATTTAACATCGTAAACTTGCAAGTAACATGAATGATGAAAAACTAAAGAAATTGAAGCTAAAAACATTAAGAAAAATGTGGGATTACAAACGTATAACAAAATTGTACCTAATAATGTCTGTTACACAAGATAAGTTATTCCGTCTTCGAAATCGTTTCTTCTTTAAAAGACACCACCTAATGGATGATAAATTGATAAGTTTAATATCGCAATAATTACTGTTCAGATGTTATAATTTAAAAAAAAAAATATAAACTAATTCCTCTACATAAATAGACAAAATTTGCTTTCATATGATATCTGCTTCTAGGGGCTGAACAACACCTTATCTGAATAATAATGTTAGAGAAATAGAGCTGTAAAGGTTTTGAGCTTTGCTCTTTGCATAGAGCACAGATAAATTAATATTCGTTCTCATAAGAACGGTGGTATAGGTAATATTATCTAACGAAAAATACAAAAACTGTTTGGGAATAATTACTAATTTGTCCGCTAGATGTTGTTGGATCTTCTTTCATTTAAGGTGCAATGTTACCCTGCTACGCACAAAGTCATTCCATCTTTCGGTATCTGATTCTAAGGGGCCGAATTTATACTCATCAGTCTCAAAAGCCAATAGAAAAAATACGGATTTAATTTTCCATTAACGATAGTAATTACTGACTGAGTACTTTTTAGGATTATTAAGAATGAATCTCGGAATACCTACTTATAATTTCGTAAAACCTGCTGTAAACGTGAACTTTTACACGTACATGCTGCGAGTGTAGGTATCAATTAACATACAACAGAAAAATCCTTAGGTGCTGTCCCATATTGGAATATACAGGTATAGGATCTCTTTTTCACGTACCATATCGTGTGAGATACCGTTAAAGAGGACCCGGAAACTAAAATTGAGGTTCACTTTTTAGTATATTTCCATTCTGAAAATTCAGCTATTACAGCGTGTGTCATGAGAAGACCTGAGCGCAGGACTATGACAGAAATTGGTTTTGAGACCTCGAGAAACCGAAAATGACCTTGATGATGGTAAAAAAATATATACCTATAACTCTCGAACGAAGCCATCATTTTTTACGAAATTTGATAAGAAGGTCAAAAGTCCCAAAGACTTGGATGAATTCGTCAGCCAGATATGCCCAATTTTTGGGAGCCAAAATTTTTGCCTGATTTCAAAAATTTACACCATCAACAAGAGTGTAAAAAATTACATAAGTTTTTAAAACATTGTTCTAGTTGAACTAGCTTTTGAAAACAATTAAGAAAGGGTATAGCAAGATAAGCATAGAGAAATGGCCCCCATTGCTGATGTCTGTAATAATATATGTAGTAACATTGGTACCCCAAGTTTTTACCAAATATAGGGTCATTGGCCCTTAACCTTGATTTATCTTTGAGATATTAGCCAATATATGTGTGTGTGCTGCAATTTTTTAAACTCAATTTTCTCAAAAACTATAACACCTAGGAAAATAAAACCGACGCCAAAATTTAGGTAATACTTCGGACTATATTATATATTTTTTGACATTTTTGTTATGTTTGTCGTGCGCTTACCCCCACGAGACATCAGGCGAGTGGGGGTATACTTTGACTTTTTTAATAGGGTAAAGCAACTAGTATGTATATATTAGCATAATCTTTAAACATTATTAAAACAATAAATGCCTTATAGTATTTATTACTGGGAACTTATCAGTTTTCATAATATACACTAAATAAGTCACTTGTTTTACAATAACTACCGTACGCAAACACCATGAGATAAGCTGGATGTCTTCTTTGGTAGTATAATAAACCATCATTTGTAATTTTAGGTTTCTTTCTTGTTTTTCTCTCAACACATAAATTCGTGATGAATTTGATACTTAATTTGATAAACAACAAAATATTGTAGATCCATAGTAACAAGATTTGAAAACGAAATATTATTGACCAGAAAATGTCACAGACCACATTGATCCTGAGAAAAATTTCCCATTGTATTTGCCCTATGGTCGCTAAATTTGTTTTCACCATGATAGACCCATGAACACTATTATATCATATTAATAAACCCTAAAGCCAGTTTATAGGCAGTTTCCATGACGCAGATTACGGAGTGAGACAGCTGAGATATGAGGAACATAATGTGTTATCTATTTTTTAGTAAACAAGACTACATTTATTACAGGACATAATTGTGTACGTCCACATTTTGAAAATAAAACGAACACTACTTTTTTTCTTTCAAAATTTTGCAGTTTTTTCTCAAAAAATTTAAATTTTATTATATATTTTAACAATAATTATTTGAAAACGTTACTACGGATAGGTACCTACCGATGTTATTGTATTGATAACAATATTACAAAATAGCGTTTGGTCGTATTTTTAAGCGTATGTGGATGCTTCATTTTCTAAAATTTTTTCAAAAATTCATAATTAAACGTAATCAGACACTTTTTATTAATTTATATTTATAATAACAAAAAATTTAAAAAAAAAAACACATCCCAGTCATTTCAAAAATCAACAGTTAACAATAAATTTTTTAATTAGATTTTTTTATTTTTTTCAAAAAAGAAAAAAGATTGTTCATAATACAGTCTCTATGGTACACCCAATTTATAATACGCTATTCATTGAAAAGAGAGTACTCGATAAATTGTCGTATACACACATAATATGTATATCGTTATCTTTGTTTAATTAATTATATTTTTTTTTATTTCTGTTGTTTCAAAAGCTAATTAAAAAAAAAGTGTTTCAATTATTTTTTTAATATGTCGACCATGTTTTTTTCTAACAATAGATGTCAGTAATGTATGTTTATTTTTAAAACAAAAATTGAATTAAAATTTTTTATTAAATAAATATTGTTGGGACGTTTTCGGAAAAGGAAAAATTAAGATAAATATTTTTTTGGTAAATATAAGAAAAATTATACATTAGATGAAATCATAAATATAGAGGGAAAGAAAAGAAAAAAAACAAGTAATTTTTGTATCTAAGTATATGTGTGTTTAGCAGTCGACGAAGTAAAAAGCTAATTTTAACCTTCCAAAATACTGCTACCGTATTTTTACTGAACATACAAATTATTCAAAATTCCCATCGAAATTATGCTATGTAGCGTTCCTACCAGTTTCTACTGTAGGTACACTTTTAGATGCTTTATATATTAACATAAAAATTGAAAATGATTTAGATGGCACAGATATTTTTCTTAAAAAAGCGTCGTGTTATCGCTAGTCCTATCCACAATATCAACTACCTTTACTACATAAAAAGATACCCCCGTCGCAGCATCCTGTTTAATATATCGAATTTCCGGAAACTAGTTGGACGCGCCGTTTTGATTCATTTGAATACGTGACCAGCCGTGCGTCTTTCATGGCTCCTTCAAGCAGTGGTATGGGTGTTACCCTTTTTGCTTATCATACAATGTAGTTAGTAACCGACCACCTACCATGGGGGTCGGTACTCGCGATTTGTTTCTTCAACAATTTCCGTTGTTGAAGTACAGATATCGCCAATTTTACTATTTTTTGATTTATATTTTAATCATTATATAACCGTGAAATGTTTTTGGTGAATTTCTCGAGTTCTAACCGCTTAAAACTTTCGCTCGTCTCCTATACTAGTGATAGGAATTTCGACGATGCAACAGTATATATATATATATATATATATATATATATATATATATATATATATATATATATATATATATATATAGTAGATTTGACCGGTGCGGTACAACAATCATAGTAGTAGCTTAATCGTTCAACAATATAATATATATATATATATATATATATATATATATATATATATATATATATATATATATATATATATATATATATATATATATATATATATATAGTAGATTTAACCGGTGCGGTACAACAATCATAGTAGTAGCTTAATCGTTCAACAATATAATAATAGTACATAGTAGATTTGACCCTGGAAATCCGTTTAATTACATCGCAATAGTGTTATCATCAAAAGTTAGCATAAACCGCTTTATAATTTTGTTCTCGTGATAAAATTAAAAATTTAATTGGACTTAATTCAACGTGTTTACTTCGCCAAATTGTACAACAACAAGTTGGTTCAAGTTTGATCACGGAATAACATAGCAGATATCAACTTTCAACTCGTTCAGGAAACGTGAAATTGGTAATCCCTATTCCTTTATCCTTATTTTTTCCCACCAATAGTCACTAATAGGATTCAATAAATCATAATCGGTAAGTCGATCGATTTTAATTTTTTATTATCAATTTTCTTCTAAATAATACATTTGAGATTACAATCCATTAAGAATAGTTCGCGTCTTATAGAATAGAACCGGCTAGTCGTAGAAACTCAATAAAATCCTCCACTAGTTTTTTATGTGGTTTTTTCTCCTCTTATTAATGATGTAAAAAAATGTCGCCAAATATTTTGAATTTGGGGAAATTTTGGCAAAAATGCTCAAGAAACCATGTTCCAGGCATCGAACGTGTCTGGCTAAAGGACTCATCCAAGATTTTAGGACTTCCAATATTTTCAATGTTTTCAGCAAATTTCATAACAATAGAATATTTTGACATGCATATATATATATATATATATATATATATATATATATATATATATATATATATATATATATATATAGCAGCTGACCCGGCCACGCGTTGCTGTGGCATAATTGATTGAATTATTTTGTTCTTATATTTCAAACGATACACTGCACAATTATAACACAATACGCAGTATAATTATAAAAATCATTGATATCGTGAACATAAACAAATATGACGTGGAATAGAATGTATAATCTAGAAATCGAAACACAGCGCCATCTACCGGGTGTTTACGCAACCTAGATGTCAAACGGTGTTAGATTAAATTACAGATAAAATTTATAGGTCAGTTCAATCATATATTTCAAAAGTCTGTGCAAAATCAATTATTTATAGCACGTGACCCTGCTCGCCCAATGAAACTAAAATAACTATTTTCATATTTTATTAGAATAGCTAATTTCCGCACCGTAAGAACTTAGTATGGGTACCTATACCAGCAGTTTTAGAATTGTTTCTATTTTAGGCCCTTCAAGACATCAAGGCCCCGGGAAATCATTTTAACGTCACTTTCATCTTTCACAGTGATCTCAACACTACTTGAGTAAAAATTGTTAAATTTCTTCAGTTTTTTAATTCGCGTCTTATTTGGTGTAACTAACGGACAATGTGACCACACGTTCATTTAAATTTAATATTCTGAAATTTTGTAGAAAATCAGTTCCTTATCTGCTTCGCTTCGCTCGCTCGACGACTCTAAAATATTATTCATATTTTCATATTTTCAAGTCCAATTCATATTTTTATAGCATATCTAATTTTTATATGTATGGAATTTGTTGAAAACAGCAGAAGTGCCAATTGATGATAACTGGACAAAATACAGTTGTTTATTCCTTTATAAGATACATATAATATTTTGCACAGTAGATAAGTAATTTCATAGTAGTCGTAGGTAAAAATATTATTGGTGATATCTACAGAAATACTTATTAATACTTTCCAAAAAATACCAAAATTATTTTTCCCTAGATTCTTAGCAACAAATTAATTTGCATGATTTTTTTATAAATTTTTCGACAGATATCTGTATTAAAAATATGAGATCGTTGCTTTGTCACTTTTGACAACAAAAATTGTACAAACTGTACACAATAATAAAAAATTGATATTTTGCGTTTTTTCGTAAATTTCTACGATTAGACTAAAAATTTTCCGATAAAAACTATCCGATCTTTTAAGTTGGACCAAATTATAGATAGTTACCAAATTTGATCAAAATCGGTTCAGTAGTTGTCGTGTCGGCTCAAGTCGTGTCATGGCAGTGGACGTAATAGCTGAATTTCCAGTCTGGAAATTCGCTAATAAAGAAAACATTGTATCTTTTCTCAGTTTGTTTTTAAGTTTATTTATTATCAAATATATACTCAAAGTTTCCATTTGTATAATCTTTCTATTTTATTTATACCTAATCTTTAAAATCTTTAAATTGAACCATTTCGTAAATAATTATTAAAAGTATAAGAGTACCAGACGCGTGCAAAACGTGAAACAGACTTTAAAACACAACTCAATGCCTTTTATTATGTTATTACCTTAATCACTCAATTTATTCGATAAGGCAACCATCTTCGTGAGGTTAAATCATACAAAATTATGTATAGAGAATTATAAAAAAAAATTATAATTTATAAACTTATGTGTGTATATGTTACATAAAACAACTACATATTACTCTATTAGAAATTTATTTTCAAAATTAGAAAAAAAGAAAAAAAATAATATAATAATAAAAGACAGTTGAATTAAAAGAAACAATCAAATAAATTATTAAATTGTCATTTCATCATTAAATAAATAATATTTTATTTTATTTCTATAAAATATGAAATTGCAATTAATAGATAAATAAATAAATTATTTATAAATTAAATAAATAATACTATTTAAAAAAAGAAAAAGATGTTTGTTTTTTTATATTTATGGAATTATAAAAAAAAATCGCAACATTTAATTAAGGAAATAATAATTTACTCTGATTATCTATAATTTTATCATTAAATTCTACACAGCAGTTTTTTTTATTTGATCAAGAATAGATGATTGGTACAGTTGTTGATAAAATTACTGCAACAGTTTTCTTCATATTATATGAAATTTTTATTTTATTAAAACATTTCCACTAATTAACAGTCAGTAAAATATTTTTTACGAATCAATTTGAAAATATTTTATAATTTTTAGACAAACAGATCCATTTAAACTGTGGATTTATTTTTTTCCAGTGGTGTATTGATTTTTATTTTATATATTCTTATAGTTTTTGCATAGGCATTCTAATTATAACAATAAAATACAACTTATATGGATATAGCAATCATTATTAGCAAACAATATTATGGTCATAAAAACACCTTGTTGAAGATGATATTAGATTAATAATGTATCAGGGACGTATTTAGAATATGAAGTGATCTTTTACTTTTAGTTTAATGTTACTTAAAGCTTTGCCTGTAGGCCGTGGTTTATTCCTCGGTAACAACTCCAATGATTTTGAAAAAATTTGCTATGGAAGAGTTTTTATTTCTTAGAAGGCGTTTTTTTTTTTTATATATACAATAGCTTTACCTAGATTTTCATGATTTAGATGTTCATTCTTACACAGTTGCTTCGTTTCCGATAACATATTTTCAAATGCCGATTTTTGCCATGTAAAAACGAGGTAATATGTTCAAGACCCTAAGGTTTTAAAATGCTCAGAGACAGACACTTGATTTAATGAACTTTTAAATCCACTTTACTTAAAATACTAATCAAAATTTCTTGGACGATAAATAAATTAGTATAAAAGTAAGTATTTCAATTATTTGAACTTGAAATAGCGTTCCCCACTTTTGTTTAAATTAATCAAAACAAAAACAATCTATACAATACTTATTTCTTTTATTATAATTATATACATATCTATGGTCATTACCGTCCATTGACCCAAATTGACACCTATCTATGTATAATACCACACGGCAGTGAAAAATACACAGCGTATGTGGCCGGCCCGGCCGATCTGATTAAGTACGTTGTTATAATACCTCCTATATTATCTATCTCAGTGTAATTAAAACTGGTTTGAAATTGAAAAATAATTTTTTTGCTCTTATTCGATTCATTTAATATCATTCGTTCGATAAATCATTTGCCTCATTGCATTGCCTCAAATAGTCAAGAGACAAATATCACGGTTTACACAGAAATAATTAGAACAACTGTTGTTTCATGTATATGCGTCAGACAAAAGTAACTCTGACCCTGATGATTTGCTTAATTTGTCAACTTTTCATTATCTTTAAAAAATTTAAAAACATAATTAGTAATTTTCATCTTTAATTTCAAATATTATCGAATGCTTCTGAAACATAGCGAACCGTATTCATATTTAAACAAAAGATGATTGATTGGTTACCAAGAGAACCGGGTTCAATTCTCGGCCGATCTCAGTTTGATAGTTCTTAATCTTATGTGAATTTTAGTAATTTTCAATTTATAAATATTTGGCACACACTTCCAAAAATCATCCTACACCCCTGACGGAGCTGATTTTGGTTTTCACATAATCTGTTTGTCAACTACGCGGATTTTTGTCGGCTCTAACGAATAGCTACTTTTTAACCGTTTGAAATTAAGGCTCATAAAAAAGATTAGCTTATTTTCAGAAACATCCTAATCATAATTAGAGCCCATCCCAGTTATGTATATTCGCTTGGAAAGTATATGCATACCTATACATATGCGCACAGGTTTCACGTCTTCTAGATAAAGATATGGGACTCAAGACGATTCTAAGTGGGTTTTTTTTTTAACAAAATCAAAACCAGGCTCTAGTAAATACCGTTGGATGACTCTTAGAAACTTACAATTCAAATTATCATATATGCAATTAACAATTTTACTATAATTATGTGCACTAGAAATTTAATGAATATTTGTATTTGCATTCACACTCCCCTTTTTTCAGATATTTATATTCGCATTCGTATTCCCGAAAAAATATAATATTGGCCACATAGTAATTGTAAATAGTTTTAATGTGTAAAAGAATAATCTAATATGATACCTACTGTCTGAACTTCTAAACGGCAAGGCTGATCAGTTTTATTATAATTAAGTAGAAAAATACGTTCTAAAGTAAATATCATGTGAGCGATAATTTTGTTTTTTATTCGAAAATTATCAAAATTTGAGGCAGATCGAAATAATTATATGATAAATAGTTCTTTCTTTTTAACATATCGATACCCGTTTGAGCAAAATAATTGCAATATATTAATTTTTTTAATATTTATTCCTTATTTTTCGAATTTTGTAAAATTTTTGATAATATCCGACACTAATAATAAATTCTTACGAATGTATCTGCAGGTGTGCACATGTAGATATGTAGAATTTTAAAGAGTAAAGTTAGCTGTTCTAATTAAAATTTTCTAGAAGAAATAATTAAAATATTGGGTTTACTTGTATGATTTAATTAATTTTAAGTATGAACATGTTAGAGTTTACTTCAACGAACTTTTACTTTTGATATCAATGTGTTGTTATTTCGAAAACCCAATATAGAAAGTTTCGACTGAGTTGTTGTACGTTGTCAAGTTTTGATTTAATTATTCTAGCAAAAAATTTTGCACATAAAAATCCTGCTTTATAGATGTTACAGTATTTTAATCAGAAAAGTTATAATTGACATTGCTCTCTGCTACTTGTTATGTCGATTTATTTGCAGATCCCTATTTGCCAGTTTTTATTATCTGCTAAAACTATTTGCTACTGTATATAAAACACTTTTTGATAAAAATATCTATATAATAACACATCATTATTTAATTGCTAGCGACTAATTGCGAGTAAATTTCTAAGATAAAAAATGTCTATAATTTACATTTTATTTTTGTCTGCGCAATTTTACGGTAAACTTATCCTTGTTAAGTAATCGATAAAAAAAAACAACAACGTATTGTTACAATTATGGTGATTATAATAAATTTTTTTCTCCGTTTGTTGATAATTGAATGCTCGTTATTATTTCATTTTCTACATCTTGGTCGTTATCTTGATTTACAAGTAAATCAGCCAGCAAACCGTTGACCGTATGGGCTGGGTGACTTGTTTCGATACTTTGGAAACGTTTTCAGTACAGATAAGTAATTTTTTGTTATCACAAGACTGTCAACACACATGACTGTATGTACCTATGTACTTTTTGGTTAATAATGAGTCAAACAACATCAACTTTTATATCGTTTATTAATTGGATGGTATTTGATACCGGTTTTCCAAGTGTATGGTCCGATGGACTTGCCTGTTTATCGAGTTAATTTATGGTTTTTTCGGTTTGGTTATGATCCAACAGCTTGCTTTAATGTTGTTTGCTTGAACGGTGTAAGGTTGATTAGTACTTATTTTTTTTTTTTTTGGATACATGATGAGTAGGTTGCTTTTCTTAGGTGTCATACACGTAATAATAAAACATTTTATATCAATATTTATATTCACTGTTTTCTAATATTCTGTACTATATTTTAAATTTGGAGCTTTTGTATGTGTACAATATAACATATCGCACGTTTAATGATATAATTCAAAAAACAAAATTCTTAACAATTCGCCAAAACTAAATATTATAAAGTTTTACGATCCGTTTCGGGGATAAAAAGACCATTATCGGGACAATCAAAATAATAAATTCTAAATTATGTAAGCTTATCAGTTCATATATTTAGGTTTTGTCTAGTATATTTTTTTTAGTATGTGGTATCAAAAATTTTTTCAAAGGATTTTATCGAAATTTCCCTAAATATTTATTTAATGCAATACCAACAATACGAGCCCTTACCGAAGAAAAATTGACCACCCCAATTTTGAAAAAACGATTTCAAAGTTTTGTAATTTTAACACTCTTATGGGAAAACTCTATTTTTGTTTTAATAAAATGAAAACGTGTCAAAGGAATTTGATAAAAATTTAATATGTTATTTAATACGAAGTTACAAATCATATTTAATATGTTATAAAAATTATTGACCACGCCGTTTTTGAAATATAATTTAAAAACATCATTTTACAACGTTTTTACAACGCTTTTTCAACAATCCTTTTAAACGGCTACAACATAAAGCGCGTGGAAATTAAAAAAAAAAAAAACAAAGTGATATACAAATATAATAACTGAAGAATATTAATACATTATTTAATTTTTGATAAAATTTTTTAGTTGAGATATACTTTTGTACCTTACTATCTCAGAGCAACTACGTTAAATATATTCATTTTTTTACACCTCAAGACATTTGAATTAACATATTATTAACTATAGGTATTCATTTCCAATCAGGCTTCTAGTTGGGTTACGTCATAATATTGTTTAGTTGACAAATTATGCATATTTTAATTTAAAAGTAATTTTTTATATTTATTAACGTATATATATTATATAGTTATTAAACGTGCAAGTACAACTATGTATGTACGTACACAAGTTTTTGTAGGTACATATTGTCACAACTTTCTTGCAACTTTACAAAATAATTGATAGTATCGCTTCGTTTAGTAATACAGGGTCGAGAAAGGAAAAAAAATTATTTTTTAATTTTTTAAAAACAAAACTGCAAACATATCATTAGTATACCGAGTGATTAATGTAATAAATATAAAATATTTAGACATATCTGATACCTGGAACATAAAGAAATTAGTTTTTCGCCAAAATTTCACAAAGTTCAAAAGTTTTCCGACTGTTTTTCCGACTGACACTAACGGAAAGAATAGAAAAATTACGTAAAATAGGTTTGTGAACCATTATTCTATGTAAACTAGTTTCCGATAAAAATTAACATAACTCATATTTGTTTTTTGTTTTTTTTTTCAAAATTTAAAATTGTTATTATATCATTGTAGAAATAGGAAAAGATCACATAAGATATATTTTTGAAACATTGTTCTATGTAAATTAGCTTGTTTATATTTTGTTTATACACATTTTGTATACCTATACAGGATATAAGTAAAATAAGTTTCGTTATATATTGGTTTAATATACTTACAGCCTGTAAGTTACAGGGGTAAAAAATAAATCTCGTAATTTATAGGGCAGAAAAGTCTCATTGTGTTAATTAAGTTTTTCCAGTAAATATGTATCGATAAAACTTTATTTCAAAGATTTTTGATTATCAAAAGTTTCTTAAAGCTTGCTAACAAGAAACGGAAAACAGAAAAGTCAACATATATGATGTCATAATTAAAAGTATTGCTACGTATGGAAGTGAAGTATGGTAAATGATAAAAAAGGCAAAAAAAAGTCCTAGCTTTGGAAACGGATTTCTGGAGGTGCTCTGCTAAAATATCAAAACTTTCAAATATTTTAAAATTTCAGAAGTACCTAATATAATTATTCGAGCCATTATACAACCATCTTCAGAGAATGGATCGTCAAAGATTACACCAGGTAGAAGAAAAGTGAGTAACTGTACGATAACTCTCGAACAAAATACCTATCCAATTGTTACGAAATTTAGTGAAAACGTTGGAAGTCTCAAACCCTTGGACGAGTTCTTCAACTGACGTCTGACGCCAGGAACCTAAAAAAAAGTTGTCTGTAAAAATGTGCTAAATGTAAATGCTATTCAAAAAATTTTTTACACCGTGGTCAAGAGCGAAAAAGAATACCTACATGAGATACGTCCTGAGAATCATTATTTTATGTAAGTGTTTTTTCGAGGAAAAATAATCTTTATAATCGATGATTCACTGTTATGCCTTATGCGGGATGCTACGACAGAGGTAGTTAAATATATAATAATTTGACACCGATATTGAAAGTTATTATTCTACTTTCTTTTAGCGAAGTTCCAGAATGGAATTCAGCTACTATAGCCACTGTCATGACGCGACTTGAACCGGGGATCATGGCAGAAATTTGTTTTAAGGTCCCTAGAAACCGAAAATAATATTAAAAAAAATTTATACATATATATATATATATATATATATATATATATATATATATATATATATATATATATATATATATATATATATATATATATATATATATATATATATATGTGTGTGTCCGCACGATAACTCTCGAAAGAAATGTCCTAGGTTTACGAAATTTGGTGAAAATGTTGGAAGTCCCAAACCGTTGGACAAGTTCGTTAGTCAGACACGTCGGATGCCAGGAACATGGTGTTTGTTCTTGCAAAAAATTTGTTTTTTGCCAAAATTTCCACTTATTCACAAATTTTTGCGAAATTTTTTTACACCATTTAAACGAAGAGTAAACATAAAAAATTACATAAAAAAGGTCTTTAAACTATTATTCTATGTCAACTAGTTTCCGAGAAAAATTAATTTTTTCAAACGGGCAATCGCTATGTTATGCAGGTTGTTGCGACAGGGGTATATATAATTGTGTATATGAAAGTAAGTACTTATACTACCACATATTATGGATAATACTACATATGTACATAACACGATCACCATTCTTTTTAGGGTTCCTAAGAAAGTCCTATTTTTTTAGAGCTCCGAAAGAAATCTTTCGGGCCTATAATAGAAATTTATTTTGAGGTCTCTAGAAACCGAAAATAATATTCACTAAAATTTATATATTTATATTTAGTCCCACACCGTTGGACAAGTTCATTAGCCAGCCATGTTGGATGCCTGGAACATGGTTTTTTTTGGTCATTTTTCGTGAAAAAAAATTAGTCTTTTGCCAAAATTTTCTCAAGTCAAAAAATTTTTGCGACATTTATTTACACCATTAGAAAGAGGAGGAAAAATCACTTAAAAGGGTGAAAAATCACAGAAAAACGGATTTTTATAAACGAAAATTCGCAATGTTATGCAGGATGCTGTGACAGGGGTATTTTTTTAATATAATTGTCCATTTCTTATAATTTAGTCTCAATTTTGTTCTGATTTTAAGACATTTAATATATCTGTATGTAAATATGTCCTTGTTAAATGGAAAATAAAATTAACAATAAATGTAATTCATTTAAATATTTTTAATTATCAATCGTGCTCAATATTGTTTCTTTAATTAAATTAATAATTACAGATGTTATTATTCATTTTTAATTATTCGAAAAGGCGTAAGTAATTATTTTAATTATAAAATAACATAATATAAAATGAGAAACAACGTTATAAAATTATTTAATTTTTATTTTATTATGTATGTTTATAGAAGGAATTTAATTATTTTTTCATTTCAAATATATTGTATGTATATGTTTGATATTATGTGCCTATAACTGTTGTGGATATCGTGTATTTCAAAAGTTACATAACAAGGAAAATTCTTACTTTTTAAAACCTAAATTCAAACTGACAATTAATATTAAAAATACAAAAATCGTGGATGATGTATTTAAAAAAAAATACTGAATTAGTCTCCAGCAAGATTAATATTGCAGTAACAAATCTCCTAACTGTTTCTCTAGAAATAGTTTCCAACTCTATATTAAGAAAAGAATGAAATTTTGATATACAGAAATACAGAAATTACCAAAGCTCAAATTAATTTTTAGGTACTCTGTAAGCAGTAATTGTTAAATGACGAAACAGTACCTATTATTTGTTTTCATTTTGAAATTGTACATATATATATATTGTTCATAAAACTCCGGGCGACAGTTATAATTAAAAATTTTTAATATTTCTATTAGTAAGATAGCCAGTGACTAATTTGTGATGGTCATTTCAGCAGTCGTTAAACTGAGTGTATATAATTTTGAATATTTAACGAACACAGAAACGCAGTTTTGGCAGATCTTTCAGTCGGGTTAAGGAGGGAAGCCACATTAGGAGACTAATTTTCACAGATTTTTTGGGATTTTTTCTGGGTGGGAAAAATTAATTAGAATTCAATCAAATTTTAACATTATTTTATTAATATTTCAAATAACTTTCGTGAATTTTTTTGAATAATTTCAGCCAAAAATAACTAAGTTACGCACTGATGGCCGCTGAAGGTCGTAAGTAAAGTCCTCTAATTGCGGGACGTGTACTTACCCATTCTAATTTTCACCTGAAGTCAAAAAGGTTTTACATTAATAACTTATTTTCTAAGAATATGAACCTCAATGCAGGTGAAAATAATAAAAATTAAAAATTTAGCAGACGTTGGAAAAATATACTTTAAAGAAAAAAACAAAAAAGAAAAAAAAATAAAAACAAAAAATACCTTTAAAATTATGATATCATTTCAAAAGTTGGTCCATATGTTTTGTAATTTCATAAAGAATCTTACTCTTAATATTCATAATGATCGGTTCATTACTTTTTGAGTTAGATATCCCGCAAATGTGAAAAAAATCATTTTGAAAAAAATATGTTTGAAAAGAAAATTCTCGAAAACTAGAAATTAAAGTAAGTTAACAATAATGTAAAGTGCTCACCGATTAATCTGCGATACCAGCACCATATATTAAACCTTCTTCTTCCTCATAGGCTTCGTAATTAAAGCGACTACCTGAGGTAGTGTTTCGTCCTACTTGCTGTGCGCTCGAGCCAGTATCCTGTACCCGATGCTTGACGTTGAGCTAACGATTTATGCAATAAAAATCGATTTTTTTGAAACTCATAATGTGGTTTCTCTCCTTAAGGTTCTTTTTTTACAAGTGATGTGCTAAAAAACACTTGTTCGAAAATTTTTTTTTGGAGAAACTATTTATTGTAATGACAAAAAAAGTTTTGTACATTAAAGTACATACAATTAAATGTATCTTGAATTTTTTTTCTTTTTGCCTGGTCTTCCATCTGCTCTTGTAGGCCTGTTGAATGTCACATGTAAATTTTGCAATTAAAAACGGTGCCAACGATTCAAAAAAATCTATAAGTTCGATTGGACTAAAATTGGGTAAAATTGGATGCATTCTCTTTATTATGGTGTTTTCTGTAAGACAGCAAATTGCTCCGGTTTTTGTCCTTTCAGGCATTCTAAAAAATCGAATTTTTATACTAAGGGCTAATTCTAGATAACCTTATCAAAAACATCATAATAAAGAGAATGCATCCAATTTCAGTCCAAGCGGAATTATAGTTTTATTTGAATTATTGGCATCGTTTTTTTTTTTAGGCAGCTGTCACCTTCAACAGGTTTAGAAGGCCAGACGGCTGATTAAAAATAAAAGATAAAATATTGAATATACACTTAATGATATGTACTTTAATATACAAAAGTTCTTTTTCATTACGATAAATAGTTCCCCCCCCGCCCCAAAAAAAAAAAATTCCAAAAAGTGTTATTTTTTAATACCACATCACTTGTAAAAGATCCCTTAGGTCACGTCTAAGTTCCAAAACCATAAAGAACAAGGTCCAGTTTACATACGATATCATCAGTTTTTATTAATAATAAACGTTTTGGCAATGTTTGCTCTTCATCAAGTTTCCGACAGAACAATCCAAAATTGTGATAAATTTTATAATTATTTTGATAAATATCAAAATATTGTGTATCTGTCGTAATACAATTTAAAGCGAAATATAAATGCCAGAACTGTTGTTTTAGATAAATTGGACCTTGTTTTTTACCTTTGTTGAATGTTAGGAATGACTATATTAGCTCGGCCAAATGTGCCGGAAAATATACCCGTATTCAGAGCTCAATGTATCTGAACTCGGGTATATATTAAATGTTTAATAAGCATAGCTTACTACTTGAAAATATACCCATTAAAAGCACTGAGCTCGGGTATATTTTCAGACTCAATATTTAATAAGAATAGTATGAAAAACATACCCACTTTCTTGGTAAACAAATGGTTCAATCAAGTAGTTAAGGAAAAACAGCACTGTGACGCGGCAAAAAATTGACTATTTTAGCAAATTTTTTTTGCAAATGTGAGTGGATATATGAGGGTGGAATTAAAAAAAAACTTGAAGGAGTATCCATTTCACATTTGTTCATATAAATTTTTATAGAAAAATATTAAATATTTGCAAGCTTATTAATGCAACTGCACCTAAAAAAAAATTGCAAATTATACCAACGCTATTGTAATGATGAATCATCTTAAATTAAAAGAAAAAAAATTATTAAAGTACATAATTGTAGCTATCGTTAAGCATAGGCTTTTTTAAATTTTTTCACAAAATGACAACGGATTAAAGAATTTTTCGTTTTTTTTTTCTTTTTTATTAATTTTTTTTTGTATTTAAACAGTATAAAAAATAGTAATAAATTATCAAAGTTTTTAAAATCGGCTACGCTTAACCATAGCCACTACATTTAGAAACGTTTAAAAAATTTCAAATCGGTTTATTAGTTTTTGAGAAATTGTTGCCATAGTGCCAATAAAGATTGTTTAGAGAAAAACGTTTAAGGGTTTTCCTTAAGTTTTTCTTAATATTTAAGATATTATAGGTCGTTAGCGATGCAGTAATCGCTACCTTCATTTTGAGTAGTTTGGTACCTTAATTGCACCAAATACTTTTCAACGGATTCGAATTCAAATAATATTATCCGTCCATATTCATACGCTTTTGTAAAAAAACATTTCTAAATCTGTTTTATTAATCATTATCCAATTTTAAACAAATTTTGTACGTTTAACTCACACGCTAACAATTAAGAATTAAGATAAGAAGAAGCTATAAATTATTTCAAAAAATTCTAAGGGTTATTTTTATTTGCATCAAAGTAACGCTTGTTTTAAATCATATGTGCAGGAGTACCTATATAAAAAGTATCGTATTGAGTGAGGCACGCTGAGATCAATTAATAGTATAAATTACAGTTGAAATAAGTTTGAAAATATACTTTGTTAGTAATTGTATAAGATTATACTAATCGTCGGGTAGGTACTCAAATCGCCGTAGTAGTATTCTTGTACTTGATAATATACCTGATTTTGGCTGTAAAATGAGGTATATTTTAAAGAGTCATATTTTTTTAGTTTTTGTTTTTTTTTTTTTTTTTAAATTATACCCGATGCTAGATCGGTCAGTGACGTCACAAGCTCTGACTTCGGGTATATTTTCAAAATAAGCTTCCAGAACTACGTTTGTGTGTTCAGTAGGAATTCAAGATCCTATCCAATCAATTTGACGACTGTTGAATTGACCATTGCAAATTGGTCACTGGCTCTTTGTCTATAAGTATTGGATTTTTTATAATTTATTGTACTTTTAAGCTATAGTTAGAGTATAAGAAAAGTCTTCCAGAACAAAGCACAATTTACTGATAAACATAATTTTGGCTTCATCTGTACTTAAAAATAAATTTTTTCTAATTATACTTTTTTAAATTATGTGGTTGCTTAAAGCTAATTTAAATAACAATAATAGAAATTCAAATTAAAACTACGTTTTAATTTTATTTATAATATTTTAAAAATAATTTAAATAATAGATAATTATTCACCTGCTTAGTGAAAAAATTAGGCGGATTCACTCTGTGGGCTTTCGACAAACAAATTATTTTAAGAAATTTGGGTGTATATTTTATTTTACATAAATTTTTCACTCATGAAATTGAATATTTCTATTGGATATTTTTGACACTAAATTGAATATAGCGACAAATATTTGGATAGTTTAGTGAATGTCATTTTTGGCTTCTAGGGACCTCAAAACAAATTTCTATCATAATACCGGACTCAAGTCTCACCATGACCGTGGCTGTAATAGTTAAATTTTCTATTCCAAAAATAGAATTCTCCTAACTAAAACAAAAAAATTAAGAGATACTGTCAGTTATTATAAAAATTATTTCCACAATTCTTTTCAGCTTGTACTGATATGACGAGTACAAACACGGACCTACGAGTGACTTGTCTTACGTACCTACCCATTTCCAGTGTGATCTTAGCTTTAATCTACACCGTATATTGTATATAATTTGCATACTTATTGAATGTGCATATAGTGTGGTATGTACGTCTAAAAGACCCACAAAAATCGTTCCTTTTTAGAAAAGAAAAAAAAAACTGAAAACACTATACAGCCGTGTAGTGTCTTCATACTGAAACACGCCATGTTTATTGTTTACATACCTCAAAAATTTCGTCAAGTATATCGACGTACAATTTTTGTTCGTATACGAACAAAAATGTTTCCTTATTGTTGACAGAAACCTGGGGGGGGGGGTACGTTAATTTGCTATAAAATAAGCATATCTTCGAGAATTTTTTAAGCGATACCTTTAATAAAAATTTATTTATGTCATTTGTACATAATTGAATGATGTTTGAGGAATATTCTGTAAAATTTTCATTGAAAAATATACAGAAATGAGCCAGCGGCGGCACATTTTTGCAGACACCTTAAAAAAAAAATTACATTGCGATGAACAGCATAACTCATCGCCGGATCATCCAAAACCAAAAAGATTCCATTAGCTGATAAGTTTCTCCAGGTAACACCATGAATTTTTAAAATGTTTTTTTAAGTTTTTGCAACACTTAGAAGTCAAAAATATCGATTTTTGATTTCAACAAGATCGATCCAATAGATTTTGAGTTAAAGTGTTCACCGACTTTGAAAATGTTAAGTGTGAGAAATGCACATTTTAAAGTGTTAAGTTTTAGACACTATTGGTATGTACCAAGTTCACTTTTTAAAAATTTTTTCTAGATTGTCTTTTTGTTAGTTTTGGCATTGAAGAAGTCGAAACCACTATCAGAAAAAAAAATTAAAAAATATATGTACTTAAGCCAATACTCAACTGATGACTAGGGTCGGCGGGATGGAAATTTACAAGTCTATATCTCCGTTAGTTTTGTTCTAATCGACTTTAAATTTTAACACAATAATCTTGGGTTATTGGAGATTCATTTGACAAATATTGAAAAAAATAAAAAAATAGACGTTACCTCCGCCCTTAAATGAAACATATTTCACATTTAGTTTATTAATTTTAGAAACGAGAAATTTGCATTTTTAGAACTTACATAATATAATATCATTCTAAATTTACCATTACGCAAATTATTTCCGAGAATCAAATATTATTTAAAATTAAAAATAACATTAATATTATATAACCCTTTACAGAGAAAAATATTTCCTAAATTAACTTTTAGATTAAATTTTTTTGTATTGTATTTTTTTTTTTTAATTAATTAATTTATTTAGCTTTAAGTCCCAATGACAAGTTCTCTCCTTCTGAGAATGAGAGTTTTTATTACTAGATATAATTTTTAGGTTCCGTATCAAAAAGAAAAGAAGGACTCTTATGGTCAGACTTCAATGTATGTCTCAGTAATTTTTCTCAGTAACTACTACTGATATTGAATGGAAATTCGGCACACTGGTAGAAGCCATTTGGTCACACTGATTCCAGGTGAAAGAATCTCAGAGATGTTTTCAAACGTTTTACACCAACGATTTAAAAATTACGGGTTACTAGTTATAGACATATTAATAAAAAATGATCTGTCACTGAACATTTCGTTTTAGTAGTCCAGTATAAAGTATAAAAATTCTAAAACCTAAAAACTCAGCTTGGATGGAATGAATGGATTTTTACAATTAGTTTTCCGTTAAGTTCCTAGCATCAAAATATACTAAAAAGTGACCCATTTAAAAGCTACTGTTGATTTTCTTTTTCTATATTCCGTGGTATTACCGATGCGTCTCATCAATATAAACATACCAGATGGATTTCTGCTCTTATCCTGAAACGACTATCGGGATTCTCTTTTAGAATTTACATTGAAATCTTATTCCAAATTTTGTGTAACATTTTATTAAAATTTGACAAGTGGAATTAAGGATGGGCTTTAAACGGCACTTTGAGGTTCAATATATCAAAAACGGAAAAAATAAAAAATATATTAAAAATGCAAGATGTCTAGAGGAACCTTAATTTAATTCTAGAAGACTGACTGCATATTTATTAATCTTTTTAACAGTAGCAAGTGCCTACAAGCAAAATTTGGTAGGATGAACAGGGAAGGAAGTATACAGCATTTTATGCGGTGGCTAAGGATCGCTTAAAAAATCGCATAAAAAGATATTTAAAAACTTCATAAATAAAAATACTATAAGCTATAAAATGTGTATACTTCATTCCAGATTGTAAAAAAAAAAAATTATATGGCTGATCGCAGGGCTGCATAAAAAGGTTTCATAGAAAATAACTCAAAACGCACAAAACTACACGATTTGTTTAGAAATTGTTTTTCTAAACAAAGCATTGATTTAGACATGAGAACATTTTATTTCATTTTTATAACACCCGCTTCTAAAGTTCAATATTCGAGCGTTGTGTAGTGGGCGTAAGGAGCAGTTTTCATATAATTGTAAAACAAACGACAGTAACTGTGCGCGAAATTAAAACTGTGCGTGAAAGTAGCTAAAACTATGCGAGAAAATAATGATATTCATTTGTGAATGATAATCATATTCAAATTAAACATGGAAACGATCCAAAAATTAATAAAAATAATAAAAACGATCTACAAAGTAATGAAAAAAATTTTTTCGTATAAACTTATTATAAAATAAAATTAACCCTACTATTTTCTAAAATTACTTAAAAATAATTAATTTTTTTCTCTCTATTAAACTTTAGAAGCAGTCGTTATAAAAAATTATGTTCGATACGTCTACGTAAAGTGAGGTAGTCTATAAGACTTAAACTGGGGCACTCGCTAAAGGGACTGACGCATACACAACGAGATCTCGTGCGCTTACCCACACTTGCCTGACGGCTCGTGGGGGTATACAGCGCACTCGATCTCGTTGTGTATGCGTCAGTCCCTTAGACTCGTGCCCCAATTTAAGCCTTATAGAATACCTCTCTTTACGCATATGTATCGAAAATAACTATTTTATAATGTTTTATGGTACGATAAATAAATATGTAAAGAAACATAAAGGGTTGTTACATGGGTTTTTTTAACCAAAAATACACTATGTTTTCAATTTTTTTTTTTTGGAATAAAAAAAAATATGAATTATCCCAACTTTTGGCATATAATTATATACATATAATTTTGAAATACTGTAAAAATATTTTCATAAAAAAAAAAAAATAAATAAAAATTAGGCCGGTGGCAGCTAGTTGTCGAAAATCACTAATTTTTCGCCGTATATAGGCAAAGTAACTCGTGAAATCCTCACCTGAAATCAAAAAATAATTTTTTTTCTATTAGTAGATGTTTATGGCTTGTACTGAAACGGTTTAAAAAAAAAAATAAAATTTCATTTTTTCACAGCGTTTTAAACAAAATTTTTTTTTGCTCATAACACTGTGAACAATTGAAATTTAATTTTTTTAAACCCCATTTTTTTGCTATATATATTGATCAAATGCTTAAAAACAATTAACAAGTAACTGTTTTAAATTAAAAATCACAAAGTGATTGAAAAAATTATCCGGATCGGCCGGGAATCGAACCCAGGATCTTCTGGTAACTAGCCAGACGTGCTAACTTCTACACCAACGATCCCATGCTCGGTAAGCGGCCGAGCCGGACACCCATTCAATCACCTATGTGTATTAGTACTCTCTCTGATTCGAGAAACAGTTACAATTTTAATTTCAAATATTATCGAGTGCTTGTGAGACACTACTTCGTATGACAAACTTTTGTTTGCATTTCAACACACGCAGTATTGATATGTTCACTAATCGTTCAGCTAAACTGAAACTTTAAGCACTCGATTTCTTTGGTATAGTATGACCAAAAACCACATGTAAATTAAAAATCACAAAGTGATTGAAAAAATTATCCGGATCGGCCGGGAATCGAACCCAGGATCTTCTGGTAACTAGCCAGACGTGCTAACCTCTATACCAACGATCCCATGCTCGGTAAGCGGCCGAGCCGGACACCCATTCAGTCACCTATGTGTATTAGTACTCTCTCTGATTCGAGAAATAGTTACAATTTTAATTTCAAATATTATCGAGTGCTTGTGAGACACTACTACGTATGACAAACTTTTGTTTGCATTTCAACACACGCAGTATTGATATGTTCACTAATCGTTCAGCTAAACTGAAACTTTAAGCACTCGATTTCTTTGGTATAGTATGACCAAGCACTCGATAATATTTGAAATTAAAATTGTAACTGTTTCTCGAATCAGAGAGAGTACTAATACAGATAGGTGATTGAATGGGTGTCCGGCTCGGCCGCTTACCGAGCATGGGATCGTTGGTGTAGAGGTTAGCACGTCTGGATAGTTACCAGAAGATCCTGGGTTCGATTCCCGGCCGATCCGGATAATTTTTTCAATCACTTTGTAATTTTTAATTTACATGTGGTTTTTGGTCATACTATACCAAAGAAATCGAGTGCTTAAAGTTTCAGTTTAGCTGAACGATTAGTGAACATGTCAATACTGCGTGTGTTGAAATGCAAACAAAAGTTTGTCATACGTAGTAGTGTCTCACAAGCACTCGATAATATTTGAAATTAAAAAAGTAACTCTATCGCAAACGAATGTTCAAATTTCTTACTTTCTCTTGCCTCTCTTTTTCATTAGGCACTTTGATGGGCATTAAATAAAAGTATTTTTTTTTCAAATGTCGCATAAAAAAGTAACAAAAAAACCCCATGAAAACTGTATTTTTGCTATATAGGTATGTGCAATACGTTTTATTTCAGCTGGTTATTTGTATAAGGATTGCAGCGAGACCCCAAAATATTTAAATCGGTTCAGGCGTTTAGGAATTATGGTGAAATAAAGTAACTCACGCGTATGCATACGTACATATACATGAATTCTAAAATGGTTACACTCTCCTTTTGGACAGTTGCGTGAGAAGCAATAAATTTTTATCTGCTAAACGTTAGCATAAACATAACTCCAACAGTCCTTATTTTACCTCCACGATGCTATAGTTGTTCTACAATATTTTGCGATGCCAGTTAAGAGTTAAAACTTGGCTGCTTACATGTCATATAAATTACTTTCGTATATATTAACATTTAAGTCATCGCCCATTGGTAATACACAACAGATTTTATTAACAGATAAAAATATGGATAATTGCTTTCCCATCGATGAACAAACAGTTAATTTAATTAAATAAATAAATAATGAATTTTTATTTTAAAAAATTCCAATTAAAAATTCAAGAATAAAATTGCTTACGCGTAATTAATTAAATAAGTAATTTAGAAAAAAAAGAAGAAATTAATAATAAAATTGATAAAAACGTATCTATATACATATATTAGTTATTCATTAGTTAATCCTCTAATTAGTTTGATTAAAATATTATGGTATGGTGTTACTGTTTAATGGATGGGTACCATACATACTAATATTACAATCCTATCATAATAATATTTACATTTGAATGTAAAAGATTAACCAAGTGTGTGTTAGATCCGCATTAAACCAGGGCTTCTCAGTAGCTAGAACTTTTCGCTGCTAGAGATTTTGGAAACGTTTTATACTGTTAGAGAGCAAAAATATTTTAGATGGATATAGGTTATGTTATATGAATTTCGATCGGGTTCTGCTGACCAAATGCGCCAAAAGTTAACTACCCAATCGATTTTGAAAATTTTTCGTCCGTAAATTTTTGGAAATTCGCTATATTGTGCAGGATACTGCGATGGAGGTATTTGTTAAGTAGGTAGGATACATATTTATTTTATTATTTAATTTTTTTTTAACTTCCTATTTTATTTTTAACTTTAGTGACAGTAAAAATAAAAAACAAAAATTAAATAAATTAGTAGCTAAATAATTGGAATGACTAGAATTTGGTTTTTAGGTACCAACAGTCCAATACTTATTTTTTGTTCAATACAATTAAACTTATTTTTTCACTTTTGTAGCTTTTAATTACAAATTTTATAATAAGGATAATTTGTGGAAAAGATAACCACCAAATATACTACTTGAAAATCTTTAATTTTTAATTTTTTCTTGTTTTATTTGACACGACGTATGTTTCGACCTACATAGGCCATCATCAGGTCTGTGTTTTGTAAAATATCAATACAATTAATAAAATAATTTAAAATTTTTATATACTTATCAGAAAATGAATTAACTACAATTAAACATTAAAATTATAAAAGTAACATACAGATTTATGCAAAATAAACGAATTCAAAAGTTGAAAAGTTTTGCAGAAGAAAATTTTTTTTAAAATATACAATTCAAAATTAACAACAATTAAAATTATCACAAATAGTGACTAGTTATTATATTAAAATAAAAATTGCAAGTGAATAGAATTTTTTGGTTCCCAGTTTTTTAAAAGAAGTGCGATTCATTCATAAAGTGCATTTTTTGGCCGCTAGCATTATCTATGGCTACCAGTGGCGGTTATTCCAGGTATGCGGGGTAGGCGCCGCTTACCCTAGCTGTTTCTTAAAAACTGAAATAAATTTATAACGAAAATAACATTGTTTACAAAATAATTTAAATATACAATTTCCATAAGATTTACCTTACATTATTGCATATATATTGCACATTAGAATGCATATATTATACCAATTATACATACCTAATTATGATATACCTAAAATGCATAAATATGGTCCACAGTACGTGTTACATATAGACACGATCAACAATAGACCCTGTAGCCAGTCTATGTAGCTGTGTATAGGACGTACATACGCATATGTACCTACTCAGCTATGCGATCATCATCTGAGCATATCCGTGTGTACTGAATCTGCATATGTATATTATGTATCTGTGCAGTTGTATTAGTGGTTTATAATACTGGTAGTCCTTTGGCATGGTAGGCACCAGGATCGGCGCATATCGTATATTCGATAACAGTCGATGTAATGGCTATACTGAATCTACATATGTATATGTATATGTGCAGCTGTATTAGTGGCTTATAATACCGTATAGTTCTTTTCCATCGTAGGCACCAGGCTCGGCGCTTATCGTATATTCGATAACAGCCGAACTAACCAAATCTTAACTTGTGCTCTAATCACCTCAGCTTTTAAATTTTTTAGCATGCTTCCTATACTTATAAATTTATCGTTGCTGTCAACTGTGATTTGATTATTAAGATTTTATTACCTACTGTCTTTTTTTTAAATGACTAAAAAACAACGGTTGCGTTATTAACACAACATAAAGTAATTAACACAACTTTTTTTAAGGAATATTGACGAAAATAATTTTTCTTTAGACTATTGAAGGTAATTTAAATCGTGTTTATTTAGCCTCATAAAAATATTGCTGGTGTTTTACTTTGACTGTGAAAGAAAAGTTATTCCATATTTTTATATTTTTCCTGAATCTTATATTTTCTGCAACTCAGTTTGTTACAAAAAAGCGTTTGCACATCATTTTCCAAACTTCTTTTGATAAATATTCTAAAATTAGGTGGTTGTTTGATACCAAAAAAGCTTTTCTCTTGTATGTTATTCAGGCCCGGACTTAGCCTAAGTGGCGCCCGGGGCAAGGTCAAAAAATGGCGCCTCTGTAGAAAAAGTATTTCCTTTTTTCCTCCCAAAAAGCAAGTGACGAGCAAAAGAAGAAAAAAACCTCACATACCTAATTTTGGCGCCCCTCAAAACCTGCCGCCCGGGACACGTGACCCGCCTGCTATTTTAGTACCTCTTTACACATTAAGTGTGATTTACCTTTTTGAAAGCGCATACCCAGTCTTAAAGCTCACGAGCCGCCACTGATGGCTACCATCTAGTTATAGAGGAACCAACAACAACTGCAAATGACTCATCCTCATAAACTTACCTTTTACACAAACTCGTAATATAGCTATCTCTCACAAGATCTACTATCTAATATATTGAAAAAGGATAGTAGAAATTGTAATATCTTTTATATGCGACAAAACTTTACTTTAAAATGAGTCATTTGCTTTATAAATAAATTTGACTGCTTGCCTATCGCTATCACAATCAACATTGCTACCATCACTGCATTGGTACGATGACTAACTTGGTAGTAGTTTGCGCGCTGTCCGGCAGAGTTGTTTCTAAACAAACAACTTTACAAACAAATTACAGAAAAATGTCCGATAATTCGTACCAATTATCGAAAAATAGATAATTAACTGGACCTATTAAAATTTATACTTGAGTAAATTCACTGATATTAATTACCTATTTAAATATATCTAATTATTCAATTAATACAACATAAAAAATTTACAACAAAACATTATAAATGTCAAATCAATATATTCATTTATTTTATTCAGCCATTTAAAACATATACCTTAATACTTAATTATATTTTTAAAATATCTTTTTTTTACGTCTACTTTGATAAGAATAATTTTATAGTTAACTTGCGCAAATAGAAAACATTAAATTAAATAAAATACCCCTGTCGCAGCATCTCCATAACATAGCGAATTTCCAAATATTGGGCACTGGCGGATCTCACCTAAGACCTGTACCCATTTAAAATAGTTTAGCTATCTAACAGTGAAAAGATTTTCAAAACCAGTTGAGTAGTTAATTTTTGACGTGTTTGAGTCGCCAGGACTCAGCGAATCTCAGATACTGTAGCATAATATCCACTTAAAATAGTTTAACTTTTTGATGGTGAAAAAATTTTCAGAATCACTTGGGTAGTTCATTTTTATACTCATCTATGTAAAATAGTTTAGCTTGATATTAATAGATTTGAGCGTTACTTTATGGTATTCCATATTTATAAATAATTAACAAATACTTTACTTCGCAAAATATCACTTTTATTTTTGAAACTGTGATAATATTGTTTCGAACCGTCAGTTCATTTTCAAACAGAATTGCGGATCTCAGATAACACAACCTTACCTATCTGAAATAGTTTACCTCTGTAATAGTGAAAACATTTTCAAAATCGGTCAGGTATTTTATTTTTGACACTTTTGGGTCCTATGGACTCTGTCGGACCTCACATAACGTAAACTATATCTACCTATATCTAAAATAGTTTAGCTCTCTAACTGTGAAAAAATTTTCAAAAGGTAGTTAGCCTTTTGTTATCAAAATTACATTGTTTTGAATTAGTTTGAAGTAGTAACGACAAGCCATGTAATTTTTATCCGGATTTGATTTTTTTTCTTTCCTATTTCCGTTGTTTTCATGATATTTTTACATCCCTTGTTGATTTTTAAACTTGCTGTTGATGATGATACGCGTTTTTCTTTTTCTTTTCTAACCACAAATAATTCTTAAAATTATGATCGTAGAAAGGCTTTTAAATAAAGAAATAAATTCTTGCGGATGTGTGGCTCTTGTATAATTTTTTGAGTCGAGTGTAATATATATACACCTAACAAATCTCAATCGCCTAACATACTATTTATTGTCTTCTTGCTTATGATGCGAGCTATTATTCTGATGGATACACATTACGTCATTACATATTAAATTTGTTGTTCAAAGACACAATTATTCTTTTAAAATTTGTATTTTAAGGTAAGAGATATTCATTTTCTTAATAGAATAGAAATAAATAATTAATATTATTTATTTATTAAATATATGAACTGTCATAGCTGTGTTGTATTCTTTCTTTTTCATTCAAATAAATTAAATATACAAAACAATTTTAATTACTCGTTTATGTGTATGTTATTTTAATTATGTTTTGAATTATTCATTAAAATTTCTAATTAAATTTTTTTAAAATAATTTTTAAGTGGAATGTTTCGAGTTTTTTTTTTATTTTGTGTAAGTATAATGTTTATGTATTTTACATGCATAATTTTGTCAACATTAAACATTGTGGTTTAACACTTACGAAATAATTTTGAGATTAATAACGACATAAATGAAAAACGTAACTTATTAGTTATGTCTTTAGGTACTAATAGTTGTGTTAAACTGGGAACTATCCAACATCTTGGCACAATCGGGAACAAAGTATAAACTTTCGGAAGTAATTTAGAATTACCAAATTAAGAATCAAAAGACTATAAAAAAGTATGTTCGTACTGAAAAATTCCTAACAATATTTTTACAATATTGTATCTAAAACATTGAAAAACGTTTTACCTTTCTAAAATACGTCTGCAATGATTTAGAGATATATTTTGATATATTTCGGTTAAGACTGAGAGATTCTACAAAAACTTTTTCTGTCGGCTTTTATTTAGTTCTATTCTGAATAAAAAAAATAAAATAAAATAATTTTTATCGATGAAGATTTAAAATCGAAGGAATACCTATATTTTCTAAATCTAAGAGTACGAACTGAGCCTTGTATTAACTAAAGTGGTTTCTATCTTACTATACATTATCGTATTTTTTTTTTTTCAAATTTGCTAATTATTAGGTATTTTTAAAATCTGGAGTAAGAAATTAAAATAGTGGGAAATATGTTATTTTGATAGTGCCTTTAGCTGTTCATAAAGTACATTTTTTACGTGAAATTTATTTTTTTAATACACATGGAATTTATAGAATTTTAAGATTTTTATACAATTAATGAAATCCGAACATGCGCAAATAACCAAATTTTCATTATTAGTTAACGGGAACTCTGGTAGTTTAAATTAAATATGCACTCTTGATGATTTAAACAGCTTTTACAACGGAAAAAGTTAACCAAATCAAGGCATAGGACTGATCTTTTTACAGTTATTTGTCTATTGGCCACAAAATGTCCATTTTTATATCTGCGCGTGAGCTGTAATTAATTATAATATTTAATTAAATTTCGGAAAAAAAATTATTAAAAAAAGTTAGTGATTGTTGTATAACATTATATTAAAAGGTTTTTAAAATTTATGTGGCATATTTAACTTTTAATATTTAGCTACTCACAAACTTAGTTATTTTTTTTTTTTAACAAGTGGTCGGGAAACGGCATTTCATATTACACGACCAAATGTTATCCCAACTAATGGCGGAAATAATTCCAGGATACAATAATAACACTATTTAAAATTAAAGAACAGCTTTTAAATATTTCTCTAATACTTAAGAAGATGTTATTTAAAGAACTAATAATTGTCATATATGATTATACAGGATTGTCCAGAATTATATACCGTAATTGCTAGAGCTTATAGTACGTTTAAATATAATTTAATGTACAGTTTTCATGTACACTTTTCATGTACAGTTTTTTCGAACTCATTAAATAGTGAAACAACACAAGGAAAATACAACCTTGTAAAAACTTTTCATTAACGGATTGATCTTTTAGGGGTGAGTATCTTTCATTAGGATAATTAAATTTATACTAACACTTATTCCATTACTTACGATTAAGGGGTGGTTTTGAATGGTAAGTGTAAGTTTTCACGACTTATTGTTCTTAATTTGTTAATTTTTAAACAAAACTAATTTTTAAACTACTCATTTTAGTAAGTAGGCTTAGAAATCGAAGCTTCTGTTATCAGTGACTCTTTAATATCAATTATTTTATGAAATCTAAGCGATATAATGGCTAATAAGTGTTAATACTATATTCAAAAATAGTGGTAATTCTCTCCAAGACTTAAACTCTAAGTTTCATTATACCCCTTAACAAGGGATGAAGTTAAAACCACTTTGTCTTTTAAGTTCTGCATTTAATGTTTTGACCAAATTTTAATATATGCATAACCTCAAATAATTATTATACTAGCCTGTGACGTAAGCTATTTTTGATTGTTGTTTCTGATTATGTCATATCATTAGCGTAAATTCTGTAATTTTATTTAATTAAATATTTTTAATATTTTTAGTGATATAGTTTTTAAAAAGACAATGTTCAGCGCTATTATCACTAAAGTAGGGTGAATGCGGGAGAGATGCCGTACATTTTGAAAGCACTTGATAATTCTTTAAGTATGCATTTAATTGATTTGAAATTTGGTACACAGTAAATACAAAACATTGTTCTTTAAAATTATTTATAAATAAACTTAAGCTCTCAGTTATAAAGAATTCATAATTAACATTTTTGTAGAATCTGCAAAGCGGCGTCTATCCCACACCTATGGGTGAGATGCCGCATCAAAGAAGGAGAGACGCCGCATAGTTTATATTAAAAATTTGGCATTTTTTGGAGCAGCGCTTCTCTTGAACATATATTACACATATTTCCATACATAAAACATAATGCATGTCATATGTAGCCGTTTTAGGCACTTTGTACATCTTAACCAGTCAACTTTTTTCGTTGTTTCTGAGTACTTTTCAAAACATTCGATACACAGGCAATCACATTATTTACGTTATCTTCACTAGTATGAGAGCTCTTCCTGACCCTTTACTGGATCTTTTATATTTACGTGGCATATATTTTTTATAACCAAAAATAAAATTGTATAATTAAGGTATATGTTTTTAATATATAATATGATGCGGCATCTATACCAACTTTAATTGTTATACCAACAAAATTTTCTTTACACATGTGTTAAAATATATAAATGCTTGCCTTTAATTTATTAATTTAAATCTTTTTAAATGGTTCGCCTTAAAATTTTTTATCATTTCCAAAACGAAATGTATGGTAGAATATGTTAAAATTAAATTTATTTTTATTTTTATTTTTTTATTCTTTCTTTTTTTTGTTGACAAAAAAAAAACTGAATGTGCAAGATTATTTACGAAGTAGATAATCACCTCTGCTTACACCTTTTTAATTATTATTAATTATTATCAAACAGGCAGAAAGTTACGTTAAAATATTATTGTTTCAATATGGTTTAACGTAATTTTTATGCAGTTGTAGCAAACTCTTACTAATTTAGTAAGGTGTAAACATAATCTAAATTCTAACCATACTCTGATATAAAACAAATATTTTTGATAATTTAAAAAAAAAATGAAACAAATAGGTAGGGTAAAAGCCCCGATTGTGGAACACTATTTTTAGGTATTTCATCAAACTTGCTGACAAAAATTAATAAATGAATTAAACACCCTTTTTTTTTTCTTAATAAGCATGAAACCAAGTTTTTTTAATCCAATGAATATGTTTTTAAGAAAATATAACCCAAAAATTTTGATTTATTAATGTTTTGTTTTATAATTTGTTGACATCTATAAAAAAACAGACAGAATATATTAACACCCTTTAAAAAATCAGCACATTGACACCTAAAAAAGAACACGTATGTACAACATGAGATACATTACATACCATTCACATACATATTTTGCCATCTTTTCACTCTATGACATAGAGTGACATCTAGTAGTAAATAGAATGTCAAATTAAAAAATATAGAATGGTTTAAATATTCGATAAAATAAACGACCAAAATCACAGAATATACCAAAATACCACAGAAAAATACTATATTTTGTTTCGCCATCTATGTATTTTGGTAAAGTTCTAATCAATTCTAAACCTTCTAAACTAACTTATCAAAATGGCGACAATTTTTCATTATTAATAAAATTTTGCAACTTTAAATCAATATTTTTTTATTTATCAATTGACGATACGCTCCGAAATAAAAAAAAATATTAAAAATTTTACGATTTTAAAGCAGTAAGTAAATATTTTAGACTCAAAAAGAAATTAAAACTATTTATAATATAAATTTTTAGTTATTTTACGTACATGATTTTAGTTAAATACAGAGGTTATATTGTGTACTGAAAGAAATACACATATATATAAATTACATTTAAACCGAATAAAAAGATGATTTAGCTCTTATAATCTCTTAACTGGACTAATAAAAATTATTTGTATAGTTTTATTGCGCTAACTTCGAAAATTAACTGGAAAATGTTGAAATTTATAAGGCATGTGTTTCGATAAATAAGCATTGATCAAACGCAAAAGAGACACATTCAGCAAAAATTGTTTAATATATATATGTATTTCTTTAATTAAGTAAAGAAACATTAAATGTGAGATGAATTTAAATTGAAAAACAATCATTCTATTAATAATAATTTTTGTTATCAGACGTTTCTTTCAGAAATAACTTCATTAAGATATAAATGTCAAAACTGTTTTTCTATTGGATCGCGTTCCACAAACGGGGCTTTTACCCTATATATAAAAAGCTTATTCAACTGAGAGAAATAAAATATAACTGAATCGCTAACTTGGATTAAAAAAATCATGACACGGCACTTATAAAGCCTTTTTTTTGGAATGTAAAATGGCAAAACATGAGACAGAAGTAATTTGACTGTGAGTGCGAGTGTAATAGAAAATGATTTCTTCCAACATACTTCCTAATTTTTCTCAAAAAGTAATTTATTTAGAGCAATTGTCCAAAAACATTTTTTACGTAATTTACCTGTTTCTTTCGGTTGGTGTAAAAAAAATTTGAAAAATTTCTTAATTCTGGCAGAAAAACTCATTTTGTTGACAAAAAAATGCTCAAAAAACCTACTTCTGGGCATCAAATTCTAGGGACCTCAAAACATATTTCTGTTATAGTCCCGGGCTCAAGTCGCGCCATGACGACGACTGAAATAGCTGAATTTCCAGTTTTGGAAATTCGCTAAAATGGTACCCATTATTAATTTCTTAAATTTTTGTATTGTTTTTATTATAATAATATTTGTACACAAAATTTTAAATGTTTTTAAGTCGCAAAAATTTTAATATAAAGAAATTTGAAATTTATTGTACAAAAATTCTTATATAACTTTCATAGATAAAAATTATATGGAAATTGTAAATAGTTTCTATTTTTTTTTTTCCAAATAGGAAAAAAAACTAATTAATGCATCTTGGTCCTTCACTTAAATGATTGACATTGAAAGAAAATTTTGTAAATATTTTTTGGTCTGTTAAAACGTTGACATACATATGTGTTGCTTGCCCTCATACTCAAAGCATACGATACAAAGCCAGCCACCTTACAATTAGTTAGAATCTATCTTTGTATATGTCATTTTAGCATATAAAGTAAGAAAAATAGGTTATAAACGGTATTTCTTTTTCCTTTTTAATCCCTTTTAAGACTGCCGTAAATTAACATATAAGCAGAGTCATACAGTAAATATAGAAACTTTTGAAAAATCTACCTATAAAATCCGTAAAAATGAATTACGCCACCAAAAATGAATGGCTAGGCGTGTTAAAACAATGCTTATAACGAAAAATTTTTGGAATGATAAACTTTACAAAAATATCAACGCTATAAAAATTCGTATGGATTATACATGAACCTAGAAATCTAATTAGTAATTATCTTTAATATTATTTCCCGACTTAATAAAACCTTGATTTGTTGATCGGTCTGATAATTTAATGCTATTGAATTTATATATTGATATGTATATATAATGTAAGTGTTGGTTTGAAGTTTCAATATCTGCCAATTACACATAATATAATAATATTCTTTACAATAAATATACATTATTAATTACCAATAATAATTGTAAATTAATATAAAAACAACTTATATGTCAGTTTAATTCATTTCTTTTCTGTTTTTATTTAATTAAAATAAATAAATAAATATCTGGTTACACGAAAAATAATTACATATACGTAATTAATATCAATTACACCCAGTATTCAATCAGTGAATGCAAACGAAATGTATTACCATTCTTTCATATGCATATATGTATTGATATTTAATAAAATTTACGTACTGACAAAAACTGTATTTCGAACTGAACAAGCCCCGATACTTGATATTTTATATAAAGAAATTATGTATTAACGGAGAAAAGTTTAATAAAATTTCATATAATTTTTGGTGAAAAATGTCTATTATATCTAGTTATATTTTTTTATTAAAATTTCATTCGAACGTACTTCATAATAACACACTCTCATACAATTTCTTTGATTTTTTTCTTTTAACCAAAAAAATTTTTTTTGATTCAAAGGAATATTTTCTTGGCTACTAAAAAAAAAATAATTTAGGGTAATATTTCTTTGAATCAAAAAAAAAAAAAAATTTATTTAAAGAAAAATAAATTTTTAATCCTTGAACAAAAAAATCGTCTTGAGATATTACTCAAAAGTGCTTCCATTAAAAGCTGCCCCTTCTCTCCCCTTCTAATAATTTAGTCTGTAATTTAGCTACTAAATACTTGCCAATTCGGCATTACCAAGGTATAAAAACGTTTAAGAAAAAGTAATATCAGAGCAATGAGCCGAGGGACGAATCATTATTAATCTTCTTTTCACCCGAGATTTTTTTTGGAAGACATCTAGGAATGTCCTGTGACTTTGAATCGAAATTGGCGGGATTATGGGAATTATGCTTCGGCCGCCATCTTGGATTTTAGTTTTTGCCAAAAATATTAGGTACCTAAGGTACATCTAACAAGGAAAATGATTAAAATTGAATTTTGTAGAAAACTTAATTAGGCGAAATTTTCCTTCAAAACATTTTTAAAGAAATTTCGTCTTTTTCAATGTACAGCCCGCTAAAATTTCATGAATGCAATTCTTTCTTAACTTCTTGTTAACAATACTGGATTACAATGAGAACACTTATTGTAGAACATAAAACTCTGTACAATATAGGCTAACTTCAAAAATGCATCACTGCTTGCATGAGGCAGAGTCAAACATTCAAAAACGCATCAGACACCTCACAACGAAAAATCAAAAATTCATTTTTGCATCTGATGCGTCAAAACAATGCATCAATAAATTTGGTGATGCGTGTCATGCGCATAATGTAATATCACAGCTACTTACATTTAAATATAGGTAGCTGTCGTAGCTATGGTAATGTGTACGGAGGGTAGATATCAGGAGGACTATCTTGGCCGGAAAATAATAGAAAAATAGTTCAAAAAGTGTCCCGTTTTAAGTACTAAGTAACAGTTCAAAAACTCACCAGAATAGCGCTAGAGTAGTAAAAGAGTATGAAATGAACTTTGTAGTTGTCGACGGAGTGAAGTGTGTTGTTTAATAACCTACAAAAAACTCGCTGTGAAACACGTTGAAAGTGATTCATAACACTACGTGAATTTTTAATGTCTGTTAGTGATTTTTTGTGTTGAGTTTTATAAAAATTTTTAAAATAATAAAACAATTATATGTAACAAATATAATAAAAAAAAAAACGCCGTGAGCAGCGGGGCCCCATCACGGTAGTCGAATTTTCCCCTTCATCTTCGGTATTGAATGTCTACAAGCGAAATGTGATTGAAAGTCTACAACCGAATTGTCATTTTGTTGGTTTCAAAACTGGTGATAAGTGTTCGGCTGATCGAGGCTTTAAAAAAAGGTTTTAAGTATTTAAGGGCTATATCTCAGTAAATTTCAATTTTGTGCCGAAAACAGGTAGCAGAAAAAAAACCAACACAATTCGTACGAGCCAAAAACCAACACATTCCTGCCCATGTTTATCCGCTAATTGCCTTTATGTTTTAGTTTTAAATATTAAAAAAGGACCTTAAATAGTAAACTGGAAAGCCTTTATAAAGATATTTTTTCTTTCAAAAAAAAATAAAAAATAAAAAAAAAATAAAAAATAAAAAATTATTTTTTAAATAATAAAAATCCAAAATTCCTACTTAATGGCTGACGATCACCAACCAGGAGATTTTGTAACTAACTTAGTATTTTACTAAAAGAGTGAAAAATTGACGATTTCAATTACTTTCTATACTAATGTAGTATTTTCAGTTGTGGAGTATTTTACTAAAGAAGTATTGAAAATATTCTCTTGAGAGTAAACAATCGCTGGTGTGCACCACTATGGAGTATAATACTAAAGTAGTAAGTAAGAGAGTATGTAAAGCCAAAATATACTCCTACCCTCTAGCAGGAGTATGTAAAAGAGTATCTTTAAAAAACATTGGTGACGTGTATTTTTGTGTCTTCTTTTCGGTTTATTTTCGTAATTGAACATTTTTTGGGTTTTTTAATTACATGTGGTAATATGATAGTAAAATGATATTAAATATTACAGTCAGTTTCCAATTATTTGGGAGCAAATTAACCAGGCTGAATGTGAAAACCCACGCGCTGCATGCGTATCTATATATTTTTTCTTCTAAATAATTTTTAAACACAATTCAAGTAGAGAAAAAGAAAACTGATTAAAAAGTAAAGCAGTCAGAGGCATCAGATATTTTTATTTAACTTGGTACAATTATTACTTATTCATTTTTCTTTTCCTCTATTTCATCTTGTTTCCACCGTTTAGTCTGATTTTTACGCAGTCTGGTTTTTTGATTTTTTTAATTAACTTTTTAATGACTAAATTTTTTTTCAGTTTAATTTTGAATTAACCATGATTTTGATTTGTCCGTCCTTGTTCTCCCATTACTGCACCGAGTAATCGGTGTTGACTGTATTTTGGCAATATGAATGGTGTTTTTAATGAAGATAATACGTTTGAGTCTATAGTACGAACTGCTCAAGTTAGAAAAAACAGGCGTGTAAGAAATCAAGCTTTTTATTTGAGTATGGGGGGGGGGGGATGCGCACCATATAGAAAAAATGAAAGAGATAAAATTTTTTTATTAATTTTCAGAATTTTCAGAAAAAAAAGAAACTAAGAAACCAAAACTTTTTTCTCTAAAGATTTTTTGTTTATAGTGGATGCCACCCAAATCATTATTTCCATCTTTTTCTGATAAAATTTTTATGTTACATCACACATTTCTAATAACTAAAAGAGTATTTGGAGAAAACTAAAGTAGTTGAAACTAAAGAAGTATTCTGTGAATGAACTCTCCAAGCAAAGCTAATGTAGTAAAATACTAAAATAGTATAATACTTCTTTAGTTCTAACTAAAGTAGTTTACAAAACTAAAGTAGTAAATTTCTCTGATTTGGTGCTCGTCAGCCTATATGTATGTATACATATAGAATTACCTATATGTAATATAATATGTATGTATGCAACTACCTATATGTAGCTTTTGTTAAAAAAGTAAATTCATTTTTTTTTTAATTTTTTAAAATTACTATTCGCCTACTGTGTGTTAGAAAAAAAGTAATTCATTTAAAACATATTTACAATACCACTGAATTCCGATGTAAAAATGGGAGAAGTAGGGGGAGAAGTAATGTTTAATCCCTAAAAAGCACTAGCTGGATACTAACTCAATACACGTACAAAATTTCAGCTCTGTATGTTTTCTTAGAAAGCTTCTAGACGTGTTAGAAAAAAAGCAAAAAAATCAAGGAAATATTGGCGTAAAAATCGTGGGGGTAAGGGTTAAAAGTTGAAACCTCCAAAAAGCAGTGGCTGGCTATTAACTTAACTTGTACACAAAATTTCAGCCCTCTAGGTTTATTTGGGGAGATTTTGACCCGAACGAAACTGTTAAAAAACAAGAAAAATGATGTTCTTTTTGGTATAAAAATGGTGAGGGTAAGGGTTAAAAGTTGAGACCCCCAAAAGGCACCCCCTTGATACTAACTCAATCCCAATACAAAATTTCAGCCCTCTAGGTTTATTTGGGTGACCTGTGCGAGTGGTACAAACTTCGAAAACGTCAAAAAAGCATGAAATTGTAGCTTAAAAATGAGGGGGGTGGGGGTAAAATATTAAAACCTGCAAAAAGCATAACCTAGGTATGAACTCTATCAACACACCAAATTTCAATCCTCTATATTAATTCTGGGGGGCTGGGGGCGTGTTAGATCCAGCGAAAATCGTTTCCCCCCTCCCTACTCCCTCCAAATCACTCTAGGAAGCTGAATTTTGGATATGTTGTAGATAATTGACGGAAACATTATTTAAAACCAGTTTGGAAAAGTTTTATTGTTTTGTTACCCCCCACCACCCCCTTAAAGGTCGGATCAAAAAAAAAATTTGCCCAAAATTTGACCCCACTTTGATAGTATGAGGTGCCTCGAAAATGAGCCCCATTTACCAAATTTCATCTCTTAATTTCCATAGGGAGGCCCTACACAAATTAAAAGGTGGCGGGAATATATATATATATATATATATATATATATATATATATATATATATATATATATATATATATATATATATCAGACATTTTTTTTTCTACATATTCGTGTTCTACGGGTCCGAAAACGGATAGCGCCCCTACTCTCGCCTCTCGCAGCTCTTATCGTATAGACTGTATAAGTCTAATTTTTCGGAGAAAATTCGACTGAAAACAATAATAAAAGATGATGCCAATGGTGCTATGGCCATAACGGTTATAGGAATAATTCCGAAAAACTAAATGTTAAAAAAGATGAATTTATTTACTTCTCATTAAAATTGTTTAAAATATCTGAATACATCTTGCATTCAAAATATGAAATATTTTTTATTCAAATAATTTCAATTTTTTCAATTTTCAATTTCAAGTAAATTCAAATTGAAATTCAAACATAATATATACAAGGACTGTATTGCTCTATTATCTATAGTCTAATCATGCTATATTATCTATAGTCAAATCCGAGGTTAAATGATGCCAAGTATCGCATCATGCAGTATTAGACGCATCAGAAAGGTCATGATGCTGCATCGATGCGGTAAAGTTTACATTTTTGAACTTACCCATATATTTGAAGGTTGAAACTTATTAGTACAATATGACAATAGTTCAGATCTTATAAAATAATAAACGTCAAAATTACATCTAATTTCCAGTACATTTTCCTTTGAACATTGATGACGTGAATTTTCTAGAAATATGCTCTTAATCACAAAGCATTTAGACCGAATATTGAGTATTTGAGTGAGAAGTTTGTGGGTTTTGAAAATTTATTTGTAACTTGGCTGCATTATTCTGAATATTTTTTTCTTGAAATATCGTTTAAGAAAGCAGACTTTAATTGTACAATTTTTGTGAAAAAATATATATTGGTCTTTCCTTTGTTGAATTAAAGTTTGTTGTATTCCAAAAAATATGAAATAAAATGCTTGATAATAATACTGTTTTCTACACATTTTCCTTGTCCTTGTCTTGTTGGATGTATCGGTGTCGAGATAAATGCATAACTTTCACCATTGCATCCAAACTTAGATTTACGTTCTTTAAAGCGATGTTCCTATGTGACGGTTAAAAATTTTAGAATTTTTATTTAACATATATTTTATAAATTCTTTTTAAAAAAAAAATAAAACCGACTTCAAAATAATAAGAGCACTGAAAAGTATAAAATAATTACGCAATTAATCAATACATAAATATAAAAATAAAATTTTCCTGTTTTTGAAATTGGTGCCAAGTCAGCCTCCACAGGCTCACTTATAGAAACCCTGTTTCGACTTTCACTATCTCTAAATGATCCAGTGGGCAACTGGCATCAACTTCAAAAACTGAAAATTTTATTTTTATATTTATGTCTTGATTAACTGCGTAATTATTTTATACTTTTCAGTACTCTTATTATTATTTTGAAGTCGGTTTTATTTTTTTTCTTAAAAAAGGTTTATTGTTCCCTTTTGTGACTCTGAATTTTACAAGGAAAGATCCTGAAGTGATAATTCCCGATTTTGAATTTAAAATATTAACCATATCTCCTAAAACTTAAATTTCCCTGTTTTAAAATAATTCAACCATTTCCAATATTAACTAGAGCTTTCGAGATCAATATAAGCCTCGTAATGGAATACTTTCTTTAAATTTATGGAATACTTTCGCTTGAATATTGATTGTAGAGTATAATTATTAGAACGAGTAAGAACGGTTTAAATAGTTATTTCTAGAAGTATTATAGGTAAAATATAGCCTGCATATGTAGGATTTTACATTAAGATTTAAATTTTTAATTGTAGCGTTACGGCTTTTAACAAAAACAGGTAAACTAGTATTTTTGATGCAGTTTTCATATTTGATATTAATTTTTTGATTGGTCAAACCATATTCACCCTATTTCAAATTTTTCCCCCAATTTTATGGTTAAGACCACTCCAATAGGTCCGACCCTGGATTTGAGTACATCGGTAGAAAGACCTTTAAATATAAAGGTTTGTGTAAAGTTAAACTTTTCTTCTAGCTGTTATAGTTTTCGAGTAGTTTCATGTAATTTAATTTTCACCCCTATTTTGAGACTTGATTTCACCCCTTAAATGGCTTTTATAGTAGATAAAAAAAAATACGTGTCTATTATTTTTATTTTTTCTTTTATTACATTTACCAAGTTTGATTAAAATCGGGAATCATCACTTCAAGACTTTCGTCATTAAAGAATTTTGTCGCATAGCTCCGAAGTCCCTGATCAGATTTTGATCAAATTTATACGGGACCACCTCGGAAGTATATCCTTTCAAACAAAAAAAGAATCCAAATTGACTTCCAGATACCGAAGTTATCAGGTAAGTAACATGCCCAAAAGAAAATAATACAGTCGAATTGAGAACCGGTTTTGAAGTCGGTTTTGAAGAACTTTTGAAGTCGGTTTTGAAGAACTTTTGAAGTCGGTTAAAAAGTAAAATACATTGAGAGTACTGTGAAAATTGTAGACTAAAATTCAAATTATTTATGAAGAATATAGAAGAGTGTATAGCGAATAGTATATAGTGTTAGCGCTGCAAGAAAATGATCCTTACCAAGAAGTGGAAGGTGTGTCTGATGAATCAGGTGTAGCTGATGTCTGTAAGTATTAGGGAACGGAGTATATTGGTCCCTAACAGTGCTGGCGTGCATGATGTTTTTGAGAGTGGGCCAAAAATGTTACTGTTTTGTGGAAAATATATACATTTGCTCAGACCTAGATACACATATACATACTTATAAAATAAAATGTGCATAGCAATAAAATTAACTTTTAAAACAAAATTAAAAATATCTTTTCCTATTATGACCAAAACAAAAAAAATCTATAGCCCCCCAGTTCAAAATATTATACAGCCCGATCCTGTTAAGGATCATTTTATCTAAAGTTTAGTAAGTATAATAATAACCGATCGGGCTATAATTTTAACACGTTTTTCTTATTTTTCGAACTAGAATCATTAATTTTACTTACAACTTATGCGGATTATTTATCATTTTTCACTTTTTAACCAAAGATCAGTGAAGTCGAGTTAATAATCCCGTCGAGTTAAGTCGAATTAAATTGTTTTTCGCCAATAATTCTAGAAGTAGGGAAGACAGGGGCTAGTATTAACGGGGGTAGGATTAACAGGCCAATTTCCGCCAAACTATACACAAACAAATTAAGTACGTCCGGTTGCTGTCATCAGTGAATGACCACGGACACGTTGTGACCAGTCAGCATTCGGCCGATTGCCGCGAAACAAAGTTGTGAGTAAGGCGTAGATTTTATTAGGTAAAAGAATATTTTTAAGCTGACGGTTTTTTTGATTTAAAGCATGATTGTATACCTTAAACAAGCTGAATTTATTTCAGACGATAGTATATTCCATCTTGTATTATTTTGTTCAATTTTTACCGCATTATCAATTTCCTTTTTTTAAAAATATAAATTTTTAAAAAAATTTACCTTCTGAGCAAGTATTAACAAAATACATGGGGTTAACATGTTAACATTTACCTCGATTAAACTTTGTGCAACACAGACAATGTTATTAACTTCCTTATAAGGAAGTTATTGTATTCAACCCGATTTTAAAATCCAAATAACATAAAATTTTCATGTTTCGAAGTTACCAAAATCTTTTTCACGACATTCCCAAAAATGTTTTTGTATGTATGTGTGTGTGAACGTATGTGGGTGTTATACTATCTTTTATATGTTTAAATTGTCACTTCGATGATGATTACTAAATTGTCAGTTATAATTAGAATTATAATAATGTCAAATAACTAGTTAAAAACTAAATATTATATTAATAAGTAAATATTTTTTAATTTATGTATATAATTATAAGATATTAAATTGATTGATCTGATAATAAAAACGTTAAATATGATACTTCGTTTTATTTTCTACACATATTTATAGAATATTATCATAATCACATTAAAGCTCTATTGTTAATACCTACCCCAAGGTTGTTAAAACTTACCGCAAAATAGGGTTGCCAACCGTACTATAATATATAGTATTGTACTGTATTTCGGGTCTGTGTACTATGTACTGTTGAAGAAATATATAGTACGCAAAAATACTATATTTTCAATATCGAAATCTAACAAACAAATCTTTCATTGTAAAAATTTATGAAAGTCACTTAACATTAACTTTTGACTGATGTGGTCTTCTTTAGAAGAAAAATCCCATAACGAAAGTTATGAAAATCAAAATAATTTTTTGGTATTTATTGATAAATGTTTAGACTATCTTAATAAATTGTTTGATTTTGATGAAAGCTATTGGTTATGCAAAATCCAAAAATTGAATTTAAAACAAGAGGTTTCATTTAATAACTGTGAAACAATATTAGAAGTTTTAAATTTAAAAGAAAAATTGAATATCGAAATGGATGACCTTTACTCTGAAATAACAATATTAAATGAAATCTTTGCAAAAGTAATAGATTCTAGTGAATTTATTAACAAAACTACAGCTCAAAAATGGCAGCAAATTTTAAAAAATACTGAAAATAACTTACCAAATTTATTTAAAGAAATCTCATTCCTGCTCTCTATTCCCTCCACTTCGGGGTTCACAGAAAGGATATTTTCGGTTATGAATTCGAAGTGGCGAGAAGAAAGAAACAGATGTAGTATCTAATTAATAAATAATAAAAAATGAACTTTTGATTTACATTAATTTAAAAATTGAATGTGATAAAGCATATCGCGCGTTGGCTGTCTCTACCTCGTATATCAAAAGCTACATGTTTTAGGACACACAAAAAGCATATTAAATACTGTATTTACATATATACTTATCTATATATATATATATATATATATATATATATATATATATATATATATATATATATATATATATATATATATATATATATATATGGGTAGCCAACATCAAAGGGTGTAATTAGCATAAATCTTAAGCTCATAGTGGTGAAAACAGGGATTTAAAATATTTTTTTTTTGTGTCTAAAAATTGGGAGTTTTCAGATACGAGGTTGAGACAGAGTACGCGCGATATGACACTTTTATTTTAGAGAAAAAATATATAGGTAGTTCTTATAAAAATAAATAAGTAACAAATATATATTAGTCTATTTTTTGCTTTTCCATAGAATATTATATTTTTTTGAAGTGTACTATATTTTTTTATAGCTTATTTTGAAAAATACTATATTTCGCCGAAGAAATGTTGGCAACCCTACCCCAAAAGTGGGAGTATTAACAAGCACATTTTTTTTTAAGTGGGTCTTCCGTCAATAAAAGCAAAATGGCTATGTGAGTTTTTTTTATCAAAAGTCATAGACAGATAGTTAATGCTTCATGAGGTTTACAAAAAAAATCTCTAACTAGTTTCATTTCCGTTAAATTAATAAAAAAGTAAAATATGTTAGTACATGCCCCTATCTCCCCTACTTTCATGTATCATGTGGGATATCATTTGAAAGGTCTTCAAAAATGCAGTTGAAGTTCTTTTAACCATTTTTCATGTTTGTGTTTAGTTTGCGAAATATGTATTGAGTTTCGAAGTTCGTAAGCATTCTAACTTTTCAAAGGCAGACCCAAAAATCCAAAAAAAAAAAAAAAAAATACAGACAGTCACATTTACTTAGGACCTTAAACTAAAATTATTTCGGATAACTTGGGTCGATAATTTTAAAGGATTAGTGAACCAAAATATCGTAATTTCTATAGTAAAACACACATATTAAAGGAATATAATATATGAGGTATAGGTAACCATGTTGAATATATTTATCTATTTTTATGATACATCGTAATAAATATATTTTAATTTTCTGTTTTATCTTAAAAATTGTCCCGCTCTTAGTGCGTGTCCAACAGCGATTTTCTTCTATCCAGTTCTTTTTTCCATTTTTAAAAGTTAGGCTGTGGACATTTTTTTTTAAGATACCTAAACTATATGTAATCCATTTATAGTAAACAATATTATGAGGTTAATGACCTTCAAGTGAATAAACTGATTTCAACACATGTTCATCATTTTATTTAATTTCCATATTTGATCGAGGTTTACATAAGGAAATACTAAAAACCTATGTAATAATAACATCATTTGAAACTTACGTACCCATGTTTGCAAGTAATTTGTCCATAAACAAACTCATTTTACTAATTTTGCTAGCCAGTCAATTCTGTTTATCAATAAATAATTATTTAGATGTGTTCTGGCGAGCATTATCGTATCACCATATGGCGGCAATACGGACGGACATGGCCAAACAGATGGATTGTATGCAATTATATAGTCAACACGTGTAACTGTTGTAAGCTGTTTATTGCTTGATTTGTTCGATGAGCGACAATTTTTTGACCATATTAACAAGAACAAATGTAAATTGACTTATATAGAGTGATTATAGAGATTGATTAAGGTGTGTATGGAATTTATATTATACGGTAACTATACTTATTTATCTGTGATTAAAAAAAAATAAATAAATAAATAAATAAACAAAAATACACATGCAAAAATGGTTATACCATTAACTGGTCCAGCTCAGTGTGTGATTAAAGATGTTTTTCCATAATTATAATATTTAACTAATAAAGAGGATAAGGTTGTCAAAGAATTTCCTTACTTTAACGTTTTATTATTAATTAAAATTCCACATCTGTTATTGGTATCACTGTCCGTGAACCGAGGGCATCTGATGCAATTCCGCCTTAGTTAGAATCTGTCTTTGTGTCTCTTTTGACTCCTTTTAAAACTGTTATGATACGACGTACAAGCTGAGACACAATTACGTTTTTTTCTTGCTTACCACTAGTATTTCTTAAGGTATGTACGGACCGGGTAACAAAATATTGGCAACATGTTGACGGTGTTGGCAACATATTTGTTGGATACAGCAACATGTATCTGGATACATGTTGTCAACAATGTTGCGTGTCTAAACCAAAACTAGTAGTGCATTCAAACTAAAGGCAGTTTCACAGTAAAAATGGAACAAACGATTACTGCTGCTTATGCGAGTGCTGCTTTCATTTCGCGATTTACATTGATGCTCCGCTCTCAGTACGATATCACTACGCTCTCGGTTCGATATAATCTTGTTGTGTTCACATTACAGTGCTGATATCATGCTGGTACCTATTCGTTCTCCATTCACATTATAATGCCGCTCTGGGTACACTGCCAGTTCGGTCGCAGTTCGATACAAATATCTTTTCATAACAACTGAATGCAAGCGAAGTGGAGTGGAATCAAAAAACTGTTTACACTATAGGTACAAGCTATAACAAGTCTGATATCGCTCCGATGAAATATTACCTGAGTAGTATTGATATTGGAGTGGCATTGGAGCGGGAGTGAACCGTGACTGATATCGGACCGATATCAGAGCGATAATGTGAATACACTCATTGTTTATTGTGTAAGAATATTTTATCGAATCAGGAGCGTAGTGATATCGTACCGAGAGCGGAGCGTTAATGTAAATCGGACCTAATAGCTGCCCATCCCAAAAAACGAAAAAGAAGATGGTGGCAGACAATTTAAAAAAAAAATGGGACAAGCTATGGCGATAACTTAATGGCTGATTTACTTTTGAACGACGGTACCTCGTTCCGTAATTTTGTCAGATTAACAAAATCTGATTTTGAAGAACTTCTGTTAGGTAGCCCCCTAAAATTTCTAAAATTATTTTATATTAAAATTATTATTTTTAAAAACTGGAAGCGTCTCCAAATTTTCATTACCAGTTTAGGTGGTTGTGAGGCATGTACTACAAAACTAAAACAAAGATTTAAAAGAAATAACAATGTGATTAACTAGGAATTTACAAAATATATTATGTATATATATTACAATACGTAATAGTACGTACATATTATGTATGTACAAATAATAAATTGAATGTAATCGAGGCAGTTTGTTGACAACACTGTTCAAACTGATCGATGTTTTCCATTTGAAATGAGAAACACGGATACAAGCAACATTCAACAAATTTCTTTGATGTGATGCCGCTCAATGTTGACGTCTATCCATCAACATTTTGCTTGTTGATGGGATATATGTTGGCAACACGTTGCCAACATGTTGCCAACAATTTTGCTACTTGGTTTGTACTTACCTTTACGGACGATAAGAAAAATACTGAATTTTTACGGCAGGGGCGCTTTAGTCAAAATTTGTAGTTATGTCTCTACATACAAGTAATATCTATTTACCAAATTCGTGACGTCCAGGTCTTAATTATTGTCTTAAATATTCGTATTTGCATTCGCCAATTGTAGAAATTCCACCACAGATTTTACATAGGTTTGACCGGGGTAATAGTGAATGGATTTTTATGAATTAAGATAGAAGCGTAGTTTTAAGTATTTTCTAAAATATATATCACACTATGGTTGATTTATTTTTAATTCTACATTATTCAGGATATACCACACAAATTTTGAGCAAATTCGTATGAAAAACAAAAATCTTCGAAGCCATTCACATTTCCCCGGTACGGTTTTGCAAATCTTATGAATTTTGGGGTAAAAGTGAATGCCGTCAGAAAAATTATTTAGAATGGGTTACAAGAGAAGTGAAGTACATCAGAATAAAGCCCAAATTAAATTCTTCACATTTACCCCACTTTCAAATTTTTCATCATACTTTAGCCGTCACAATTTCTCTTTGTTTAATGCAAGTTATCCATACCTCAAATTTGTACCAAAAATCAAGGTTAAATGAAAATAACAAAAATTTTAGGAACAAATTTATTACAAACTAAAAATGATATTTTGATGATATTCTGTCATTTTATCAAATAAAAAATCAATAAACTACAAGATTTTCACACAAAAACAAGGAAAATGAGACTTTTCCAAGGGAATACATCTAGTTTACATGAATAGAAAACAACAATCTATTAGGTCTAATACTGTAAATAAACAAAAAATGGTTTTGTATTAATCCTACTGCCCTTGGACACTCACAAAGGCATTGAAAGCAAGTAATTTTTCTTTTTTTGTAAGTTGTTATTGGATAAGGGAGCGCAGCAATGATTTCGTAGATTGATACACTAAACATCCCTCTTTACACAATTTTTTTTTGTATTGTTTGTACAACGGAAACTTGTACAATGATGTCACCAGCATCTTCATCAACATTTTCAACTCTGAAAAGAACACTACTGAAATTTTTGACCGACTGGGGGCATTTGTAAATGACGTTCACAACTACCCCACAATTTTAAAATCATGGGGTAGTTGTGAATTGGTAATAAATTGTCCAATTTCTTTAGCAGTTAATAAGGAACCCCCTCAGGGTTTAGATCACTTCTTTAGAAGTACTTTTAACCATTTCTTAGATTTTAAAAAAAGAAAATGTATTTAAAAAAAAAATTTTTTTTGAGGTTTGTTCGAAGAGAGATACATAAAATTTTGCAAGGGTTTTTTCAAAATAAAAATAAAGATATTAATACTTGGAGAATTGTTACCAAATTTTACTAGCATATTAAGAAAGGACAGAAAAACATACTAAAATTTGATTTTTAACAAAATTAATGTTTTTTAGAAATTATAGGCGCCGTTCATAATTACCCCAATTCACATTTACCCCGGTCAACCCTATTACCGTTATATCTTAAAATTAAACTAGTACTGCTATTAACTATTTTTAACAAACTAATGCTCGATCACTAAATTGATTAGTAATTAATAAATTGTTGAGATCGCCTGCTGGATGTTATTTTACTTCGGAAGCTAATTTACTAGTCGAGTTTTTCATAGATTTATTTGGCTGATAGCATTAAGTCATTAATAGACTTACTGTTAGTGGAGTTGATTAACTTGAATTAGTGGAAAGTTTTCATTTTTGCTTATTTTATTAATTGATCCTTTTTACATAACTAAATTTTTTTCATGTTATGCATTTCGTGTTTACAAATACTGAAATACTGGTGTTGAAAATGTATTTGTAGCTTTCAACTTAGATTACGAAATTTATTTTAGGTAATTTTGGGTTAAATAAAGTCACTTCTAACTTTATTATCACTAGGAAAAGGTTTTAGTCCATAATTAACAATAATATGATTTTTCAGAATTCTATGCTTGAAACGATATTAGTAATTACAGTTGCCAAAATCGCGGGTTCGTGTTGTTTGCTTTCTCTTACTACGAAATTTGAATAGAAAAACTTTAGATTATCGATTTCTAAACTTTAATAGAAAATTGAAATCTTCCTCGAATTATTCATTGAATTTATTTCAATTCTTTGTCCTTCCGCCCTCTCATTTAAAAAACGAAACCTCAAAATAAATAAAATTCATACGAAATTTTTATATGGACAAGAAAACAAATCAAGACCGACAAACTGAAATTTCAGTGTTTGAAATTGTTAAAAGATGTACTATATTATGCATATGGACCGACTCAAATTGCTCAAATGTATATTATTCTAGATATATGTACTTACTCTAGTACAACAAATAGGTGTATGTGCCACTATGTGTGCTGTACTGACTATGTGCATATACATATATTGAGATATCTGATGTGTGCTCAAAGTTGTTTTGAGTCCCCAATCTCATCATATACTCAATACACCAAATTCACTGTATAGTCTGTATAGTGTGAATAGTGTCAAAGTAATAGGGAAAAATAGGTGGAGGAATTGACTGAAGGTAGAGTAAATATATTGTTACAGTAGAACTTGTTTAAAGTGATCAAAGAAATTTTCTCGACTGCAGATTTAGTCTTGGTGACAGTCTCTCGGACGACAGATATAATTGATCAAGGCACTATAATTATCTACTTGTATCTTCTTATATCGTCTCTACGGAGTTTAATGGGGGTTTAAGGCTATGGGCACAGTGCATTCAACTTTGTAAGGATTTTTACCACTAACGTGCCAAGCAAACAACCATATATTATGTTATTCAATGTAAATGGTCACAGTAAAACCGATGTACACTGGCAGGAACGGTCAAATTTCACCGACCACCGACCAAACTTAAATGAATTTGATTTTTTCGGCATTGTACGTCAGTGTAGTATTGTATAATACGAATAAATATGCATCCTAATCTTAATAATATTATAAATGTGAAAGTTTGGATGTTTGGATATTTGGACGTTTGTTACTCAATCACACAAAAACGGCTAAACCGAATCGGCATGATATATATATATATATATATATATATATATATATATATATATATATATATATATATATATATATATATATATATATATATATATATATATATATAATTTTATGCCGATTGTAATTTTCTGAGGGATATAAAGCCAATTAATCAATTCCGCCTAAATCCCGGAACCGAATCCGATGGAATTTAATGTACAGGCACTATGCACTATTTACCCTGAATTAACACATAGAATACTTTTATCCTGATCAAAGGTTTCTGTAGGATGGCAGAATCAAATTCGATGAAATATAATATAGTCTCTATTTACTATGAATACAAGTAGCAAGAATTTTTATTACATAGGATAGTTTTATCCTGATTGAAAGTTCCCAGGGGATACAAAAGCAGTTATTTAATCACGCCCAAGTAATTAAACCGAATTCGATTAAATTTGGTACACAGACACTATTTATCTTGGGTTAACACATAGGCTAATCTTATCTTGATTAAAGGTACCTGTGGGATGACTGAACCGAATTTGATGAAATTTAATATACATTCATCATTTACTATGAACACATATAACAATAATTTTAATAACACATAGGATAGTTTTATCCTGATTGAAAGTTCCCGGGGGCAAAAAGGGGAACACATAACGGGTGGAAGGCGTCGAATTCAATGTGCGCGAAGCCACGGGTCAAAGCTAGTAAAAATAATAGATTTGAAATCATACATAATTTATTGAACTTATCGAAAAATTTACCACATTGTTCGACTCAATATAAGAAAATAGTGTAAAATTATATTTTTTGCTTTCACTAACTTTTATGTCTTTTTTTTTTTAATGGCAGAAAATTAATATTTTTAGTAAGAAATTTCTAAAACGTGAATTTGGTTTTCTATTGTCATTTCATAGAATTTCTAAATTATATTGCAATCAAGAATCAACTTTACCGTCACACTGTCGCGTCGAGCACGGGTACAATGTGACCACACAACACGTCCGTGAATACACTGCCGTATACGGACGTGTAAATACACAGCCGAAGTCGGATGCACTGTCACCATAGCCTAAATAAGATAGTTTAAGATTAATTTTAAAACGATGAACCAAACACGTATGTTGGTAAGGGGACTTCGATCTAGGAATCGTAAAAAAACTAACAGGACGTCAGGTAGGATAGTTTAGCATTAATTTTTAAATAATAATACAAAGATATGCCTGAAGAGTAGGTATATTGTTGGAAATATTGATGGTTCAGCCATGTTTTGGAAATATATTCTCAGGAAATATGGCCGAGCAATGCATAATTAGAATCCGGATATCTTTTATCCCGAAATGCACCTGAATATTAAGCAATAATATCCGACCATTATTACCAGATATACACATTACCGTAAAGTGCTGTCTGTTTACAAGCATCTTTGAAAAAAAATGTTTGATTTATCTTATAAATTTTGAGACTTTTTTTCTATTACCTATTCACTTTAAGCATATATTCTCCTTTCATTACTTAAGTTAGCGCCATATTCTACCCGTGTTGGATATTACTCTAACTGTACGGATTGCTTTAAATTTAGAAATCCAACTTTATACCAAAAAATTGAACGGGATCTAATTCATACGTTACACTGTAGGTATAAAATTATATAGAATTTTTCAATCAGGAACCTGTCAGGCATCACTTTGCTAGACTGTATATTCGTATACATTACCACCCCGCCCCCCTAGATATTCATGTTTCGTAGGAGGAAACTATCTATAGCCCTAATACTTCGTCTATACGACTATACGGCTATCTGGTGTAATAGAACAAAATAATATATATCTAGAAAACTAGACAGAAAGGATATGAATAAGTGACGGTCAATTGAATATTTACAAGTTGGACAAGGACACAAATATATCATGGGTACATACATACTGGTTTGCTTAGATTAGGTATGTAAGTGTATACACATATATTTATACAGAGATAGAGACAGAGATAAAGAAACCAATAAACTAAATTGAATCGAGTGTTTGTTATTTAATTGAATATTATCTTGACATCCCCGCACCCACCCAGTTTATTTGTAGGCGTACGCCATTTTTACTTTTTTTTTATGTATTTTGACATATCAACTTCAATAAATGTATTTTTTTTTAGAATACTAACGATTATTATTGATTTCGATACTTCGGTTCCTACCCGGGGAAAAAAAATATCGAATATTTAGAGTGTGCAGCACATTTAAATGATCACAGACAAAATTTTCTAATGTTATTAGTGAACTTCCAGAATGGATTTCAGCTATTACAGCCACTGTCATGACGCAACTTGAGCCCGGGACTATGGCAGAAATTTGTTTTACGTTCCCTAGAAACCGAAAATAATATTCACTAAAATTTATATATATATATATATATATATATATATATATATATATATATATATATATATATATATATATATATATATGTCCGCACGATAACTCTCAAACGAAATGTCTTACTTTTACAAAATTTGGTGAAAATATTGGAAGTCCCAAACGGTTGGACGAGTTCGTTAACCAAACACATCCGATACCCGAAACATGGTTTTTTTGGCAATTTTCGTGAAAAAAATTAGTTTTTGCCAAAATTTCCCCTTATTCAAAAATTTTTGCGACATTTTTGTCACCATTGAAAAGGGGAGGAAAAATCACATAAAAATGGTCTTTAAACTATTATTCTATGTCAACCAGTTTCCGAGAAAAACTAACTTTTGTAAACGGAAATTCGCTATGTTATGCAGGATGCTGCGACAGGGGTATTTTTGATTCAGACAGTAAAAATTAGAGTGCCAGCGCTAAAAAAAGAATGGATTATGTTTTTTTGCAGTGTTGCTGGTACTCTAGTCTTTATATAATAATTGGTTTGTGGTTACTTTAATGTGTTGTACATAAAAATCAGAGGCGTAGCGACGGGGGTGCAAGGGGGTCTATCATGCACCGGGCGCCACTTGCAGAAGGGCCAAAGAGGTGCCAAATATTAACTATACGTGTTTTAGTAGGAATGGGGGGCGCCAATAAAGTGTCATGCCCCGGGCGCCAGTTATGTTCACTACGCCACTGATAAAAATATATTCAATATTTTTTTTTCTCTGTGTACTAAAGGAATCTATTATTTGCTACTTAACTATCAATTTATATCCAGGGATTTCAATAACATTTTTATATCTATTAATCCAGAATAGATGGTTTCCAATCGATATACGTCAAACAGTACTAAAAAGTCGTTTCTTCGTAAAAATACCAAAAAATTTAAAATAGTAGATAACGTACGATATCCAGGATGGTCACCGTGACTTAAGACAAATTAAACAAAAAAGCTTTTGTTATAATCATAGTGGAGGTGCTGGGATGGCAATTTTTGTAAGGTAAACGTTATATATATATATATATATATATATATATATATATATATATATATATATATATATATATATATATATATATATATATATATATATATATACGTAAAGAAATGATGGGCACAAAAAATTTAAAAAATTTTCCTTCTAGAAATACAATCAATGACCAAAAAAAAGAAAACCGTGGACAAACAAAATTTAAATTTTTTCTTTCAAAAATAAAATCGACGAATAAAAAAAAGCATTTACACTTTTATTCGGCTCTCTTAGCAATAATTCTGTGCCTCTTTTCTAGACCCGGCCTGAGCTTCGTCTGTCCTTCCCTCGCGCCGATTGTGTAAATGTAACATGCATACAAAGATGAAAGTACTTTCTTGATATGTACAGTGGATTTCACTAATAACGATGCAGTAAAATCTTGATCCTTTGAAAGTATGTTATTAAGTTTAGATATACAACTTCGGATGTAAGGACGGTTTCAGAAGTAACGATCAAACTTGATTAATATATATATTACTGAGATATCATTTTTCTACTAACCAGTAAAGGTCTTGAAGTGATAATTCCCAATTTTGATGAAACTTGGTAGGCGTGTAGAACACAGAAAAATAACAGGCACATATTTTTTTTGTCGGCCAAAAACGCCAAGGGGTGAAATCCACCCCCAAAGTTGGGGAAAAAATTTAATTTTGTTAAATTACTCGAAAACTATTACAGATAGAAAAAAAAGTTTAAATTGGCAAACCCGTCATTTTTAAAGGCCTTTCTACTGATGTACTCAAATCCAAGGTCGGACCTACTAGAGGGGCCTTGATTATAAAATTGATGGTAAATTTTGAAATAGGGTGAATATGGTTCGACCAGTCAAAATATTAATATCAAATATGAAAACTACATCAAAAATACTAGTTTACCTGTTTTTGCTAAAAGCCGTTACGTTAAAGCTAAAATCTCAAATCTTAATCTAAAATCTTACATGTGCACTCAATATTTTACTTATAATATTTTTAAAAATAACTTTTTAAATCGTTTTTATTTATTGTATGTATACTCTACAATTAATATTTAAACAACAGTATTGGATAAAATTTTATTATAATGTTACTCGTACAAAATTAAGAGCTCTATACAAATTCCGGTAGCTCCAGTTAACTTCCCATTGGAAGGACACACACTATTTTATTTTATTCGGACCTTTTAGTAACTATGCTTGTTAGCCCTTATAGTGATAATTGTTTAAAAGAAGAAGTATTCCAAATTTAATATGCTTAGCTGGAATAGTTTCAAAAATTTCATTGTCCAAAAATCATCATTTTGGGCACTCACTGACTGCTTTGAAATTTGGAACAGAAATAGTGTTCAAAGTAATAATTACATACTAGGAAAATAAAAATCATTGAAAATCAACGAACTTTTCAAGCCATTAAAGAATTTTTTAAATTAGATATTGTCAGGAAATTATTTTTAGAATAATTACGAGTAGATCAACATAAATTTAAAAATATGTTGCTATAAAGTAAATAATAATTTTGCATAATTATTATAAAAATTTTAAAATTGCCATCATTATTCATTTATCTACTAGCCAAAAAAATAATGGCGTAAATTTTCTCAGAAATGTGGGTGAAATCGGTGTACATACATTAAAAAAAAAAAATCATAGGGGTTGAATTGAAAACCTCCTTGTTTTTGAAGTCGGTTAAAAATGATTTCCTTCCTAATGTGTTACACATATGAATACGGAATCAAAAACAGCTATTATAAATAAATACATTTATTTAATTGTTTAGCTTTCCTGCACGCTTCAATAGCTTAACCAATCGACCTGAGAAATTAGGGAAAGCTGCGGTGACGGTGAAAGGAACGGCACTACTTTTTATTCCGGGAAACATCTGATTTCCGTGGGAAAACATATTTAAAATATTATTTGTCTCTTCTTTAATCTTCAACTCCTTAAGTAGTTGACTTGAAACTTTATACAGTAATACTCGATGAGACCTAGTAGGACGTGTACTACTATTTTCCACGGAAAGACATCTAATTTCCGACGAAAAAAATACTGAAAACGAAATAATGAAACTACGATAATTGACTATTAAAATACAAATGATTAACCTCAAACTTTATTAACAGAGTGGATGAAAATGCATATAAGCTGCTTTCTACCTCGGTAAATTACGTAGAAAATTGTATTTAAAATGTCATAATTGTATCTAAGTTGTCATAATTTCCTCATGTCATAATTTTAAGTTTAATGTTATAAATATGTTACCTATATTACGTTATTCATATTACACATTCCTGTATATTAACGACTTTCGGAAATTTCAATTTAAAAATTTTGAATTTAAAAAATTTATCAAAGCTTGTGAACATTTTCCTACAAGGACTATAGACAGACTGCGAAGTATATATGGTGGGGACAATTAAATCGATTGAAGCGTGAGTAGTGGAGAAAACAAGCATTAATACGGGCTCATATGTGTTTATGGTATAATAAAAAATTATATTAAATAAAAATATTTACATTGATTCACTTTGATTATAAACGTAGTTGCAACTAATATCTCATTCCTTATTTATCTGTCAACAGTATTAACGTCTACATGTCAATTCATAAATACAGAATTAAAGATATTTGATGTATTTTAACTCACATAGTCATATGCAATAATATTTCATAAGGAGTTAAAGTTATTGATGTTTGCCTTATGACTTTACATTCAACTAAATGACTTATACCAGCATTTCTTAATTCTCGAATTTCCCTGACGTGCTTCACCGACACCAGCAACTTTTTCCTCTGCGTAGTCCGAGGTTGCAAGGAAGTATTGTCTTGATAATTATATCCATATTAACGTTGAAAATTGTTTAAACTGTTATACTCCATCCAGTATTTTATTGTTCAAACTGAACAAATCAAATTGTTCAAATTTATTTATAAAAAAATTAGTTGTAAATAGCAAATATTTGTATTAAGATTTTACGGTTTATTTAAAAATATTTTAAATTTATTTATTTCCACGGTTACCATTATTTATATTCGTTAATGAGCCTGGAAAAATGGATATTATAGATGTCGTTGCCATCACGCACCTAGCCTATAGACATGTTTAATTGAAATGTAAATCGAAAATTATTCTTTGAAATTTACAAAAGTTCACAGAAAACGAAAAGTAACAGGAATGAATGTTACATTAAAATCTAAAACCTATTCGATACTTGGGTAGAAGCGAAATTGTCTTGCAAATGTAATTTTTGACTATTCTAGTCTTTGATTGAACTATATGGAAATTTTAATCAATAATAAGTCTCAGTATTCATTTAACAAACTACTTTTTGATATTGTAACACGATATTGTCCGTCCACAATGAATGTTAATTTAAAAACAAAAACTGTCATGTAATTTTACATTTAATGAAAAAAAAAAATGCAATAAATATTAATTAATTAAAAAAAGTGTTTTAAATTGCAATTAAACAGTTAATTTTACTCTTTTTTCCTTTTGCTTTTTTAATAAACCAGTATTAACAATGTCAATCATCCTACCACAATTTTATTACAAAATGAAAAAAAAAACCTTTTACTTATAGAGCTTAATACCAGTAGCGGATCACTGAAGTTATTTTTACTGTATTTGACGAACAGTTAAGCAAAATCTGTCATGTAATTTGGAATATATTTGAAAGAAAGCTCAACATTGCATCCGGGGAGAATAGTTTAATGATCGTTTTTTCTGTATTTTAATTTTATGTTCCTATGTTCTCCAATTTTAAAAATTGGAGAACATAGGAAAAAGAAATTGGCTACGAGTACCATGAAACTACTCATTTATTGTACAAAATACTATTTCGGTAAGTACGTTTTACATACAACTGTCCGAAACTTTGTACCGTACGCCTAACTGTGTGTAAAGAACCACAGCTTACTGCCCGTTTATTAATCTGAATATATACAGTACGCATATATTGCATTAAAATCTCTACAAAATTATTGTCTAACATCTGAAAGTTGACGTTTTTTCTTTCTCTTAAATACATTTCAAGTTCAGCATAATTTGTACGAGATTTATATTATTTATTGTGAACTTCATATTAGTTGTAGATAAATTATCGTAAGTAACTCGGTTATAAAGCATAGTACACACTCGTGCAACTACGCAATCGCCACTGCGCGGCTATTGTTTCGTTCGTGTGGAATATGCAACATACAGCCTTAATTACTTAAATTTTATAATTTCTCTCTATCTCAAATATATAATTTCCATGCGTATTTTTCAAATTTTTTATCAACAAAACCAAAATAAATAGAAAAAAGTTACCAATACTTAAATAATCTTATCAAATAGACTGTTGCTCTTAAAAAGTGTAAGAAGATGAAAGCATAGGGAAAAATTCAATATCAAAGAGTTAAGCAGATTTAAGTAGCTATATTTCCGCCAAACTTTTAAATACAAACCCAAGATTTTTTTGAACATTCGAGTTGTTTCTTTCAAACTTCATTCAACAAACTCACAATTGGAAATAAAGTAGTATTTTGTTTTATTATTGTGAATTTGTTACCATGTTAGACTAACAAAGGTAATATCCAATGTTATGATATTAGATACATTTTAAAACTTCGAGATAAACTTCGACGAACGTCCCGAATCTGAACTAAATTTTGCTCAGTATAATTGAAATCCTGAGGAAATTGAACGTTTGATAAAAATTATCCTTCAAGGTCCTAGGTTTCCACAAAGAGCCCAAAATAAACAGTTGAATTGATCTTTACGAAATTTTGTTTAAATATTGTTGAACTCCCGGAAATTAATATGAAGTTAAAATTTTGAAACGGGGTTTTAGGGACCAAAAACATATTCAGAATAAGTGGTGGAGCGTCCAAATTTTGCTCAAATATTATTGAGATCCCGAAAAAATAAAGGTTAGTTTAAAATTGTTTTACAGGGCACTTGCCTTCTCCCTAAAAAATTGTCAAAAATTGCAATACTCAATATAAATGGTTACGGAAAGATGTCAAGATGTGAAAATTATACATGCTATTGAATACGATTATTTTATAGTCCTTTGGCGAGCAGAGTAATGCCATTATAAGAAATTGTTTTTGTACAGAATTTCGGAATATTTAATTTAAAAGTAACATGACTTTAAAATTGTCACGCAAGGCCCTAGAACCGCAGAAAGGACGTAAAATAGACAGCTGCACGGATTTTAACAAAATTTTATGAAAATTAGATAGATGTGCAATTGAAATATGAATTTTGCTACCTTACAGTCGTTCGGTGAGTGAACAATAAAGCGAACTAGTTTTATATGTAATTTCAGAACATTAAAATTTTAAGTGAAAAATAAACGGTAACAATTATCCTTTGGGGCCCTCAAATAGGATTAAAATTGACAATATGAACGGAAATTTTTTCAAATACTGTTGAGGTTTCGCAAAAAGATGAAAGTGAAATTAAAATGCCCATCAAGGTCTTGGTTCTTTAAGAAGCGCCTTAATTATTCCTAAAACTGTTAGCACGGATATCTATGAAAGATTTCAAGGCGCGCAAATCAGCTATATGTCACTAAAATATAAAGATGGTTACTTTAGAGTTATTCAGCGAGTGGAGCCATGCACTATAGATAACTGATTTTGTACAAAATTTCGGAATATTTACAAGTAATTTGATCCACAATTCAGATGATTTTACGCGAGTGAAAGTGTGGGCACCAACCAGTTAATTATAAAGTTAGTTTTAATATTCGTGTTTAATACAAACTTTACATATTAGAAAAACTAACACAACAATAACGTGTATAAATTTCTGGAGATTTAAAAAGAACTAAAATTATTTTTAGAAATGGTTTAGTGAATTGATTTCTATGATGACGCCAGTGAATTATTTTCAGGTTTATTCTGATAAACCAACTAGTCGTACTAGCATTATTCAAGCTAGTCATGATTGATATATGCCGAAATTTGTTTGCAAAATTATTTTTCAAATAAAAAAATTAAGTAAGTGTCGAATTTTGTTTAAACGAGTTTGAAATTGTAACAAAATACGGACGGCGTTTATTTCAGTAGCTACTTCATACATTACAGGAAATCATAATTATGGTGGAAATGCTGGAAATAAATACCCATTTTTTTATCCCACTTACGCCAGTTTTCAATTCGCCAAACGCAAATCAGCTGTAGATGGTTTGATAGACCATAACAGCTCTAAAATTTCTTTTGTAGTCGCCAATGAACATTTTTTCAGTTCATTTAAGTTATTAATGCTGTCATTTAAAAAAGATAGCTTTGCTTGTCTCCTCATTTTTTCCGTGGCTGATATTTTAATTAAAACGTCATTTATAACATAAACTTATTAAAATATATCTGTCTTTGTTCAATTTAATATTACTTTGCTGCCTGCCTGAGTGTTGCGTATAGAAATAAATTAAAATCATTACGTTTTTTTCCTGACTGCTGCTCTGCGCTCTCCTCTGCAATCTTTTTGCTAACACAAAAATTAATTAATTATATATATCATGGTGGCACACTAATTTACAAAAGTATTCGCCATGTTTGTGCAGCAGATATCAATTTTCTTAATTGGAAACTGTCAATATAATTAAAAAATATATATTTGTTATATCTTAAATCTATATTTTTTATTTTTTCATTTTCGATTGATATTCAAGTTTCAGTTGTTTGTGATAAAGATTATACGTTTTTGGAAAACGAGTTTTTAAGTTCGTTAAATGCCAACATGTCTAAAAATATTTCCGTGACGAACGTTGGCGAACTAAATTCTTTTTTCCATGATATTTTATTGCGGGATCATTTTATGTGCTGGCAACAGTACCTAAGTTACTTTATATCCAATAGTTAAGCCTGAAGAGGATATTTTAAAGAGACTTTTGTAATGTACTTATACTATGAATACAAACGTTTTGAGCCAAACGAAAGTTTCTCAGACACGAAAATAAAAACCAACTCTAACAACGTCTTAATTTAATACGAAATGAACATTATTTGAAAGTCCGTAAATATTTCTGAATCCCTTATAGAAATCATGCAGTGTGTAACGGGATCCAGTTATTGAATTCTTCAGTCTTAAGTATTTTTTTTTTTTTTTTGAGGGTTTATTTTACGTAAAAATTTACATACCAACACCGATTTGGTGAGCATGATTTCCAAGAACTACTGTATTGGTTTTTGGACACTTTTTATTAAACTGATCAATCCAATAGAATGAATAATTTTTTATTTTGGTGATTGTTTTTTTTTTTTTTTTTTTTTTATACGGGAATAAACCAAATAATCATAAGAAAAAGATGATTCTTAGTAAAATAAGAAAGTAAATGATTTCTACTTTTCAAAATTTTTTTTTAAACGCGAGAGTATATAATCCCTAAAAAATAAAATTATAAAAAGATATTATAACAATTGCGATAAATATATCTGTAAAAAACCTAATAATACAATAGGATACATTCCTATACACTGTACTAATTAAATAACAAGAATAATTAAACAAGAACTCATATTACCGCAAACTAATGTTCAAATTTTTTTACATTTATAACTTTTCATTATACACTTTTATGGGCGTTTTTTGTGAGCAAAAAACGTTATGCTGTATACATAACGTGTATCGGGCAATATATTTGAATATATTTCAAATTATCTAATCTTGTATTTTTCTAACGTTTCGGTAGCAAACATAGATTTAATTGTATATTTTCAATTTTAGTCGAATTTTACAACTGAAAAAAAATAGACTTATACAGCCTATACGATAAGAACGGGACGAGGCGAGAGTAGCGGCGCTATCCGTTTTCGAATCCGTCGAACACGATTCTGAAGAAAAAAAATGTCTTATATATATATATATATATATATATATATATATATATATATATATATGTATATATATATATATATATATATATATATATATATATATATATATATATAGGGTAAAAGCCCCCTTTGTGGAACAGTATCTAATTCTGAACATTTACATATTAATGAAGTTATTTCTGAAAGAAACGTCTGATAACAAAAATTATTATTAATAGAATGATTGTTTTTCAATTTAAATTCACCTCGCATTTAAAGTTTCCTTACTTAATTAAAGAAAGAAATATATAAATGTCAAAACTGTTCCAGTATTAGATACCGTTCCACAAAGGGGGCTTTTACCCTATATATATATATATATATATATATATATATATATATATATATATATATATATATATATATATATATATATATTTTAGATCCGAGCAAATTTTGGATCCGACCCAAACTTGGGGGGGTGCTGGGGGGCGACAAAACAATAAAACTTTTCCAAACTGGTTTTCCAAAATGTTCCGGCCAATTATCTACAACATATCCAAAATTCAGCTTCCTAGGATAATTTAGAGGTAGTAGGGGGGTAAAGGAGTACTTTGGCTGGATCTAGCACGCCCACAGCCCCCCAGAATCAACTTAGTTGAAATTTGGTATGTTGATAGAGTTCGTACCTAGGGTGTGCTTTTTGGAGGTTTTAATATTTTACCCCAACCCTCACCATTTTTAAATTACAATTTCATGCTTTTTCGACGTTTTCGAAGTTTGTACTACTCGTACAGGTCACCCATATAAACCTAGAGTGCTGAAATTTTGTATTCGGATTGATTTGGTATCAAGGGTGCGCCTTTTGGCGGTCTCAATTTTTAACCCTTACTTCCACCATTTTTATACTGAAAAAAATGATTTTTCTTATTGTTTTAGTAGTTTTGTTCGGGTCAAAATCTCCCCAAATAAACCTAGAGTTCTGAAATTTTGTGTATAGGTTAAGTTAGTAGCCAGCCACTGCTTTTTGGAGGTTTCAACTTTTAACCTTACCCCCACGATTTTTACGCCAATCTTTTGTTGATTTTTTTGCTCTTTTTCTAACACGGCTATAGAGACTCTCTGAGTAAACGTAGAGAGCTGAAATTTTGTACATGATTGAGTTAGTATCCAGTTAGTGCCTTTTAGGGATTCCACATTACTTTACCCCCCACTTCTTGTAATATGTGTTTAAAATGATTTATTTTCATACTAATACAAGTAGGCATAGTAAATTTAAAAAAATGTGAACTAACTGGTATAATAAATGTAATAAGTATTTTAACTTAAAAAATATTATTAAAGTCAGTTTTTTTGTTTTATTTATAAAACATGAATTTTGGATTTTCTTGGAAAGAAAAAATACCTTCATAAAGGCCTTTCAGTTTACTATTTAAGGTCCTGTTTTTATATTTAAAAATAAAACACAAAGACAATTGGCGGATAAGCATGTGTAGGAATGCTCGCGTACGAATTGTGTTGGTCTTTTTCCTGCTAACTGCTACCGGCATAAAATTGAAATTTACTGAGATTCAGCCCTTAATAACTTAAAACCTTTGATCATCATCAGTTTTGAAACCACCAAAATGACAAATCGCTTGTAGACTTTCAGTCACATTTAGATATCTTGAAGATACCAAAGATGAAGGGAAAAATTCGACTTCCATGATGGGGCCCCGCTGCTCACGATTTTTTTTTAAACAAATATTTAAATTTGAAATACCATAATGTCGTTTCTAATACAGTAATATATTTTTAAAGAAGAATTATTGCATTACGTTGTGATTGTATTGTTTAAATCTTTAGATTATTGATTTTTAAAAAAAGTAATATTATGGCCAATATGTAGATAGTTATATATGTATAAAAAAAAATTAATTTGAAATGAGCTACTTCATAATTATTTAAAGTCACTCGTTTAATATTCTGTATACTATTTTTAGTTCGTTTTCACATGAAATTACTTATAGTAATTTTTATGTGGTTTTAAAATTTACATTTTAATTTTCCAATTAATTTTTGTTTTTTGTTTTTTTTATATTTCGTTCGTTTGTTACGTAATTACCAGCCATAAATTAGAAGTTTTCTTAACAATTAGCAATTAAAATTGTAAATGAGTATATATCTACTTGATTCAACACACAAGATTTTAAAATTAATTAAAAATTTTGTGTTTCAATTATACGTATAGGTACCTACCTGTAGCTGCCTAATGCCTATACATCCTAGTAGATTGACTTAGAATTTTTTTTTTTGTTATTTGAATCTAATTAAATTTATTAACATACCCACTCTAAATAATTAGCAAAACGAAAAATGTTTCTAATTAATTTAATTAATGTATATATATACTACAGTGTGTATAACGTGCATCGGAATAGTTAACTTGATAAAGGTAAATGAATGTGTGTACCATCTGTGGAAAGCTTTAATTCCAAACATCTTGACGATTACATGTGGGTTTGCTTGGAAGATTGATTGTGATTAATGTGCCGGTAAAATTTTCCTTTTTGGTGTCAAAGTATCAAATTCAACTCAAAAGCCTCATAAGTATATTTTGAAACTAAATTTTCGGTGATCCCTGCAATTTAAATGAAGAAAATATAATTGATAAGTATAATAAGCCTATAGTTAAAGATAAATTAATTTTTTTTTTTTTTATAAATTTTTTTTCTTAGTTTTAATATGTAATCTATACATATAATAAAACTGTAACGAGACCATTTCTATACATGGAATATTTTTTGAAAATTGTACTGGTACTGTAAATTGTTATCGATGTAGATACTAAAATAGCGATTTTTAAAATTTTTGTCTGTCTGTCTGTTCACGCACCACACAAAAACTATTGGACGGATTTTAATGAAATTTGGTGCGATAATAACTTATTACCTGGGTCAATATCCAGGATACTTTTTATTCCGGGAAAATATCTCATTCCCACGGGAAAATAGAAAAAACATTCTGAACATGTGCACACATTACGTCAAAACTGTTGGACGGATTTTTATGAAATTTGGTGTAGTAAGAGCTTATTGCCTGCATCAACACTTAGGTTCTTTTTATTAATGAAAAATGTTTCCTTCCCTCAGGAAAGTACAGAAAACATTTTGAGCATGCGCATGCATTACACAAAACTATTGTTCTATGCAAAATAATGTTTTATTGTACTTATATACTTCTCATTGATGTTATGGGCGAACGACGTCGCGGGTACAGCTATTTTTAATATACTATGTGCAAATTTTCTGGTTAATTTACATACATAATAAATTGACACCCGAATTATACTTTACACAGTCAAGAGAGGGTTTAGTGGAGTTACTAATTTACTAACAAAGAAAAGAAATAGGTTATCAACTCTCACTAAAAATATAACATTAACTTTTAATGATATATGTTTATCAATTAAAGATTGAGCAATACTGATTGTTCTTGTGTATTTTCAAAGGAAAGGAACTAGCAAATTATGAGTTACACATTTAATTCCGGGGACAGAAATCTGTGTATTTTTTTTCTCAAAGGAAGATAACGAATATTTTTTTAGAATGGAAACGGTAGACCACAAAAGTGTGGGAACTTTTACTCTGCACCTTCGACAACTCTAAAAGGGCAAGCGGAACAGTAAAGAACTAGAATAAAAAATTAATATCAAACTTTTGCTAATAATTAATGAAACGCTTTACTTTAAAAATATACCTACCACTCTTAGTCAAATACTTTTGACGTGTTTCTATCCATATAATCATCACCAGACTTGCCTGATAATGATCATATCCACCAGTGGCGCAACAATGGCAAATCTGCAGGGAGGTCCAACCAAAATTTGAATAACCCAATTTTTGATAACGCAATTCTCTGATAACATTGGGAAATGTTATCGAAAATGTCGTCTCCGAAAATTCGATTTCCAAATAAAAAATATCAGTATAGACCATTAAAATTTTTACTCTTTAATAATATAAATTGAAGGTAAATTTACGTAATTTTATAAGGGTCAACGTAATTTTTTTTTTTTTGGGGGGGGGTGTCCGAATCCTTTGGACCCCCGGTTGTTGCGCTCCTGATATCCACCACTGTACACCCCATAAAAAGAGGATACGCTGGCCGTACCTCTAATTGCGATTAGCCATGTACTCCACTTTTCTATGTATTCTTATTTCTGTAAGAATTTTCATTACTATTCAAGAGACATCTTTTTCATAATTTCTCAGTTTTTTTTTTGTTTTTTTTTTGTATACTTGTATTAACTTTTTTGGTTCACGTTATATATTCAAAAGTTATCTGGTACATATGTATGTATGTATGTATGTTTTATTGTGTTAATATTCGTGTGTGAATATTTCATTACTTAATACATACATATAAAATATATGCGGTAGATAATTGTGTTGATAATAATTACATACATTTGTGTATATAACATTATAACAAACTAAAGATCAGCAGCCATTCAGTAATGTTGCCAGCGCCACCAGTAGGTACAGTATCTACATACTGCACTGGTACATACATACTACAAATATACGTAGAAACTAGATACGTCCTGTATACTAACGTAGGAATGTAAGGAGCATAAAACATAAAGTGAATGAAGAGCTACAAGATGAAACAAAACTATTTTCATAAAGAATAAATTAATAAAATCGACAAAATTGGATCAGATATTTTTCTGACCACTTAATTTACTAAAAAGTCTATCTGAATTTCGATAAACACCAATTAAGATAGGCTAACTTCAAAAATGCATCACTGCTTGCATGAGGCAGAGTCGAAAGTTCAAAAACGCATCAGACGCATCACAACGAAAAATCAAAAGCTCATTTTTGCATTTGATGCGTCAAAACAATGCATCAAGAAATTTGGTGATGCGTGTCCAAGATGCATGTCATGTGTATAATGTAGAATTATAACTACTTGCCATATTAAGTAGGTCTAACACCAACAGGAATAATTCCGAAAAACAAATTGGTGAAAAAGATGAATGTATTTACCTTTGATTAAAATTGTTTAAATAATTTGAATACATCTTGCACTCAAAATAGGTATGTAATATTTTTTATTCAAATAATTTCAGTATTTTTAATTTCAAATAAGTTCAAGTTGAAATTCAAAGACAATATACCTATACAAGGACTGTATTGCTATATTATCTATAGTCTATCATGCATCATGCTACATTATCTGTCTTATCTATAGCCAAATCAATGGCTAAATGATGCCAATATCCCGTTCAAAAATATCTAATGTGCATCAAATTTCAAGCATCATTTAGTATTAGACGCATCATAAAAGTCACGATGCTGCATCGATGCGGTAAAGTTTACATTTTTGAAGTTACCCATACTAGTCTATTGATGCTACTCCGTTTTTTAACTAAAAATTTTACGATAACGAACGGTATCATTGAAAGACAAATATAATAAAAACCGTGCATATGGCAGTCCAACTTTAAAGAGAATTGTAAACGAGCAATAAAATTGCTACATATTGCCGGAAATATTGCTAAACATTATGGCCGGGCCACATTTCGGCAATATGTTGCCGGCAACTATGGCTGGGCAACATGTGGCCAAATACTATATATCCCGGCATCTATCAGCCACAGTATTGCTGATAATTTTGCATGTACACGTGACAATAATAGTCGATTCTGAAGAAATGTTAATTAGCGTTGCATATATAGTGTATTGTTTATTCATAAACTTCATTAGAATGTCAAAAAGCGACTTTAAATACTTACTTAAAAAAGTGGACTTAAAATTCAAAAACAGTCGACAGTAATGCGAAAACCAATACCAATAACGACAAAATTGGCAATCACGTTACGACTCTTGCCGACTGGAGACTCCTATAAGTCTTTAATGTACTTATCCAGAGTGTCTGATTGTTCAGACACTCTGAAAAGTATAGACTAGGCTTAATGACCTCTAGGTAAAAGTAATATGGCCGGGCAATATTTATATATTTTCGTTCAGACACCGACAACACCGGCAACATGCAAGCCAGCAGTTGCAATATAAAATATATTGCCCGGCCATACAGACACATTGCCGGGCCATACGAATATATTGCCGGAAGTATTTCTGAATCTCGAGCAATATTACCCGGCCATTGTTGCCGGCCACACATTGCCGTAAAATGTTGCTCGTTTACAAGCACCTTTAAACCACTTATTGCGACATTACTATCCACTGCCAGTGGGTTAATAGTAAATAAAAATGAGTGTATGAAAACTATAAGTATGTATTGTAATTTAAGAGGGTGATTCACCCCCCTTCAGTGTTGCTCAAACTTAATTTTGTATTCGAGAATTCTATTTCTACATTATTCTAATTGTCTTAAACTATTTTACACCAAGAAGAATTTCTTGAATTACTCGAATAGTATGATTATCTTGACACAATCACCCCCTAGATAACTACGTCTAGACCTAATATTAGAAAATTGAGCAAAAACAGATTAATTAGATTTTTTATGTAGATTCGAAATCTGTCAGCAAAAGTTTAATATTTTTTATTTTTCACTCCTTTTTTTTCAAAATTAACCGCCAAGTTTTAACTTCCAACCACCCTTTTTAATTTAATTTTAACCTTTCGTAAAACTAACTTCAAATTTTAACCGTCAACCACCCTTGTTGATGTGATTTCAACAAATTACATATCAATAGATAGTTTTTAAAAAAAAGAAATATCGCCAATTTAAACTTTTGCTCTATTTCTTACCGTTTTCGACATATTTGAAAAATTAATTTTTTACCCCAATTTTTGAAGGGTGATTTTACCCTGTGAAACCGTTTTTCTTCCGCAGATGAAAAAAAATTCGTGTCGCTTATTTTTTAGTGCTCTATAACATTGTATCTAGGTTTCAGCAAAGTCAATAGGTCCGGCCTCGGAATCTTTACTAGCAAGTGAAAATCATAAAAATAGTTTCCGTGTGGAGTCGCTGCCGGTCCCTTTTTGATTTTTGTCAGTATATTATACAGCGACATAATTTGTTACAATTCACAAATTTCACGTTTCTTTCTCCAAGTATTTTGAATATTTGTTTCCTTTCTTAAATCTTTATATTAAATATTTCACTTTATGTAAATGGTAGGTATGTTGCTGTTATTTGATTGTCGTTGTTGTTCTGAATATTATGTTCAGAACAATCATTATTTTTGAAATACCTTGTCGTTCGATCTTTGTTGATATGTACCTATATATGTTCAGATATACACTTCTATATCCTACGGTGAATACTTCGATATTTAACTCCAAGCTCGATTCCGTTCCTGTTACCTGCATATACTCGATGTGGGAGCAACTAAATACTCACGATACTATTATTATGATACTCAACTACTCTATGCATACCTACATGAGTCAGTAGTGGAGAAGTTAGTAAGTTAAATCTATAATGAATTTAATAAAGATCATTTACATATTGTACTCGAGAGCTATAAGAGTGATAGAGGTACTTGCCGAGGAACCAAACAATTTCTAATTATATTTTAATTAGGGATAAATCAATATTGCAATTAAATTGTAAAGGTTTCAATGTCTAATTGTGAATATATATTTGGACGGCTAGATAGATTTTTGGTTTTAAAATAGCTCAAATTATCGCATTGATAATAAATGAAAAATAGTTGCCTTTAATATCTAAATATAGCACCGTATGGCGAGAACGCTGGGAAGACTTTTAAAAATGATTTCTAAAATGATTTAAAAATAATTTTATTTTCCTTGACGAGTCTTGAAATGTGAGTTATGCAATAAGAAAAATAAAATTCTCACCAGCCCTCAGTTCAGACAGTATCAATTTAATATAGTAAAACTTACTAAAAAGGCTGGTTTTCAGTAGGTAGTTATTTATGCAACAAGTACATTATTAGGAACTTTATGAACAAGCCGCGTTTATTAACGAACCCGAACGAGTGTTCGTTATTGGCCGTAATGGTTGGAAACACGTTCATACATTAAACGAAAATTTAGTGGATTCCAATTAATTTGTAGTAGAACATAACAGACAGGCAGAAAATAGACAGAAAATTTTTTTAGAATGTAAGTATAATATATCTTTTGTACAATTTGTAGACATACGTCCTTGAAAGAGGCATCAACTATGCCGAAATATATTGGACGAAAGGAAATAAAAAATTTTTCTATTGGATTCTGGTGAATTTGAATTGTCTCCATAAATCCTGTTCATCCTTTTGTTGGGTAATTTGGTCAAATTTAGAATCAATATCACATTATTTTATTTCGTACCCAAAACGAAACTTCATTTATTTAATTGTTAAGTCTTTTTAATAATTACTAAACAACATTGCTTGAGGAGTTATTTAGGGCTAGGCTTACATACAATCGATCCAAATGATTTTACACATTAACAGGCATTTCATAAAAAAAAAAAATTATTTTCTTTTTCCTCGATGATGATGCATTCTATACGTAGTGTCAAAGTCGACGAGGTTTGAAGGAAAGAAATTTTCTTAGTCTTTAAACTTAAAATTACATTGGTTAAGAAAAAAAATAATAAATTGTAATCTCTCGAACAAAAGATCGAAAAATTGCGTTCTTTTTTTGTTCTTTTTGCTGTAAAAAGAGGTTGAAATTTAAATAGAGTGAACTTTTTAGGTTTAGGGACAAATAAAATTACTACCCTTCCAGCGCGTCCCTATACGTTATATGATAATATTTAGAGAGCTACGGACTGCAGCCGGTGCGCCAATTAAAATAGGTAGTTTTGAGTAAAACGTGTTTAAAGATTTTTTTTAATTTTTTTGTGCTAAAATCGATTAAATTCAAAGAAACTGTTTACATTTATTTAGTCTGCTATCATAATACAGATGTCCGAAACTTGCCTCATACAATTCTAGATGCTCAGCAATCATTTGCTTTTTAGCAGTCCTCGCCTTCTTGGATTTTATAGTACAGCGTTTCTCCAAAATTTTTGTTGTCTCTTTGATTGATGTAACTGTATGCGTACAGTCTAATGTTAAACCCCAGCACATTCGAAAATTTTAATACGGATTTTAATCCTTCATTAACACATACGCATATCCAAGAAGACAACTCGACCATATTTCGTTTCCAAATTTTAATTGATGATTCTTGGGATATAAATAAACAAAAATACTGGATTAAAAAAAATCACGAATTTTTTCTGCAACCCTAATTAACCTCTTAAATTAATTGTATCATTTCCGAGATCCTTATTGAAAACGCCATTGTCTATGAGGTAGATATTGACAAAAGGAGTTTAAATATTCTATTGATGTGGCCAACCCATTATACGTTAGCAAGTATACATATATCAAAAAATCGTATGATGTAAGTAAACTTTTTTAATCTATTTTCTTTTGTAACAGAGGTAACTAGAATACAGAATGGTAAATATAGTCCTTACACGTCAGGTTATCCGCTAAGAAAACGACAACTTTACTCCCACTTCAAGTGGTTGAGAAGTTATGTATTCTTTCTCTTATTTCCATTTTACACAATGAGGACTTATTCATTTCCACTGCATAAACATTCATTAACTGTTCTCATGTAGTAATACAAATACATTAATTTACTTAGTAAATTTTTAAATAACATTTGATTTACAGTCGTACACAGAACATTCGGAATGTTTATGCACACTCCCATTAACATATTTGTGGTGTATTTAGTGTTTATTTAAGAATTTAAATGACATTCTCATTGCGACCATTAATGTTTGGGCAATATTTTATCTGTACAAAATATATGTAATTAATTTTACACCACATTTACCAACCCTTGGTATTTTAGTCGTAACGTAACCGTTTGATGGTAACCAAAACAACGTTACCATGACCAAGCAAACTACATACGTACGATATAATATACATATTGGGAAACTGTGGAATTTCTCGTTTTGCATTCAACGTAATTGATACAGAAGATAATGTAGTAAGTATTTAAAATTGATAATATGGAACTACGTATGGAAAAGAGCAAATATAGTTATAATGTTGAATAATTATACGTCTGACGTTGTCTAATACATTTATTTTCTTGTCAGTTACACGTAAAACCGTATCCTTAATTCAGTTTTTTCGCTTTCGGTATAGTGTCGTAATATTATGTATAAATTCAACCAGTATATTGTTTGAATCTCTTGTAAATATCTATAATTATTATTACGCTTGCAACAAATATTAGACAACTATTCGCTCTCTTAGCGAATTTCTATTCTGGAAAACTTCATTCTTCATTCTGACAAAGATAAAGTGTGGTGGTGTCAAGTGCAAAAAGTTGATTTTTGATTCCGCGAGAAACATCGAGCAACAACTCCACGAGAAACAACAAATTTTCTAGAACATCATGTGAGATGTTAAAAGAAAGTTTTATGATTTTTTTGAAAATATTTTTCGAGAAAAATGTTTAAAGATTATTGTTTTGTACTGTTATTTATAAACACATCGCTTAGAAAAATATAAAAAAGGTAATATACCGACATTGAAAATGAGGTGAAGATCAGGGTTAAAATTTTCAAATTTAAGTTATGTATATCACAGCAATGTTTAAAAACAGCTTATTGAACGGAACATTTTTTGTGCAAGGACCTATTATACCTAACTTGCACTTAGATCAATTTTTAGGGCCCGAAGGGACCCTATTAATTTACTTGTGTGACCAAAGGAATATTATTAGCATTATTATTATTAATGTGTCGAAAACTTCATTGACATTTCTATGAAAATATATTCTCACTTTTGTGGGGCTATTTTTAAAACAGAAAAAAAAAACTATTAATGAAATTTTTTAACCAAAACAGATAGTTTGACATTCAAATAGTCGTACTATTATTAAATTTAAGGTTAACTTAACAACCAGAGGCAAGAAAACAAACAAATAACATTAAAAAATTTCCCACGTCCCTGTGTACAAATATATGTATTATACTGATGTTGAAAGCGTAGTTTACACGATACAATAATTTTTTCTTACTGTCCCACAATTCCAAAATCTTTAAATTTGATACTGAACAATATTAATTTCCTATAATAGCTTTGAGGACATTTAATAGCAAATTAAATATATTTTTTTATCCATTTTGCATGTTCAAAAGCTAATTTATTGGAATTTATAACTTAGTAAGTTGTAATTGACTATTAAGTGATGTATCAAGTTTGCACATGGTCACATGTAAACTCAACCATAGACAAATACACTAAAGATCACTATCTCTGTACTCTGTAGCTGAAAGACTATTTAGATGCCATCTCTCGGTTTGAGAGAAAACAAAATTTTAGAAGCGCGCGTTTGAAATGCCACTACACTCAAATTTCATTTTACATTTTTACTCTTATACGCATATTTCTGATTGATATTTGATTTAATTACATTGAAAAAAAATTATTTTTAGAAAAGTACTCCAAATGAAGTATCTGAAAATACAATTTAAATAAAAAAAATCAACATATTCAATTAAATCAAGTATCAATCAGAAAAATAAAATTAAAACACATTTAATATAACTATTTTTATTATTTTTTATTTAACAGTAAGCTGATTTACAGTTGATAAAATAGTAATAAAAATCAGAAAGGTTTCTATAGCTCCAAATAAGACGCAAAATATATGGCTGAACCACAGACCAGTGAACATATTATATGAGGTCCTCAGTGGAAAAGCGGTACAAGTGAATAAACTTAAATATTGAGAAATTTAATTGTAAAGTTTAAATGTGATAGTAAAATCTGTTGGTGAACAATAATTTATTTTTCAAAAAATTTCGGTCGTATATATTATAGTCTGGGGACCAGGGGGTGTTTTCATCATTGATTACCACTCCTCTGTAACTTCGTGTACGGCTTCATTTTGACGAGTCTTCCAAGTCTTTTATCTACGAAAATTCTTATAAGTGCGACGTTTACTAAATACGCAGTTGCGAAAGGCGTTAATTCGACGATGTTATAAACAGTTATTGCCAACGTTTTACTTTTAAATTTACGTAAAAGATAATGAAATAACCTACGCGAAAATATATTTGTCCGACAAAAATGGTGCGTCGTTCACCGTGTCCGCCGTCTGTAACTTGGCTTGTTATTTCATTGCCTTTTACGTAAATTTAAAAGTAAAACGTTGGTAATAACTGTTTATAACATCGTCGAATTAACGCCTTTCACAACTGCGTATTTAGTAAACGCCGCACTTATAACAATTTTCGTAGATAAAAGACTTGGAAGACTCGTCAAAACGAAGCTGCACACGAAGTTAAGGAGGAGTGGTAATCAATGATGAAAACAGCTCCCGGACCATTATACAGATTTCCGTATCAATATGATTTTTTGAAAATGTCAAGCCATATGAATTTTCTAAGCATTTTTTCTGACTTGTACCATTTTGACACTCAAGACGTTCAGGCAAAAAATGGTTCAACTGCATTTTAAATTAATGTTTAACGTCTTATACATTCAATTTTGATATATAAAACGTTAACTCATTTTAATTTATAAATAAAAACGCTTTCTAACTATTGGAACAGAAAAATTTTTTTAAAAATTAGAATTAAATAAAACTATTAAAATAATATTTTTCATATTAACTATGTTTTTAAATATTAACTAAATATGTAATGATAATGCATAGAATTATTTAACATTTGACACAAATTTTAAATGCAGTCAAGTACCGTATTAACACAACGCTTTGTTTTTAGAGAGCTTTCTAGTGATGTATATAAATCCTGGATTGGACCGACTAGAGGGACTGTTCAGGTAAAATTGGGGGTAAATTTTTAAATAGGATTAAACTATTCAATATAGGACAAAAAGTTAAACGACAATATTGTAGTCCAACTGACGCTTTACAAAAAAGTTCCATATATATAACTGAGGGCCCTAACTTAATGCGTGTCAACCACGCACTTGACGATTTTTTTTTCAGTTAAATTTTGCTGACAGGACTGGACTCTAGATTCGTTGCTGGGATTTAAATAAATTAGACATAGATTCTAGATTATCAAAATTCGGAAATTCAAGAATAGACCATTTATAGCTATAAATCCACTTTCAGTCAATCTTAATAAATGCTTTATTTAATTTTATCAATTTACAAGAAGAAATGCATTTTTCTTGTGTACTCGTTACGTCTTAAAAAAATATGATCAGCCGATTTATTACATTAATTTACATACTAAATCGTTTAATATATTCCACAAAAATTATAGAATTTTTTTTGTTAAATCTTTACATAATGTCGCGTGCAAGTATACACATACACACAGCATAACATACGATTAATTATTGCATTGTTTTTATAGCCTTACCATTTCAATCAATTCTGATATTATTTCAGATATTTAATAATATCTTTATTAATTTTCTTTATTAATTTTTTCCATTTCCATTTCTGGTTCGTTATACATATTGCTTTACAATACTATAACTTAATACGTGGAAATAAAGAAATATATAAACGCAACCGTAGATAATATCTCACTCGTTCGCGACACAGCATAAAAATATGTGAAAAATATTATTTTTATTTTAATAAAAAAATACTTGAGCAATCATAAAAATATTTAAATTAAAAAAAAAAGAATAAGCTCCACTAAGCTACCACACGCACCTTACTTTTACAGCTTACAGCATATATCTCATATTCAATGGTAAAAGAATAAAATCTATATCGCTCTCTATCATTCGTATGCCAAATGATGCGAAATAATAAAAGAGAGCGATATTAACGGGAAAAAAATGTCGGTCCCAACAAGAGTATTATTATTATTATTAATATTATTATTTATTCTCGAATAATGCTTGGCAATTTTAATAAAACTTATGTGGTGTCCCAATCAGATATGATTACATATTCTAACATGTCGTAATAGGATGTTAGACTTTATATAAAACAGATATTTTATAGACTTAATTTTTATATCTTGTTGATCGCAACTATCGAAGTGGTTTTAGTTTTCGTTGAAATTTTAATTATAGGATTGATCGAACATGGAATCTTGGGGTGTAATCCATATTTTCAAATCGAATTTTCCGCCACTAAAGCTGTAAAAAATTAATTTTTTAATTTCGTTCCAAGGTTTTCTACGACACCTTTGCTTTTTAGTTCCTGGTTGGACCCATGTATATAGACGCTTTGGCCACCAACTTTAATCCATCCGCAACAGGTGTTTGAATCATTTCCGGCTTCTTTTTTCAATTCGTTCCAGCATACTCCTCTGCCTTCGTGATGGTCCTAATTCGGTCATTTCTCATCCAATCTAGTCTGGACACTCTTTCACTACGTCTAAGGTAGTTCATTTTGGGTGGCTTTCAGCTTCCGCTTTACTTCTTGTTTAAGTGCCCAGACCTCATATCCATATAACATGGCCGATTCCACCATTGTTTTGCTAATTCTCTTTTTATTTCTCTTGGAGATGTGCTGGTCCCACCAGACAGAATTGAGTCACCGTATTATCTTACGACCACTTTCTACTTTTGAGGTCACCTCGTAGTCGCCAACTCCTGATCTGGTTAACCAAACCCCATGGTATTTGAAGCCATCGGCTTCTTTTTAGTTGGACATTATCGTCAATTATAATGTCAGAAGTATCAGACCTATTACTGCACAAGTACTCTGTCTTTTCACAATTAATTGTTAAAGCCCAGCTTTCGTATAAGATCACTTCAGTGTCCGTCTATCTGTCACAGAGATTTTTCTCGAGAACTTTGTAAGAATTTTAAATTTGATATAACGAGAGGTCTTGAGAGCGCTAGCCAACGATTAGAAAAAAAATATTTTGGATTAAAGTTATCATATAACATGTGAGGTGTCATTTGAAAGAGTTGCCTCTAAGGATTCCAAAAAAAAAAAAACGTTTTTATAATTTTTGGTTTAGTGTTCTTAACCTCGTCGCTACTAATGTACAATATATTGTACATCAAATTTAGGTTATGTTAACATTATTTTTTAATTGAGAAATAATTAAAAACTTCTTAATATTATTTAAAATTACTAAAATACGCTTCTTTAAAGACGTAAGATTAAAATTTTTAATTAAAATAAACGCTTGTTTAAATATTTGTCCAGTATGCTGAACAAAAGTATGCTCATTGACGTTTAAAAATTTTTAAAAATTCGTAGCGAAGAAGTTAAGGATATAGCTCTAGATTTGTTAGAAATTACGATTCTCCCTCGATATCTTAGGTTTCTAAAAATAGAATTTTGATTTTAATAGGATTAGTAAATGATTGGAAAATTGACCGGGCCAACATGCAATAGCTCCAACTGAAGTAGAAAATGCATCGACGACTTGAGTTTATTCTTAACTCTATGATTAAAATTTCACCACAGTTTCAATTAGCAGCTAACTAGTAGAAAACATATTACATTTTTAAGGAATAATGTTCACTGATTTAAGCGTTACTTTATGGTTTTTCATATTTGTTTTATTAGACCAGCGGAGAGGCTGAGCGCGTTTAGGCTCTCGCACTTGTCGACTGATAGGTCGAGGGTTCGAATGCCGCGGTCGGCTATGCTTATGAAGGTTTTCTGCAGTTTCCTTTCACAATTCCAGATGAATATCGGCATAGTTCCTTAAGAAGACGACTGCAGACGCATACCTACCAAATCCTAGCTCTCACACCACTTTTCTTGTCCGCCACTCACATCATTAAATGTACCATGTAAAAGATATTGTGAGAAATGTAACAATAATGAAATAAAGATACAAATAATGATGTGGACGACGTCTGTTATAGACTAAATGATCTCAAAAGCGGACGTTAAACCACATTATTATTATTATATTTATTTTATGATTTCTAAGGAATCAAATATCCTACTGGTAGATAATGTTTAAGCATACTTAATGACGTTATACAACATAATTTTAAATTTATTTTACAGATTCAGTGGTGGAAAATTCGATTTGAAAATATGAATTACACCCCAACATTCCATTTTCGATCAATCCTTACACACATATATACATATACCTTCTAACACAAATATGATATACCCGTCACCGAAATAAAATTGTCTTAACGCACTAGATAGTCTAAGTTGCAAATTTGTTTTATCGTATTAGGTACCTATCACGGCGAGCGAACAGCAGAGCTACCCAGTAGGCAGGCACTGGGAACGGTTGTTAAATTGAAAGTGTGTGCGCGGTGAGACGCGCGGCGCGTATAAAGGAAGTTATATAAAAGGGATTAGAGTTGATCGTCAATCATTTATTTGCATTACCCTCCAGTACACTATCTCCATCCTTATCCGTGCAATCTCACCCGTACATCCTCTTTGTCTTGTCTATATCGAACCAATATCGTCAAGCAATAAGATATCACTCTCGTCCAAAATGATATCGTTACTTTACCCCTATTCTCACACTCACTTGAGCCGCCACTGATGGGTTGGCTAGTAACAAATAAATGATAAACAGCATATTGAAAATGCCACATTGAATTCCACTATATAAAAAAAATTTTTATTTCAAATATATTGCGGTACGATGGTATTACGGAAAAATAATGAACGTTTGAATGGGGGGTTTGTTAAATCTTAATTGCAATGAGACAACTAAAGTTTAATAATACAGTATTGGTAGGGTCGAAATGATGGCTGGGAGGAATGAAGGAATAGAATGGAGGGGGGAGTAAATTCATCATAATTTCATTTCATATAATATTTTCGTTATACTGTACATCAATAGACATTTACTGTCTGCTAACTAATAATAATTTGAAATGGAAGGGATGTCAAAATTTTCGATTAATTTCTTGAACAGTTACTTGGATACTTAAGGAAATTGGGTACATTTTGACGGTGGAAAACCACTGATTCGCAGACATTAGAAATGTTTAAAAAAATTTTCTTATAATATTCTAGTTTATCAATTATTATCAATTCTGAATAGAGCTATAAATCAAGTGATGACAGAACTGTAGTATGAATGTGCTAATTACCCACTGACTGGTATAATCACTCAAAATAAATTATACTTTTAGAGTCAATCTTCTTGTGAAAACAACTTCAGACAATATAATATTGATCGTGATAAAAACGGTAGTCAGGAAAATTCGGCCGGTATATTGATTCGACGGTGTTTGGGGACCCCAGTGTAAGGAACTTTCGGTACAAACACTTTGTCTAAAAACATTTTTCCAGTTTTATTTCTTATTTAATGTAAGGTTCTTACCTTATTAAATTATTGATCCTTCTTAAGTGCGAGTTTACTTCTCCAAGATCGGAATTTAATTATTAATATCAAATTAAAGATAAAATTCTCCATAACTAGAAAAATAGAAATTGTCATTTTTCAATCTTTTGCAGTTATATAAACGGCAAACGACTTATTTATACCGAACGTGGGGACTGCCCCTCGTCATCGGATCAGATTCCACGTTGGATATACGTATCTCTGGTTTTTGTCATGGTTCATAGTACCTACCTACATTTTTTTGTATATTGAAACTTTGTCACTGTTACCGATTTTATTTTAAAAACAGTACGCTGAACCACTCTAAACTGGGTTACTTCGTTATAAAGTTTTTCAAATCTCTTAATTTTATAATGTATGGATTGTTATATCCTCTTCTTTTTTGTAATTGAAGTCCAAAATTTGTAATTTTCTGAATTTTTGTTTCAGATTAAACTTTTTGTTAACTTCATCGCTTTGACCGGACCAATCACAGGTAAATTTTTTATATTTATATTTTCCAGGCACCTACCCATCAAAACCTGTGTATGCATTTATTTTTGTTCATCCCTGTACTTCCATTACATTATGTTACATAGTATACAATCGGCACCTAGTCCATCAAATGGCGAAAAAAGAAAAACTAAACTAGAAGAAATTACATACTTGTCGTTCTCACTTCTATCCTTTAGTACAGTATTTGTTGTTCCTTGTCACTGCTATTAAAGTCATATTGTATTGCCAATAATGTAATGTATAAAGAATCAGATGACGTCCGTCGTATATACCTACTTTTTATATGTTTACGTATTGGTTCACACGACAATATACCGCGTGTTCTCTATAAAATGCGACTAAAAATCCTACTTATTTTTTAATTTCTTACATAATAGTACGTAAATATTAACTAAATTTATATTATAGGAATTTTTGTAAAGGACGATACAATGTATTATGACTTGAGTGTTAACTCTCGTTCAATCCATAATATAACGAATTGACTCACTGTTTATAAATATAAGAAATTCGCCAAGTGCGTGCTGGATACGCATTAAGTCAGGGTTTCTCGGTAGTTGGAGCTCTTTTATAGACCTCGGAATAAGATATAGAACATTTAGATATATTTTTCACAGTTTATCATAAAAATAGGTAAATAAATTTAAAACATTTGTACTTGTATTGAAAATGTTACTGTGATGGTTAGTTAGGACATAATTTTAATATCTAGATCTCGTAGAATTGTCGACTGAAGAGAAAAATATTGTTTGTTACATCAGTGATGAATAAATATAACATGCAGTTTTTATTTTATTTAATTATTTGTAAACTTAACTATGAGTTTAAAAATAATTCGGCAAGTACGTATTAGACACGTATTAAGTCAGGATTTTATAGTTCAGTAGCTAGCGTTTTTCGTAATTCTCAGGACAGAATATTTTTTGCTTTTACTTGACGTTAAAATTACCCTTTACTTTGTTAATAATATGATTATTTAAACGTATATAAGAGTAAAAAATTTCAATAATAGTTTTTGAAAAAGACAGTGCCTGTTAAATTGCGTAAGATCCGACACTGACTATTACAAAGTGGTAAAATGCGGGTAAATCATCTCTGCCGTGACATAAATAACGAATTTATAAAAATTTCGTTGTTAGAACTACGAAATATTAAAAATTTCTAAATAATAAACGTTCATTTTTAATGCGTTCTGGTAGTTGTTTTAATTTAAGAGTATATTATTAGGTGCATATTTTGTCGATTAAAGCAGTAACTCTATATGAAATCGGTTCTAAAATAATATCTTACGTTATCTAAAATTTTGACTACATAATTTTACATGGGTACTTTGGTGGTTATATATGTAAATGAAAAATCTCATGTTAAGGGCCTGAGGGTTAAAAACTTTAAACTAAAGATATACACCAGAGAGTTATCTTCAAGAAACGCAAATTATTTAGGTACTAAATAAATCTAAAAATAGTTATCTTTTCTTATCTTAATCTAGACAACCGTCATATTCTAAATTGAAATTGACTTTAATACTTACAAAATATATTGTACATAGTTTTGCGAATCATGTAGTGTAACTTCCGAATATACATACATACATATTATTATATACAAACGTAACATATTATATTGAGTGTACACTTACTCACGCCACCTCACACCGAATAAACTTAACACACAGATACACTTAAATACACCAATATATATCGCACGTTCTCTGTCCCAAACACGTATATCAAAAATCACAGTTTTCAGAAAGCACAAAAAACATATTAAATACTGTATTTTCGTCATTATGAATTTAAGATTTATGTATGTTACACTTTTTGATGTTTGCTACCTATGTAGACATGAAGCACACATTTAAATATTTTAAACTACAAGCTACCGTTGTTTTTAGTAAGTACGAGTTTACAGCCCACTTTTTTGTTTAATATACGAGTTTATGAAACAAATCAATTTTTTTTTTGCATATTCGAATAGTCTAACCAGTAACTTTAACTTTAAACGCGTCTTTCTCGAAACTACATTTTTAAAATTTCCTACGTTTAAACTCGAAAACAAATCATCCGATCGATTTGATTCTTAGAGAGAAATGGGGGGCCCCGAAAATAAACCTCATTTTTTTAAAATTTTTTCACAAAAAATAAGTAATGAGTAAAAAAAACTCTTAACTTCCTTACTGGGCTCACTACCGACAGCTACGGGTCCCGTCCTAAAGTTCAGGACCTGGAGCTGCAACCTGGGCTATCCCACCCTCTCGTCGGGGCTGACCATGAACCTCCAGTTTTTCGAAAAAAATGTGATATAAATCATTAAACAATATTTATTTTATTATATTTTAAGATATTATAACATAAAGATATCATAACCAGGGCCGAACGCACCGGAGAGATCGGGGGCAGCGGCGGCACTTGCTCTGAGCGTCAAGTTCTTAAGGGCGCCAAAAAATAATTTATGAAAATCAGTAACTGTTTGATAACAAAAAATGAATGTTTCAGTGTCAAGTTCAAATTACTCAGTATTGTTGCAGAAATAATAAAATTATAAATTTTTAGTGCGAATTCCCAATAATCTACATTTTTGTATAGCCACATCTACCCAACTATAGTAAGAAATACTTGAGGGGATAAGTCGGATATTCAAATATGTATGTTGCTCTAAAAATCGTTGTAACGCTTTTGAAAAACTTATTTGAGAAATGCTATGAAACAGTAAAGATTTACTAACTTGAACATTATTTCGATTGAGCGTCAAAGAGCTTCTTCGATTAATTTCGATCAGATAATTAACACCTTTGCAGCAAAGAAGGCTCGAAAGATAAGAGTTTATTTAATGTACTGATTAGTACTTATGTTTTTACTTTATTGTTTTTATCATTAAATTTTAAAAACTGTAGCTGCGTTATAATTATAAAAATACTCAAACCTTTTTCTGTAATTATCTCTAATTCATTATTATCGTACTTTTTGAATACTATAGTATGTTTTATGAAAAAGAATTACTATTTAATTATAAAATGATACTGTAATCTCTAATCTGGTTTTTTTCAACCTCACATATTTATGTAGCACTAGACCTTTTGGTAAATCGGGTACCCTCAGAGAGGGCGCCAACAGAAAAGCTTTTTAATTTTAAATGAAAAATGTTAATGTTATTTTTATTAACAGTAACAACACTTTAAAATTGTATTAACTATTGTTTATAACTAATACTATTTTTCATAAATACAAACCGATCAAATACGAAAACATACCGTCAATAATAATATGGTACATATTTATTAACATACTGCGCCTGCAAACTCTAGCGTTCGAAAGTTGTATCTTGATCAAATACGGGTTTGGCTGGTCGTCCATTGGATGATATGTATGAAATTTAATTCGGAGGAATACGCATGGAAACGGACGAACGATCCAAACAGCTGTAAATCAATATACGTCCTCGTCCATTGAAAGCGTCTCTTTGGTCGTCCGTTTACATGCGTATTCGTCTGAATTAAATTTCGCACATATCCGCATCCAACGGACGACCAGCCTTATATGGATAAAAACGTTACTTTTTCAAAAGAAAAATTTATGTATTATGATATACGATATTTTGTCAGAAAACTAAATTAGGTCATGTTATATGAGTTTGATTTTTATTGGATTCTAACTCAAAACAGCCAAAAAACCATATACGAGGTTGGGACAGAGAACGCGCGATACGTATGTATGCCATAATGTATAAAACTGACTGAATAAAAACTCATTCTATTTAAAAGCTTTTGAGTGCTTTTATACTTTCAGTGTAAGAATAACTTATACATGCCCACTTACACTAGTGAACAAAAAAATCCAAACATAGATATTTATATCGAGTAATTATCCATCATATAGTATAATAATAATGGCAAAAGCGCGGGTAAAATTATAAACTGGAAAATGTTTGTTATCTGCTAAATTTTTTCGAGAATATTAACTAGAACGCTTATTTTTCATTTTACGCAAACGTTATGACTTTTTATATTCAGCTATATTTGCACGTATACTCCACACAGTGGCGTCGCAAGACGAAAATGGGGCGTGGGCAAGATAATTTTTGTGAGGCCCCCTTTAATTTTCTTTCTGCAATTTCAGTCTTAAAAATTAGGCGACGAGCAAAAAAAACTGAAAAACAGACACTTGCGAGGCCCTTTTAAGTGCGCTCGCGGGGCTCCTTTAAGTGCGAGGCCGTGGGCGTGGGCCCACACCGCCCACGCCTAGCTACGCTACTGACTCCACATAATTATGTACTATTACATATGTACCTTAAAAGATTGTAATACAATCTAGATGTATCACTATAATAGTATTCATTTCGTTACTATATAAGCGTGTCGTGTACTGTAGTTTATAGGTACATATAGTTTTGGTGTTGTATTAGCTATATTGGCTCACTGATTGTGAGTGACTGTTATTTGTATGTATGTACAACTCTACTATGTACTGTGTGGGTTTATCGGAATTATTTAAAAAAAGAACATAGTGTGAACGTAAATTACTGTTTATTTATATGGAGAGACATTTTTCTGAAGACTTTAAATTTAATTGTGTTTAATTATTAAAACTACGGGAAGAAAAACCTAATAAACCAGTCAAATACTAGTTCCATTTTTATTATTACATACCGTAATTTTAAAACACCTTTTTATCGAAACGGCATTTTTACAACTGGTGGGTGACCCAAACTGATATGTCAATATCCGTACAAAAAAATTTAACAATACCATATAACTAGCGGAGTAGCCGAGCGTGCTTAGACACCGGTACTTGCGGCTAGTAGATCGAGGGTTCGAATCCCACGCTCGGCTAAGATTTTGTCAGCATAGTTCCTTAAGAAAACAGCTGCAGACGCATACCTACCAAATCCTAGCCCTCTTACACCACTTTCCTTGTCCTCCACCCACATCATAATAAAATAAATAATTGTAATAAGTAACCGTATAAATAAAGTGAGAAAAATAATAATGTCTGCCGTCTGTTATAGACTGTCGTCTAAAAAGCGGACGTAAAACCCCATTATTATTATTATCATTATATTATTATTATAGACTTTTACGTCAACCTGACGCTCACTACTCAGTAGGACAGTACTGGGTAACATTCACCTATACCGGCATTATGCAAGGTATTAGGCTCTGTGGAAGGGTAATGTGCCAAACCAATCCGTAAAAGTACCGTAGTACATTCACGGACGGGTTTGTCACATCACTCCCTGTATTGTTGCTATTGTTACTTGAAACGAGGTGTTATTCGTCTATTTTGGTGTACACTGGGTCGTACGGCGAGACTTTTGTGGGAGCGTAGATGTTGGCTCAATGACAGAAAAGGGCTGTGAAAGCCTAGTTCGTTTTCGTGTCCTCAGATGGTAGGTAGGAGTAGGGACAGAGGGAAGGGAAAGGACTGTTTGCGTTTGTGTGTTTGTTTGTGTATGTGTGTGGATGTGTCTTTCTGTTTTACGTTTCTTGCTGTAGATGTTTTCTGGTTCATCAAATTGCTCATTAAGATCGGGTGTTCCTGGAACTGCGCGTTTAGATGGTACAGAGGTTGACGGACCTTGTGTGTTATTGAATTGGGGAGGATTGTGCACCAGAGCGGTAACAGTGACAGTGCGGCAGTTGTTCGATCCCCCCCCCCCTCCATCAGATGAATCTGGATCTGTATGTGTGTTAAGTGTTTGTCTTTCAGTGTTAGTGTATTGTGTGTTTATGTATGTGTGTTATGTGTCTGTAAGATGAGTGTCAGTGTATTGTTCGCTCACTGTAGATGGCTCAGATGGAGTAGAAGCAGGTCTTGTGCTTTCACAAATCGCAGTCGGATTCGTATTACTGAGGAACTTCCGTACTATACGACACGTGTTTATGATCACTGCCTTTTGCATAGTGACATATGTGTATTTTGGGAGACCCAAGAGGCTCAAACTATTATGTAGTGTGTGTGGAATGACCCCGGTGGCACTGAGCACTATTGGAACGATGTGGACATGTTCCATTCGCCATTGTTGTTTTATTTCGGCTGCGAGGTCAGTGTATTTATCCAATTTAACTGCGTGTGTTTTTTGTAAGTTGTGTGTATTTGGAACCGCAATATCGATCAGATAGGTTGTCTTAGTGCTTTTCATTACGAAGGTGATATCTGGCCGATTATGATTTATGGTCTTAACTGTAATAATCGACCGATCCCAGTAAAGTCTACAGGAGTCATTCTCCGCTACTACTTTTGGTGTGAGCTTGTAGTAAGGTGTTTTATCGGCTATAAGGTGGTGCTTAACCGCTAGTTTCTGGTATATGATTTTGCCAACCTGATCGTGACGGTGTTTGTATTCGGACTGAGCGAGCTGAGTACAGGCAGCTGTGATGTGTTGGATCGTTTCAGGTTTGGAATGGCATCTCCGGCATGAATCAGATGTTATTGACGAGTCACGAAGTATGTATTTTGAGTAATTCTTTGTATGAATTACTTGATCTTGTATAGCTAGCATGAATCCTTCAGTCTCCAGGAAAAGACTTCCTTGACTCAACCAGGCGTGCGACGCTGCTTTGTCGACGTTACTCTGATTAAGATTATGTGGATGTCTCCCATGTAAAGGCTTCCGAATCCATTGCTGAATTTTGTCCTCCTTCGTGACCAAACGGCAAAAACTATCTGGCATTTCTATGTGTGAGAGGTTTAATGGTGTGTATGCCTTGTCGACTTGGATTATTGCATTGTGTAAGTGTGATGTGTGTGTTTTGGTGTAAAAGTATTCTCGCAAGTTATGAACCTGTTTATTATGCGTGTTCCTTATGTCTATAAGACCTCGACCCCCTTCGGCTCTTGACAGCGTCAATCGTTCTATCGCTGCTTTGGGATGATGAATTCTGTATTTGGTCATAAGGACGCGGGTCTTGATCTCGATGTTTGTCAAGTCCGTAGGCGTCCATTTGATTACCCCAAATGAGTACGTTAGCACCGGAACTGCGTAGGTGTTAATTGCTTTGATGGTTTTTTTTCCATCAAGGTGGGTGTTCAGTAATCTCCGTACACGCGTTAGGTATTGCTGCATCAGATGTTGTTTTATAGCGCTGTGATCTATATGTTCGTCCTGATTGAATCGGAGATACCGGTACGACTCTCCCTCGTCCATGGGCTGCATAACAGACTCTAGTTCGAGTTCGAATGCGACCGCATCTCGTTTTCCTCCAGAACGACATTGTGTCCGACATTTATCGATTCCGAACTCCATACAGAGGTCTCGCGAAACTTCGTTGGAAAGTCCCAGCAGCTGCTGTAACTGATGTTTAGTAGCTGCATAGATCTTAATATCATCCATATACATCAGATGTGAAATGGTATGGCGTAAATTCGTTTGCGTACCTACATTGTAACCGTATTTGGTTTCATTTAACAGGCGAGAAAGTGGATTCATTGCGAGACAAAACCATAATGGACTCAATAAGTCGCCTTGGAATATGCCGCGTCTTACTTGAATAAGGTCGCTTGTTGTTCTTTCATTACCATTACTCAAATGTAAGGTCGTTCGCCAATCGGACATGACCGTTCCAAGGAAGTTCACGATACTTGGGTGCATTTTGTACAGCTCCAATACTCTCCGTAACCAGGAGTGCGGGACCGAATCAAATGCCTTTTTGTAATCAATAAACGCTGTGTACAGGTTACGTTGTCTCCCTTTCGCTTGTTCCAGTACTACGGAGTCAATCAGAAGCTGCTCTTTGCAACCTTGTGACCTCTTTCGACGTTCCTTTTGTTCTTCTGTCAGTATGGTGTTAATCTGACAATGCTCATTGATCTTTTCTGCCAGACAGGACGTCAAAATCTTATACATTGTAGGCAAGCAGGTGATAGGCCTATAATTCGCAGGATTTTTTGTATCACTGTTTTTAGATTTCATGTATGTGATACCCTGCGTTAGGAACTTCGGTGTCAGGTTTGGTGTTCTTATAAATAGTGTGAATTGTTCAGCGAGGTACTTGTGTGTTGATGTAAAGTGTTTGAGCCAGTAGTTTTGTATGTTATCGATGCCAGGTGCCTTCCAGTTATGCGATCTCTGTAAAGCTCTGGAGACGTCCTCTGTAGTAATGTCCGTATAGGGCATCTCCGGAAGATGTTCGTTATTCCTGCACTCTGTATCGATTCAGCTGGCTTTATCATTATGGTCAATGGTGTTGGACCATATATTCGCCCAGAAACTATGGAGTGCGTTCTTCTCCGGTAGACCATTACTGTCAGTTACCGTGTTCGTTAGAGACTGATAAAACCGTCTCTCGTTTCTGCTGAACGCTTGGTTTTGTCGTCTGCGTTCAATACTGGTCTTATGTCTTCGTAAGCGCTTTGTTAATTTTTGGTGAAGCGTATCTCTGATCTCTGTGAGTGTTTTATTGGGTTCCTTGTATTGTGTGTGTACTGTGTGTTTGTGTAATATGTCGTGTATATATTTTTTGAGCCGTTTGGACCTCGTACCCTGTTGGTATTGGGTGATCCTGCCGAGGTTGCATCGGATGTTGCTGATGCGTTTATTCAATCGTGTTTCCCAGGCAGGAGTTTTGTGTTCCTTCGAGTTGTGCGCTACAAGTGGTGTTACATCGGACCCGTTACAACGTATAGCTGCAACGGCTCCACAGTAGATAGCTGTGTGTAACTCGATAAAATTGTCACAAGTTTGCAAGTGTTGAGGCAGTATTATGTTATTTAATATCTCAACGATCTCAGCCAATCTAGGTGAGGTGTGTTGTTTAGGCAACAAGTACCGATGTGTGGGGTCCGTCCCTTCGAATTCAGTAAGCGCTGTGTTAAATTCCAGTTCGATCTTTTGCAGTAGGGTGTCATTTACTGTTGTTTCATGGCGGTTAGGCTCATTCTCGACAAGTTGTTGAGTGTCGTTTTGTGTGGGGCTCCCCATTTGTGGGCCGTCGTTGGCCTGACTTTCTTCATTTTGAGCAAATTGATGCGCGACTTTTTTAATAGTGTTTATGAGGGAAGAAGGTATAAGGTTATTGGTGAAAATGACACGTTTTTGGTCTGCCAGTCTCTGTTTAGTGACGCGACTAAGGTGAGGGTAGGTGCGCGCGAACTCTTGATGTAATTTCGTACGGTAACCAGTTTTGTCCGTTTCAAGTTTAGTAACTTGGAAGTATGTGCGTACGATGAATTCATTCAGTTCATCTGTCCATTGCATACGCACAGGCTTCTTACCAGCTTTAGTGGTCCCCAAAGGAAACACTTAAAGTCGGCTGAGCCAAAGCCAATAACAATCATTAAAAACTTTGAAAATATTCTTCAGTACTATAAAAATTTTTATTTGTCAAATATTCTTTTAATTTTCGCTTAAATTGTATTAAATCTAATGTTTTTATATCAACTGGCAATTTATTATAAATTTTTATACATTGATTGAAAGCATTTTGGAAAATTATATTAGACGTTGTTTGAAGTTGTACATATTCATTATTATGCCTTGTGTAATAATTATGATTAAATTTATTTTCTTCAAACAAAGAACTATGTTGTCGAATAAACATTGAACACTGGAAGATGTAAAGATCAGTTAACGTTAGAATTTTACATTTCTTAAAAAGAGGCCTGCAAGAAGACCTAGCACTTGCATTACATACAGTTCGAATGCATCGTTTCTGTAATAGAAATAATTCACCTGCGTTAACTGAATTTCTCCAGAATATGATGCCATAAGACAATTTTGACTGAACATAAGCGTAATAAATCTTTAGTACAATAAAGTGAGGTAGAAAATACAAATTCCTTATTAAATAAACATATTTAGACATGGATTGTACTAAATAGTTAATATGGTATTTCCAATTAAGATTTTTGTCCAAGTAAATACCTAGATATTTTACTTCAGATAATAACCTAATACTACCATGGTCAGGAAGATTGATAATTTCATTGTTGGCACCATATTTCCCAAATTTAATGAGTTGAGTTTTATCAACATCTAGTTTCAAGCCATTGTTGTCAAACCATTTTTGTCATATATTAAGCGAACTATTAATTTTGTTAATTAATGTATCATTATTTACGTCTTCGTACACAACAGCGACGTCGTCGGCAAATAATATATTCTTATCGTTTAGAATTGAGCTAATATCATTAATATAAATTAAGAACAGGAGAGGACCTAAAATTGACCCTTGCGGGACACCACATCTTATATTCATTTTTTCTGACAAGACAGACTCTTGATGTCCATTAATTACAGAAGTTAGTTTAATTCATTGCGTTCTTCCCGTTAAATATGACTTGATTAGATCTAGTGTTACTCCTCTTATTCCATACTCGGACAATTTAATTATTAAGAGATCCAGGTGAACTGAATCAAAAGCTTTCGTTAGATCGAAAAGAGCTAACGTATTTAGATCTTTTTTATTCCAAGCATTTAAAATATTATTCAGTGTTTTAAATATTGCCAATATTGTTGAGGAGCCACTTCTAAAACCATATTGATTGTTACTAACAAATTTAAATTTTGTTAGATAATCATTAATTCTGGTATACATAAGTTTTTCCAAAATTTTATCTATAGCTGATAAAAGGGATATGGGTCGAAAATTTTCTGGAAGGTTTTTATCTCCTTTCTTATGAATGGGTACAACAATAGCAAGCTTTAACAATTCCGGAAATTGTCCTTGTAAAAAGCATGTATTCATAATGTGGCAAATTGGAGCAGCTAAATTAATACAATGTATTCTAAATAATTCATTTGGAAAGCCATCCCATCCCACAGACTTAGTATTTTTTAAATTTAAACAGGTTGTAATAACCTCTTGCTCCAGACAAGGGTAAAAATATAAACTCTGACAGTTATTAATGTTATTAAATTTTACCTGAAGATTTGGCTGACTTAAATTTAACTTATCGGTAATGTTGATAAAAAACTCATTAAATTCATTTGCAGTGTCTTCAATATTGTTGTCATTATTGGTTTTATTCTCATTGAACGAAACATTATTTTTAAAACTATCAATAATTTTCCATGCTACTTTACTTTTGTCTGAAGAATATTCCAGCAAATTATTATAATAATTATTTTTAGCAGTTATAACTTCTTTAGCTAATTTTTTGCAAATGGTTTTATACTTTTCTATTAAATCATTATTTTTAATATTCATACCATTCAGATCTTTAATCAATAAATATAAATCTCTTTTATTTTGAGACAATTGTTTAATATTTGATGTTATCCATTTATTTTTATTATTTAATTTATTATTTACGCATACTTTTTTAATTGGGAAAGAAATATCAAAATAATGATTTAATGTTTCATAGAATAACGTAAACATATCGTTGACATTTGTACAATTAAACACGTCTTGCCATGTTTCATTACTAACTAAATAATCAAAAATAAAATGATTTGCACTATTGTATTTTGGCTGAAGGTGTTATTACAGCTGACAGGTGGCCGCCTAGAACCCAGCCTGTCGTCACCGCGATCCAAACTGTCACATTCAGTGGTGACCCTGATGCGCCCGGTCGCTCCACCGGCAGCGGCATTTTTCCGAGGCTTTTTTCTGTTAGTCTCCATCCTAATGGGTTGTCCTTTTAGTCGCCTTTTACGACAAGCAGGACTTACTGTGGGGAAATTCTGCAAAGTGAAGCCCCCACCCACAGGGTGTTATTATTATTATTATTATTATTATTATTATTATTATTATTGTTGTTGTTGTTGTTGTTTTACACAATATATTAAATAAGAGGCCCATATCAAAAATATAGGTAAATTTTTCTCTTGTAAAAAAATTCGCACAAAATTATAGGTATTTGACGACATAAAGAACGGCAACAGTCAGAATAATATACCTTGGAAGTTTTAGTCGCACACATTATATTGTTAGTAACTTAAGTTTGATTATATATAAAAATTGTGCATGTTTACAAGTTATAGTACTCTAAAGATCGACGAGAGGGGTCTTTGGTCAAGGCTCAAGCAAAGTGAAAAACGTTTCATTTTGCTTTTCGATTTCGTATATTTGGAGAAAAATTTTTGGAGATTTTTTGCTTCACCCTGCCTGGGTACCTAACTTACTTGTATTTTAGTGTAAATTAAATTTTTTCGCTCTTTCCCATAGCTTATTTTTGGTAAGGCTATTTTCTAAGCGGAATGGACTTATAATATTATTCTTTTTTGTTTGCCTTTTGCCCCTGGTCATCTAATTTGTAAATGTTTATTATGTAACTGAAAAATTTAAGTATGTACTCAGTACGCGTATGATATCTGTATATCTGAGCTTCTATTCTTACAAATGCAGTACGTTCCAATAAGAGGAGTCCATCTTTTATAATAAATGCATTTCAATCTGTCATGGCCAATATTTCAATTTAAATAATAAATTGATATCGGAGAATATCTGTATGTACTTATATGTAAATGCACACACACACACACTGTGTGGACATAATATGTGTACAATTTTGTACAGCCCTGACATTTCAATTTAAATAACATTTACTTTTGGTTTTTCGTATTGGTTTTTTTAATGTTTGTCTCTTAAGTAATTTATATTGAGTGAGTGAGTGAGTGTCTGGTGGTGCTTGGTTTTGTTGGCTAGTTGAAATTGAGTAAACTCTGTTCATTCTCTTCGTTCAGTATTTTATATGAATATATATTGTTCCTTTTCCATTAACAGCATTACAGTACACTGCAAAATTTTATAGAAAAAAAAAAGATTTTCAGAGTGTGCTTGTAAAAGATGAGACAATATGGTTGTAATCAGAGAAAAATAATTATTTTTTCGATCAACCAATATTTATTCAAATATTAGATTTGTACGAAAACAAAATTCGTTACTATACCGTGCCTTCCGAAATTTTACCAAGTCAGTAATGGGTCTATCTATTATGTTTGTTACCAAATAAATGAATATTTCAATTGGAAAAATTAATTGTTCTCTGCCGTAAAAGTCAGTGATGCCGTAAAAGTTCTCATAATGAATTAATTAAAATTAATTCCTAAAAATATCAACAACAATTAGAAGCAAAAAAAAGTACCTATAATGTTAACCGGTAGTTAAAAATCTGTGTTTATGTAACTATCGCTGACTTGATTCGTAAAATGTTATGGTGAGAGCGCTAAAGATACATTGCGATAAACAAATTGTTCAAAATTCCAAGAGTTATCGATTAGTATTTTCTGATATGTATTTTAAAAAACTAGTGACTAGGACGAGCGAAGGGGAATCCTCTACTATGCTACAATTTTGTACGTTTTGTGGTACACTTTATGAAAAACTACCGAACCTTTAGACTTGAAATTAAACATAATGGTTTCTAATAGTGTCTAGATATGTTATCAACCATCATTTTGGCAAAAAACTCATAAAAAAAAGAAAAATTATAATAATTTTTTGTATATAATACTTCTATAAGAATGACATTTTATACAAGTATTTCTGTAGTAAGCAATGAAAAGTATGTATAGATTAATTTTGTTATTATGTATTACTAGCCATATACCAACCCGATGGGATTTACCATCGGCAACATTTCAGGATGTCAGTCAGTGTTAAAAATTTCTTAAATAAGATATTATTTATGTTAGCCATAGCCATAGTAACATATTTTTATATACCACTAACTTCAAAAATGACGAACTTCTATACAAATTTCCATCCCCTATTAAACTCACTTAGGGGATGAAATTTCAAAAATCCTTTCTTAGTGCTCACCTACGTTACATAGGGAACTGCTGTGCACAATTTCATTCTTCTAAGCTCAACGGTTTAGGCTGTGCGTAGTCTGTCAGTCAGTCAGTCAGTGTTAGAGATTTATTAACCCCTTTAGGACTAATGACGAGCTCAGCTCGTCATACTAATTTTTAGAAAAAATTCAACTGAAGAGTGTGCATTTTCTTATATCGGTAACTGGAGGCTGTATAGTAAAGAGCGGTCATATTGTAAATAAATTAAGCAAAACGTACCAAACTTTCAATTATACTTACAAAGATATTAAATTTTTTATCTAAAATATTGGAATATACGGTGGTACTAAAAGCGTTAAGTAGATTATTAGGAATATTTTTATTGTGTCAAATTATTTACAATAAAGATTGAAATGAAACATATTAACTTATAAACACGTTTAAATGTGTTATTTATTATCATTTTTGCAAATAATTTATAAGAAAAATTAAAATTTTTAATTTTTTTCCAATATAATTAACATTTAATTTCTATGGAAACCAAAAAGTAAATTATAAAATTATTACATTACTAGCCGTATACCCGATGGGATTTCCCATCGACATCTTTTTATTAGGTACTCACTTTCTGCTTACTTTTAATGTTTTTCAAAAGCCTAAATCAATATCCACGTTTCTAACTTTAAAAATGACAAACTTCCCATACGAACTTTCATTTCTTGTTTTAACTCCTTAGAGAATAAATTTCCAGAAACGTTTACACAATTTACTTTTATTTATAAATAGAAGCCTAAACGCCAAATTTCATATCTCCTGTGCTAAATTTCGTCCTTTTAAACCCAACAGTTTAGGCTGTGCGTTATCTGTCAGTCAGTGTTAAAGATTTATTCAATAATATATTATCGATTTTAATAGCCATTGTAACATATTTTTATATACCACTAACTTCAGAAATAACGAATTTACACACAAATTTTCATCTCCTATTAAACCCACTTAGAGGACGAATTTTCAAAAATCCTTTATTAGTGCTCACCTACGTTACAAAGAGAACCTCTGTGCAAAATTTCATTCTTCTAAACCCAACGCTTTAGGCTGTGCGTTGTCTGTCAGTCAGTCAGTCAGTCAGTGTTAGAAATTTATTAAGTAGATATTAATTAAATAAAAATCAGATTCATATACGAGAGAAGAGAATGCGCACTCTTATCGACCGCGCCATCTGACACGACACTACCCTACTTTAAAAAGTGATTGCTGATTCTTATTTCACTAAACTCTTCAATCAAATAGTTTCCTTTTAGAGACTAAATTTAAACAGTTTTTGTTCCGAACTACACCTTTATCAGCTACGCAGGTAACTAGGTTGATTCAAATCAACAAGTTAAATGAGTTTGTGTGGCATAATAATAAGTAAAATAAAATTAAATAAGTAAATACTTATAACTCCGCTATTTTTCATTAAATTTTAAAAAAACAAGAAATCACGCGTAGATATTTTTACTCTTCTCCGATCAGTCCAGAATTCCTTTAAAAAATAATGTCCTACTTTAACTTCTTTTCGCAACTATGAATTTTAATCATGTCGAATATTTGAATTTGTTGTAATAAATTCAATGTTTCCCATATATGAGTTTCGCGAATCCATACAGAGCCATGCTTTGAACTAGTTTAAAACATTTGCTAAGTGCGTGTTAAACACCCTAATTTAAGTTAGGATGCTTCAGTGACTAGAGATTCTCACAGTTTTCAGGTTGAAATATAGTACATTTAAGTATATTTTCTACATATTATCTGTGTATGTGTTACTTGAGAATTTGGTTTCCATCTCTTAAAGAAGCATATAAAGTTCAGAGAACTTTATAATTTTTGGACATTCCGAAATTAGACAGTTGAATTTGGGTAGGTTAGATTGTGACTGTTGACACTTTCTTCTGTACGTGAAATTCATTTACCAATCTTTAAACATTTTTACGTAACGAATTCCTCACTTTTCATTGAATTTTGTCTGGTGGTGTACCATTGAACGAGTACAATATTTAATAATAAAACATCAGAATTATATTAAACTTACAACGACAGCAACCCAGCACAGAGTACAGAGTGCCGACCGAGATTGTGGTTGAATTTTTTCTATGTTGTTGTGATGTGTGGTTAGGTTGGTAACATTTTGTAATGAATATTGATGTAATCATTGTCCTGTTTTAATTTAAGTGATGTATGTTGTTTGTTCATGTACATACATAGTACATTGCTTCATGCTTTTATTATTTTTTTTTTATTTCGTTCTGTTCTTCCATAAGCACAGCAGCCCAAGTAAGCAATTAACTATGTGCGCCGTTATACGTACAAGAGTCAGTCAGTATAACAAACTTTAATTTTGAAAAGATTCCATTTAATATAAATGTAATTTATTCTCAATTTGTTCATTTATATTAAATGTATTAATATATAAAATCATGTTTTATTGTTGTTAATAATGTAAACAGGAGCGGACTTTGGGGAATTTTTAACATATTGAATACCTTAACAGGATATCATGAAATTGTTGCTATACCCGGGTTACAATTTGTGGAACACTGACTGGAGTACCCAACGTTTTTCAGAAAAAAAATAATAATTCGATCAATAAAGGAGGGTATCGATAGGTTAAGAAAATTGACCTCAATATAACAAAAAACTTAACTATATTTTTTTTCATATTTCTCATTATTTTAGTAAAATACAGGACCCTAGCTTAACGCTACAATAATTTAAAAGTAAAAGCGTCTGCGTTTTCTTCACAAGAAAAATCGACAAATTATGTGATCAAAACGGCTTTTTTTGAAAAATTGCTCCCTTTTTTTACTGTATAGAGTTTTTTAGACATGAGCGCGTTTTTTTAGCATTTTAATTTTTGTGTTTTTTATATTTGTTGACGTCTAGAGAAAAACATGTTTGTCATATTATTTCTTAGCTTATCGACACCCCTCCTTTTGTTAACAAACAAAATAGATTTCCAGAGTTAACAATTGATAACCGATATTTCTTGACTGTGTCCACTACTATTCCGGCAATCACGTCTTCTCTGTTTCCACTGACTGTTTTCCACTAGACTAACCACGACTTACTTCCTCGATCATTGCTCTTCACAATTACTTCCTTCTGACTTAATTGTCACGATTCACTTTTCGTGTGACATCTGTTGTTGTGTTGCTGAACTGTTATCTTCTAAGAGGTTCTAGCATCTTCTCGCATATTCCGCTGTTATATTAAAAAAAATGGAAAAAAAAACAACATTGTAAAAATAGTAATAGTAAATTAAGTTTCCGCCGGTACAGGGGATCGAACCTGAGCCTTTCATTGTCCTGTAAGATTCTTTCACCACTGCACCATTTGCTCGCCGGTGGTATCAGTGTTCGGTTGATACATATTCTTGTACATGTATGCACTCCGCTGATTAAGTACTTCCAGTAAGGCCGGGCGCACATTGAGCTGCAGTTAACGCAGGCAGGGCAGCTCAGTTTCTGTGACGCTTGGGCAGTACTGCGTCGCATGAGGCCGATGTGGCACTCGTGAATGTGACACAGAAACTGTGCGACATCGTAACACGTTCTCAGTTCTAGTTGATTTTATTTCAACTCGACATCCGAATCAGACTCAAAACTCCAGTTTAAGTATTCCGCAAAAATATTGATATAAAAAGGTGTCTGCTTTCGTCAAACTACAGCATTACACTGTTATCTGATATGCGTGGTGTAACGGTATCAAGATAGGAATTTAAATTATAGGCGCGAAAATATATTTATTATGTCAACGATATCTGGCGGTAGTCTGAGTAAACTCATCCAATGTAATTTTTATCATAACCATTAGTAGAGTGCCTATAGTAAATAGAGTGATGACATGTGTGCTGAACGCTGATTGGTTCCGTGATTTTCTATCCAAAGTTTGCGTAAAATACATTGGAAATAAAAACCATTTAGTTTAATTTAGAAAGAATAATTAAATTAAAAGTTTTTAATTGTTCATTAATTCATAACTTATTAACAATAATTATGTACTCAAAAATGTTTACTCAAACATGTGATAATTAATTTTGAAGCTTCCCGCTCTGTTTTGGATAGAAAATGGATGACATATCACGACTAGAGATGTGCACTGGTTTCGTGACGAGTAATTTTACCCACTTTTGACCGTCACAAAACGGTTTTGTGACCGATATAGTTATGACAAGACCGTCACAAATTACCGCCATCTGGGAGAATACATTTGAATTAATGAATGTTTTAGCGGGAAATTACTGTAACATAGTGTCATTCGTTCTATGTTTATTTCGTTTATTTACTGTATATTGTGTTCATGAACATGGAATAAATCGAAATACTATTTCACTTTTTAATAAATAAATAAAAATATTTTATGATCTCAAAAGTATCTAAAAATGAATAAAAAGATCTTCGTTTTATTTAATATATATGTCATAATGTAAATCATAAATTTAAGATATTGAAATAATAATTAGCCAAATTCTTTTTACAAACTATTATATTTGTCAAAAAAAATTCGGTAAGTACATGCACTTAAAAACATTGATTTATTTCAGTAACTTATATAAGCATACTGGGATCAGACTTTACTATCAAGATCATAAAATATGTAACGAAAAAAACCTAGAAAAATTATTATAACTTAACTAGGTAATCAATTTTTTGGAGAAAAAAAAACCGTCACAAAACGTCTTATAGTTGTATTTGACGGTCACAATTGTGACTGACCCTGTGACCGTCATTTACCCAACAGACTAGTTTAAAAAACATTTGTGACGTCAATAACCGTCATAAAACGGTATTTGTGACGGTCACGTCACATGAATTCGAAATACCGGTAATTGCCCATCTCTAATCACGACTCTATTTATTATAGGGACTCTAACCATTAGACGTTCTGAACGACATCTAACGGTAAATTCTTCAAGTTTAAATCTAGCTAGCTCCTCTCAGAACCCTTATCGACTAATAATTTGCAACATTTGGGGTGTGTTTGAATTAACAAGGAATGGGGTGATTTATTGAATTAACCAATGAACAGATTGAAGCATAAGTATGGCCAAAATTGGGGATTTGTAAGCGGTTGGAGGGGTGGTTAGTGCAGCACGAACAGAATAGATGAAATTGGAAAGACAAAGTAGTCATTATTATTGTTTATGTGTATTTTACAAATAAAATATGTAAAAGTAAAATTAACAAAAATTAAAACAAAATAAAATTAAATAATCTAAAATGTATTAATAATACCCCTGTCGCAGCATCTGCATAACATAGCGAATTTCCAAATTTTGGGGACTGGCGGATCTCATCTAAGAACTGTACCTATTTAAAATAGTTTAGCTTTCTAAGAGTAAAAGATTTTTTAAAATCGGCTGGGTAATTAGTTTTGATATTTTTGGAACCCAAGAACCCGAACGGACTTTGTGCAGCATAGTTGTATCCATCTAAAATAATTTAGTTCTCTGACAGTGAAAAAATTTTCAAAATCGGTCGGTTAGTTTATTTTTTACAATAATGGGAACAGTAAACCCTGGCGGAAATCATACAACATAACCTTTATTCATCTAAAATAATTTTAGTAAAAAGTTTATCCTAACAGTAAAAAACGGGTCCTAGGGATCTCATATAACTTATGGTAGTTCGTAAGGTTCTTGTGGACATCATTTAATTACTTAATGAATTCAAATACTTTAACTTACTAACGGTGAAAAAATTTTCAAAATTTTCGACATTCGCTAAAAAAATCATTGAAAAATATTTGATATGTTTCGATCAATTAATGGTCAACATCAGCAAATAAAAGTTACTAAAATCGAAGAAAAGAATGAGTTATTTGTCCGTAGAAATTAAAATACAAATTCTGAAAACGAGCAAAGAAATATTGAAAAAACTAGATCGGCAAAACATTCTGACAAATAACACTACCCAACTAATACTTGCCAATTTGAATGAAACTTAACATACTTATTAAACAGCGAAAAATATTAAATACGTATTTTTTTATTTCGGCTAAATACGCTTTTTAGGGGTAGAAAACACCATTCAACCTCTGTAGATGAAAACAGTTATAGCTAAATATTTTTGAAACGGCATATTTTTTGAAAAAAGGGCTGAGTACCAAATTTGTAGAATTTAAAGCGATGCACTTGATAGTGACCCTGAAATCGATTTTCAAGGTCAGTTGAAAATGATTAGCCATTGCCGAACTTTGACCATATCCTGTACCTATAAGCAGTAATTTCATGTATTGACTCAATCTATCTTCAAAATTGATTTGTTGCGTTATTTTTCTAAAATAAAAAAAATAAAAACCTGACGAAATGAAAAAATAGGCGCAAATTTATAGAAAAAATTAGAAGAAAACATTTTTGTAAGTAATTTTAGAAGTTAAGAAAAGATTTAATATCACTCCAATTGTAAGTTAAACATTAACTTTATGTTATATTAGAAATTTTCAAAATTTTTTAAAATTTTTATTGCTACTCTATAGTTATCATATTAGGAATTCAATTCAACATATGATTAACTATTATTTTTCCGATTGCGATTGAGCAAGTATTTTTCAAAATTACTTCTTGATCACTTATTTTCTATCTTGCATGTGAAATTCGTTCGAATATACTTTGAACCATTTAGGGATGAAAAGTAAACTACTCCTTTTGAAAAATATTAAATGATTTTCAAATGACTTTGGAAATTGACCTCAAGGTCAACTTCAAAGTCAAGTGCATCACGAGAGTCAAGTGCTTCAAGATCATCAAGTGCATCACTTTGAACTCTATAACTTTGGTCCTAAGCACTTTTTTCAGAAAATATATCGTACCATAATCCACTTCTATGTTGATTCCTGGTCTCTTTTCCTGCGTTTCTAATATTTATGTCAATAAAAAATGTGCTACCGTAGACAAGGATGAATAGGTACGCATTCCGACTTCACACCGTATTTTTTTGTATTTATTTTATGAGTACCTAATCTTTAATATATTAAAAATTTACGCGAAGATGGTCACTTTATCAGCAGTATCCAAAAAAATTTAAAAATATCGGTGGTTTTTGAAAAATTAACAAAAATCGTATAACTTCTTCTCTATGAAAAATTGGGGTCAAAAGAGACGAGAAAAGAGTAAATGGGGACAACCCGTAGGGTCGACCAAAATTGAAATTCTAATATAAAATAATTTCGAACTTTTTGTATTTATACATTCAAAAAAGAAATAATAGGTACTTGATGATTTTCTGTAAAAATAAACGTAGAATCTAAAATAAAGTTTATATACTCCTGTCGTTTACCCCTAAGTTTATATTCCTCCTATTCTTATTTTAGTTCAAAAAATAATTTTTCAAAAGACTAAGACATAATAATTAATAACAGTGAGATTCTACGTCCATTTTCAGACTTTTGTTTATTAAATTGCGTAAAAGCTAGTAAATGCAATAACAGATATGATGAATTTATAAGGATTTTCTTGTACTACAAAATCTTAAAAATATGGAAACGCGTACTTTTTTTTCGTTAATTGTGTTTTATTCTTTTGCACAAAATTTTAAAAATACTTTATTTTCTTAAGAAAGGGAGGCAACTTTAGTCACAGATATGCCTATGAACAGTTTTTGGTAATCCGGGAAAAACGAAAACACTTTTTAAAATTTTTTTATTGTTAAAATCGAAATGTTCTTTTAAAGAGGGTTAAAATTACCATATTTTATATTAAAATTTTAACACAATCACTCCCTAATTAACGAGCCTTACTTAATATTAGCAAATTGAGAAAAAACACGTCAATTAGATTTTTTTACACAGATTTTATTTGTTATATAATTCAAAAGGATATTTTAAAAATGTGTATGAATGGCTTTCATTAAATAAATTTCAATATATTTTCCATTTATTTTAACAGTGGAATGTCCTTATTAGTGGCTATACTTTCGGCTTGGAGTGAATTAGACGAAGGTTTTCTTCTAAAACCAAATTTAATAATTAATTAAAGAAATAAAAAAAAATTTGTGGATTTCCTACCGTTCAAATATAATCTTTATTGTATGTAAAAATGTTATTACATTTTTTCAAAAAACTGTAAGTAAACTGTAAAATTTTCTTTACAAATATGTTAAAATAGAGAAATGTTTCCTTTTTAATTTATTTTTAACTCTTTTTAAATGATTCACTTTAAAATTTTTTAATATTTCTTAATCGAAATTTCATAAAAGAATGTGTCAAAATTTAAAAAAATTTTTCTTTGTTAAAAAAAAAAATTGAATGTGCAAAATTATTTAATATTAGAATGCTCTGATTATACAATTCTAATCATAACTGTATTGTCAATTGGATAAAAAATTACGTAAAAATATTATTGTTTGAATATGATTTAACGTAATTTTTATACGATTGAAGCAAACTCTTATTAATTTTAGGAAGGTGTAAATATAATCTAAATTCTGATCATATCACATAACAGATATCGTCGTGATTTTTTTTGTAAAAAAAAATGGAACAGAGATACATTATAAAAACATTTAACTGACAGAGAAATAGAATATAGCCGAATCGTTAAATTGGATTAAAAAAATCATGACACGCTACTTATAAAGCGGCTTTTTTCGAATTTAGCTCGCAAAAAATGAGACAGAAAAAAAAAGAATGCGAGTGCGAGTGAAATGGAGAACGACATATTTCCTAGTTTTTCTCGAAAAGTAAGTAATTTAGAGCAACGGTATAAAAACATTTTTTATGCGTTTTACCTTTTACAATGGCTTAGTGTAAAAAAAAATTTGAAAAATTGCTTAATTCTGGCAAAAAACTCATTTTGTTGACAAAAAACGCTCGGAAAACCTACTTCTGGGCATCCGACGTGTCTGGCTAACGAACTCATCCAACGATTTGGAAAATCGAATTCGCACACAAAATTTCATAAGCATTAAACGTTTCGTTCGAGAGTTATCGCGCGGATACATATATATATATATATATATATATATATATATATATATATATATATATATATATATATATATATATATATATATATATATATATATATATATATATATAAATTTTAGTGAATATCATTTTCGTATTCTAGGGACCTCAAAACATATTTCTGATATGGTCTCGGGCTTAGGTCGCACCATGACACCTGGCGTAAAAGCTGAATTTCCAGTTTTGGAAATTCGCTAAAAACCAATATTACCTACTTAAAATAATAAAATCTATTTACGTTAAAATATTAAACTTAAACAAAACTATACTTATAATCAAAATGGCGTCGTGTTTCGACCAAAAATCGATTATGTAAATTTATATGTTATAAAGCTTGGAAGCGGTTATATTTTACATTGAATAAAACATCGTCATTTATTTTAACAAGTGTTTAATTACAAAATTCGAACCTAAACGACTTTTTGGAAAAGAAATCCAATAAACAAGTTTCTAACTATAAAAGTATTACAGGGACAAACATTTAACAACGAACTTTGATTTAGAAAAAAAAATGTTTGAATTAACGTGCTAAATACTACAAGCATATTTCGGGTTTGGTGACCTCAACCGCCTCAGTGAACAACTCTGCCACACAATTTGGTTCTCGTGCTTTCCTGCCCTGCCCTGCCCAGAGAACTTACTGCGTGACGCAACTTAATGTGCCCCCGGTCTAAGACTTGTTCGTGTTCGAGCCGTACGCAATGTTAGAGTATCGTGGGGTCACAACAGAATGTCGATTCTTATAATAATCAAGTTTTCATGTACAAGTCCTTTTTAGGCTACTCAGAGGCCATAACCTCTGAGTAAGCCTTATCGTTTCACAAAAATACTATTCTAATGTGTGACCAACTTGCATTTCTGTTTGCTGAACTCAGCTCCCCAACTTTTTGGAGTAAAGGGGATATTTTTCTTAATTACAAAAATAAAAAATTTAAGACATTAATTTTGGACCTAACTGCTAATTGTTTAATAATCGAACGTATAGAATTAGAAATTAATTAGATTTTTTTCTTAATTGCTAAATTTTTTTTTAATCTTTCTTGTTAGCAGTAAGGTATAAATAAAAAAAATATAATTGACGCCTATACTATTAGGTACATGATTATTACTGTGTCGTTTATGGATATTTAAATGATTTTAATATTACCTACATATTAAATTACCTAAATGATTTTAATATTACCTACATATTAACAGTAAATTACTATCAAAAAAATGCAAACTTTAACAATATTTTTTAAATTCATTCAAATTCAATTTAATTGCTATTTAAATATATTAGTTTTTGACATTTGACGTTTTGAATTTTACTCAAAATATACATACGTAATTTACACATGCTACCTATATATATAGTGAGTATACTCTATTTTGAAAGTGTCACACCATAGAACACTAGAAGCCAACTAACATAAAAAAAGTGAAATTCGCTTGGAGTCATTTGTAAGCCAGTCACAGCTTAAGACATTAGTCCGTCAGTAGTCGTCGTCGAGTCAACACACCATTATATTAACAATATACCCATTGTTAGTTGAGCACGTTGAACAGCTCTCTCTGGTAATACGTGTGATGTGATTGTATGTGTGTATACACATACTACTACAAAAAACCAAACTAATACACTGCAAACAGTGTGTATGTACACAAACAGACTACGTCACAAACTCATTACAAGTGGAACAGAGGCAAAGCCAATCTAGTTTGTCCCCTTGTATCACACAGTATATAATACATGATAGGTACCTACAACATATGTACATAAAGCTACGGATACACGAGACATCTAAATTAGCATTATTGTGTGCAATGTTTACACTATAGAACACTAGAAGCAAACTAATATCAAAAAAGTTTAGTTCGCTTGGAGTCATTTGTTGGTCTGTCACAGCTTAAGGCATTTAGTCAGTCGGTGTCGGTCATCGAATCCACTACGATTGTTATGTATTGTAAGACCATTGTTACTTGACCTGCACGTTGCTCTGTCCGATAATACGTGTTTTGTAATTGTGTGTGTAAATACTCACACAGAAGCAAACATCAAGCCTAAACCACTACAAACAGTTTGTACTTACACAGCATAGTGATGCGAAGTGGAGGAGATTTTACGTCACCTTTCTGCTACAGTCGGAATACTAACTATCATATAGTAGTTTGGCCCGTTGGTTTACACGTTCAAGTAAAGCGGGTTCTACACGATGCTACGAACGTTCCTTCCAACATTCGATCGAACGTTTGAGGCAGTTAAGTTCGATAGTTGGTGCGACGAATGTATCTGCTACACGGTGAATCGAATGTTTGATCCAATACGAATGATGATGTGTTGGTACTCAGTGGACGATGTTATCTGTCTGATGTTATCTCTAATGTTATACACTGATGTTGTCTCTCTTCACATGAACGAGTCGTGCAGCTGCTGAGTCGAACCAACCAACGAACCAACATTGACCTTCAAATGTTCGAAGCACCCCTTTGACTCGGTGCAAAAATACCGACATCGAACGGGACACGACCAAATGCGAACGTTTGACGCTCGACATTGGACACTCGTAGGTTCGAACAACGGCTACACGATGCTATGAACCATCCAACGTCGAATGTTGGAAGGTGTTCGTAGCATCGTGTAGCAGCGGCTTAAATTTGCAGTCTAGATAAGGCTAGAACAGTTGTATACACTCGAGTTGCTAGACTTCTCTAGCAAATATTTGAGGTTGTTTACACAGTAGTGTCACACACGGCGAATAGAATAGTGTCAGACATTTCACACAACACCTGATTTAGATTATAATTTAACATTTCTAAATCGTATTTTGTATTGCCATATTCTATTTTGAATTGAAAACTAATATTTTTATAAATGTTGCTGCAAGACGGCAGTTTCGTACTGAAAATAATTTATTTCATTTTTTGCTATAGTGTAAATCCAACTTGTAAAATTTTATTGCGTTTACTTTTTTCTTAGAGTTGTAATATAATATTATCTCTGTATTATCTTTTGGATGCGTCTCACAATTTAGGATTACCTTGTTGGTAGTATCTTAAATCAACTTTTCTGTCCTTTTGTAAAAAAAAAAACTTCTACACCAAAAGCGTGTCGTGTGTCCGTACCTTTATAATCTTTTTAAAATAAATTATTTTTTTTTTTGTCAAAAGATTCTTATAACATAACCTATTTGTATGACTTAACGTTTATGTAAAAAAAAACAATATGTTTTCATCCAAATCATTTTAATATTTGCGACGATTTGAATTTTTACACAAAATTTCGAATGCGAAAGGAATTTTTATTTTGGAAAAAATTCGCCCACGAATACAACACAAAACGAACTGGTATGCTGTTTTTTAAATAATAAGTATTTCAACTAAGCAGTAATGTATCTTTTTTTTAGGAATAGTACATTATCTTCAGAAATAATGTCTTTTTTAAGGAGAAGTTTTCAAAGCTACTACTAGCAAAGTAGTGAAATTAGTGTCACACAAAATTGCTTTGTTGCGTGAAGAATTCATTAAATTTCCAACAACTGACGTCGAAAAGGCGCAAGTTAAAGAAAATTTTTATAACATTACGCGGTTTCCGAGAGTGTTTGCTGCTTTACATACATACACGGTTACATATACAGGCTGGAAACAGATTTATCGAACGTGGGGCAAGTATGGTGAGAAATTTTTCTCAGGATCAATGTGATCTCTGACACTTTTTGATCAATAATATTTCATTTTTAAATCGCGTTACCATGGATCTGCAATATTTTTGTGTTTGTCAGATTAAATACCCCTGTCGCAGCATCTGCATAACATAGCGAATTTCCAAATTTTAGGGACTGGCGGATCTCATCTAAGAACTGTACCTATTTAAAATAGTTTAGCTTTCTAAGAGTAAAAGATTTTTTAAAATCGGCTGGGTAATTAGTTTTGATATTTTTGGGACCCAAGAACCCGAACGGACTTTGTGCAGCATAGTTGTATCCATCTAAAATAATTTAGTTCTCTAACAGTGAAAAAATTTTCAAAATCGGTCGGTTAGTTTATTTTTTACAATAATGGGAACAGTAAACCCTGGCGGAAATCATACAACATAACCTTTATTCATCTAAAATAATTTTAGTAAAAAGTTTATCCTAACAGTAAAAAACGGGTCCTAGGGATCTCATATAACTTATGGTAGTCCGTAAGGTTCTTGTGGACATCATTTAATTACTTAATGAATTCAAATACTTTAACTTACTAACGGTGAAAAAATTTTCAAAATTTTCGACATTCGCTAAAAAAATCATTGAAAAATATTTGATATGTTTCGATCAATTAATGGTCAACATCAGCAAATAAAAGTTACTCAAATCGAAGAAAAGAATGAGTTATTTGTCCGTAGAAATTAAAATACAAATTCTGAAAACGAGCAAAGAAATATTGAAAAAACTAGATCGGCAAAACATTCTGACAAATAACACTACCCAACTAATACTTGCCAATTTGAATGAAACTTAACATACTTATTAAACAGCGAAAAATATTAAATACGTGTTTTTTTATTTCGGCTAAATACGCTTTTTAGGGGTAGAAAACACCATTCAACCTCTGTAGATGAAAACAGTTATAGCTAGATATTTTTGAAACGACATATTTTCTGAAAAAAGGGCTGAGTACCAAATTTGTAGAATTTGAAGCGATGCACTTGATAGTGACCCTGAAATCGATTTTCAAGGTCAGTTGAAAATGATTAGCCATTGCCGAAGTTTGACCATATCCTGTACCTATAAGCAGTAATTTCATGTATTGACTCAATCTATCTTCAAAGTTGATTTATAGAAAAAATTAGAAGAAAACATTTTTGTAAGTAATTTTAGAAGTAAAGTTAAGAAAAGATTTAATATCACTCTAATTGTAAGTTAAACATTAACTTTATGTTATATTATAAATTTTCAAAATTTTTTAAAATTTTTATTGCTACTCTATAGTTATCATATTAGGAATTCAATTGAACATATGATTAACTATTATTTTTCCGATTGCGATTGAGCAAGTATTTTTCAAAATTACTTCTTGATCACTTATTTTCTATCTTGCATGTGAAATTCGTTCGAATATACTTTGAACCATTTAGGGGTGAAAAGTAAGCTACTCCTTTTGAAAAATATTAAATGATTTTCAAATGACTTTGGAAATTGACCTCAAGGTCAACTTCAAAGTCATCATCAAGTGCATCACTTTGAATTCTATAACTTTGGTCCTAAGCACTTTTTTCAGAAAATATATCGTACCATAATCCACTTCTATGTTGATTCCTGGTCTCTTTTCCTGCGTTTCTAATATTTATGTCAATAAAAAATGTGCTACCGTAGACAAGGATGAATAGGTACGCATTCAGACTTCACACCGTATTTTTTTGTATTTATTTTATGAGTACCTAATCTTTAATATATTAAAAATTTACGCGAAGATGGTCACTTTATCAGCAGTATCCAAAAAAATTTAAAAATATTGGTGGTTTTTGAAAAATTAACAAAAATCGTATAATTTCTTCTCTATGAAAAATTGGGATCAAAAGAGACGAGAAAAGAGTAAATGGGGACAACCCGTAGGGTCGACCAAAATAACGGACCCGATTTTTTTCATCTGACACAGTCGCCATTTAAGAAGTGAAATTACCCCTCAAAATTAGGGTAAAATTTCAATTTTGCTAGATTACTTGAAAACTGTGGCAGATAAAGAAAAATTTTAAATTGACACAACACTTCATTTTTAGAGAGCTTTCTACTGATATATACAAAGCCAGAGTCGGACCTACTAGAGGGGCTATTTTGGTAAATTTGGGGGTAAAAAAAGTTGTATAAGCGTTTTTCCTAACATCTAAAACAAAAACAAGAGCCTTATCACCATTTTTTCTAAGCATTAAAAGCTGGTTTATATTCGGTTTCTATTGAAAACTCAATTAGACTGCATGTTAAAAGTGAGCAAAAATTAAACCTGCAATAACTTTTAAACGCTGTAGTGAATCTAATTTAAATTTTCACAGTCGATTAAATTTAGAAAAACCATTATTCGCACAAATTTTCATAAGACTGTCACCATTTTTAAGTACCTCCATAATATCCTTAACTTGTAGCTATGGTATAATTATCAAAATTTTTTGCAGGTTTCTTACTAATCATACAACATGTAATGATTCATACAACATACAACACATAATTCCTGAGTAGCCCTAAATAATGCGTGTCAAACACGCACTTGACGACTTTTTATATAAATGTTTTAATTCCCACAACATCAAAGAAGTGGAATACACTCAACCGCCCTATCAAGTTACCTGCACACGTGTTGCTATAAGGCTAAATTACGTGAAAATTTAGTTCCCTATATCTGCCAAAATTGTCGACCGAAGTTATCGGGAACAATTTTAGTTGAAAATTCTTAGCAAATACTGCCATGTGTAATTTTTTGAATCCAGAGTTGAAAAATTAAAGAAATTCTAAACACCTCAGTAAAACAACCACACCCAAACAAAATGAATGAACGACTAATCGAGAAAGAAGGCACACCAGCATTAGAACCAATTATACATTATTTATTTGTCTAATAAGTAGTTTTATTCAGTAATCGTTTTACACATTGCAACTTTGCATTAAACTTTGTATTGCATTAAACTTTGACATTTTTGTATATTCCTGTCTCGCTTACCATGTTCTAGAGAGAAGGGTCAAGTATTAGCGTTCGGTATACATCGTGAACAGTATACGATGTATACCGAACGCTAATACTTGACCCTTCTCTTTAGGTCTAGAACATGGAAAGTGAGACTGGAATATACAAAAATGTCAAAAGCAAGCCAAATGTGACTCAAAACAAGTACAAATTGATTCAAAATGAGCGCAAACGGCGTGGGCTTACGCCGATACGAATCGGCCCTTATCTTGGTGCAAAATTCTATTTACCGGAGACCATTTCTTACGATTTAAAATTGTAGTAGGAACCTCAACTTCATCTTAAGAGGCCTTTCAAACGATATTCCATGCGATATTCGAAAATTTTTTATTCCACTTTCCAATTTGGGAAGACTACAAAATTATAGGGGTCCCCGGATTTTTCTTTGAAACCTTAAAAATTAGAAAAACTAATGCAGGTAACCTGAACCAAAACAAAAATTATTAAGAAATTGAACGGAAGTAAAAATGAAACATAAAATAATAAGAATAACAATGGGATTTAACGTCCATTTTTCGGATATCTTGTCCATAACAGATGTCACCCGCATCATTACTTTTTTATACTTTATTTATACATATTACACATATATTACATTATGATGTGGGTAGCGTATTTATAACATAAGATCTGCATTTGCAGCCATCTTTTTATCATTTGGCAAAAGATATACATAAATAATATTTAAATGATAAAAAATATTATGAATGAAATTTAAAACAAACAAAAAAATATTCTGATTAAACTTTAGCTTCCTCATACTCATAGCGCGCTGATGTAAATCGGAAATGTATTAAAACTGGAAGAAGAGTATTAAGAAGATATCGGCGCATATTGGATTTTTGTAAATGTGCAGTGGCTACCGTTATTATGTTAAAATGTAATTAAGTATAGTATAGCAATCCAATAATTAATACTACAACTGGACATTACACCGTTATTTATCAATGAAATACAGTGCCATCTATGTAATACAACTATAGAAGGTGCCAGAGAAGATATGTACTATCAGTTCGATATGAAAAGACGTGCAGTGTAATAAAATATAATTTTAAAATCAATAATTACAAATAAGTAGCTATACATTTTTTTAAAAAAAGATTATCTTCTCAGAAGCATTAGTGAGCGTTAGCAACAACAGCATGCACTATTATGGTAGCCTGATGCATACTTATCTAATTGGATATAAAAATTATTTTATCCATTACTTGCAACTGTACTGTTTCAATTATTTTAATACTTATAATTGGTTGAGAAATTCTAATAACTTCATAACATAATCGCATAAATACTATTTTTTCAACGAAAATGTAGCTTCAAGTACAGTTACAGGCAAAAATTTGAGTGTATCATCATGAAACAGATGGTTGAATTTTAGCAAAATAGTTATGGAAAATGATGTATCATCCTGAAAAATATTTATTTGATTTAAAACACTTCTTCTGTTCTGCACCATATTTTTTTTATTTTCACCTAAAGTGGCCATAAGCTTTAAGCCTTAAAAATTATTGTGAACTACTCGTATAATAAAATTTACAGTCCGGAGTCGGATTTGCGTAAGGGCACTTTGGGCACGTGTCAGGGGTTCCCACACAAAAGAGGCCTCCACAAAATAAAAGGATGAAATAGAAAGCATAAACGTTTTGTTTGCTATTCCTATTTATCAGGAAAATTCGGGAAATTCTTAGGGGCCACCACATGAGAAATGTCCTGGCGTCTCCACAGAAGTAAATCCGGTCTCGTTTGCATATATTTTACAAAATACATATAAAATACATTAGTGAACAAAGAAATAAAAATTTTAAAAAATTAAAAAATATCAATTTTTTGCAATTAAGGCCGCATTGGAACGAATCGCGCTAGGGTTTTGTTTTACTTACAGAGATCAATTTGTGGAATACAGCTTGTCTCAATCGGCGACCCGAACGTGCTCCACCCCTTGTTAGTTTTACTTTTACTCTGGAAATCTGAGAATATTCAGAAAACGGCTGGACCAATGTTCATCACAATTGGTAAAAAAAATCCCACAATTACCAACTATTAAAGTAAGTTTTTAATTTAACTCTTATTTTTATTCTGGAAATCCTGGGAATGGTTAAATCAATTTTCATTAAATCTGGTTAAGAACCAGAATTACCAGCTTCCAAATAAAAAAGAAACTGTATCAACATTGCTTAAGCCATTTTGAAGATAAGTTATCATAGACACAAGCATTTCTTACCCCAAACAGATATACTTCCTTCCTTCCGTAGTAGGTAATAAAAAATTTCAATATTTTAGCCTAGAAACTGATGCTTGTCTAAACTTGAAATTTTTAATTTGCTTCAATTTTAGAGCACATGAGATTCTTTTTTGAATAATCACTGTCACCTTATCCAGTTGATTTCTTTCTAAATTCTGATAACTGCCATACTAAAATTCTATTTCAATAATAACTAACACGTAGAATATCTCCTTACATTTATAATGACCATTCTTATAAAAAATAATAACTAAATTTTAACAGTTTTGGAGGTATCTGTTATTCAAAAATAAGCTGTATATTTTGCTATAACTACTCACACAAATTCTAAATTTTTAAAATTGTTTTATATACCTACTCGCTTTAGAGTCTTTTCATAATATCAAATCTCGTAAAAACTCATATGGAACACACTGTAACATCAATACACCATATTAATATTTTTTTAATAGTATGAGAAATTTATTAAATAATATTTCTATAATAATAATAACAACTAATAAAAAACATCACAACAAAACAAAGACGCTTCATAAAGATATCGATTCAATATAAATCAATTGATTTAATATTATAAATCAATCAATAGGTATTTATTGATTTTTTTATTAAATCGTGTAGGTTTTTACTACAACAAAAAATAAAATATTAGAGAATTTATTGGAATAGAGCGATATTTTGTATTTGATTTTAATAACAAACATGTAATAAATAACCAATTAAAAAAATATATATAATTTATTTAACGTTACTATAAAAATACAATATTATACTTCAGAAAATCATACAGGCATAACTTTTTAAATGGTTGTAAAAATTTAAGTAATTTTAAAGCGTTGGCTTAATTACTATTAAGGTGGGTACTATTTTACAGAAATTTGTTTTTAACCCTTTATGACTCGAAACGCTTAATTATATACATACTAATCTATTTTTTTTTTTTTTTAAAAAGTACCCCTTTTGCAGTTTCTTGCATAACATAGCGAATTTCCCAAAATCAACCTTAGTAAGTTCAAAAAATAAAATTTCCCAAATACTACAAGACAACAGACAGACTCCACTGTAAATTACTAATTTGGACTCAGGGGACCTCAAAACGTATATTTCCGCTAAAAACCCGACATCGAATTTTTTCACGATTACATAACTTGCTCTATAGCAGTGTTTTTCAATCTGTGGGTCGCGACTCCCTGGGGGGTCGCGAAGTCTTTTTAAGAGGGTTGCAGTTACTTTAAAAATAAAACCACTCTAGTTCAATATATAATATTTAATAAAAAGAAGGTTAATTATGTAATTGTTACTATACATTAATGTAATAGTTTCATATTTTCGCGCGATAAAGTTTCAAATTTGCGGCCTTATTTTCATTTCAATAACAGTAAATCCGAATTTTTACTAATTTATTGTCGTCATATAGACACTTTTTTTGGTTTTGTTTTATTACTCTCATTGGAACTTGAAGTTGACGGTTGTGCATGTTTCCAGAAACTTAACCATTTTCAGTAATTACAATAGGCACTGAATTTTGAATATTAGACAATAAAAGACAGTGAGCAACTACTAAACAAACAACAAGGCAATTCAATAAATTTAAACACTTACGCGAGTTCACAATTCAAAGAATTCAAATGGATTACGCTCGGAAGTGTTAAACGACGACGATCGTCGCGCGTGCGCGTGTCACTTTTTACGCCGCACGCGTGTTTAGAAGCTACTATAGACAACTTCGATGTCGATATAACAATATGCCTGTTTCAAGTCCTTTTAATTACGTATTTAATCGATATCTGACTATGAAAATAATCAATAATGATGAACGGATTCGATATTTATAACATAAAAATAGTTAATAATAGCGGAGGGTTGGTGGTCGTGAAATATTTTTCCATACAAAGAGGGTCGCGCCATGGAAAAGGTTGAAAAACACTGCTCTATAGACATGTAATGTATAGGACCAAGTAAAAATTCGTATATCTTTCTTTTTTATTCTCATAGAACATCTTAAAACTTGAAACAGAGGTAGTTTCCTAATGCGACAAAAGAGGCTAATAGCTCTCAAGAAATCTTTCTAATAAATTTCTTAATTTTTCTCTAACACTAGTTTATAAAAAGCAATGGTTCAAAAAATCATGATGTTATTATTTTGCTCTTTCAGTTATGTAAAAAAAAATTCAAAAAATTGTTGGATTCTAACAGGAACTAATTCTTTTAACAAAAAAGACTCAAAAGACATAGTCTTGGGTATTAGATGTGTCTGGCTGATGAACTAATGTAATAGCACTAATAAATAAAATTTCCATCATGAAACTTCACTAATAAGCTGTGGAAATTATAGAAAACCATTAATGTGAGTGGATTGTATGACTACTACCATCATTATTATAGATAGATACTTAAATTAAAAGTATTCCTTGTCTTCAAATTCACACATTGAAAATTGTGTTAGCATACGATTAAACATTAAGTTGCTCAAATACAAATAATAATTATAAAGAATATACTATGGAGAAATACATTCACTCCAAAAGTTGAAATTATATTAAAAATTTTTCAAATTTTTTATGTATTTCAGTAAACTCAAATCACGTCATCTTGTACTTAAAACACTTTTATAGACTAACGCGCATAAGAAAACCTTTGGCATTTCAAAATTTATTAAAAGAGAAATATTATTTGTATCAAAAATATGTCAAAAACAAAATTAAAATTTTTATATTCAAATGTTAATTGCTTACACAGATTAATTGGATAAGTGTTTTATAAAATTTTATTACATACTTTTAGAATTAAAAACAAAACAGTTTATAAAATTTTTAATATATTAATTTATTTATAGTTCTTCTATTTTAAGATTGCTGTCTTCAGAACTTGATTATGATCTATTTATTATGGTATATATATATACATATATATATATATATATATATATATATATATATATATATATATATATATATATATATATATATATATATATATATATATATATAAGAAACGTTGAATTTTTTATTAGTAAATCAGTTGCGATAGTTTGTTCATTTAAAGGTCTTTTTTGCTCATTTGATGTTCACACAGTTCTCAGAAGAATTTATTGTTATTATGTCACCGACAGATGACATTAATCTCGTTGTATGATTATAGTGGGGGCAAATAATTATAGAGTTGTACATGCATATATTGAATAAACGCAAGAGGGCTGTATTCTCACCGTATTTAAAAAATGAGCCAAAAAATCATAAATTAACACTTTCACTGAGGTGACATTACTTAGTGCGTGTCAAAAACACGCACTTGACGAACTTTTTTAATTTGTACTGTTAAGTACATACCATTCGCAAATTCAACATAATTTTTAGCAATGATTTCTTTAATAAACGAACCGTGATTCCAAATATTTCGTTCGGAAGAAAATAAAGGGGATGTATTATAGAAAATACTGTGTTCATATTATTCATAGCCCACCATTAAAAATATTAGATACAGAACAAGGTTATACCAAAATTGTTATTATTTTTAACACATTTTTTGCACTAAAATAATTATCAGTTAGCAAAAATTTAAAAAAGACATAAGTTATAAAACGTAAGATAAATTCTAAATATTATAAATATTTTTAAAGTGAAAACACCTTTGAAATTATTTATTCTTGCTCATGTTATCGCGATGCCACTGCATTTGTGACAAGTCCTAAAGTGTACGAGTATATTCTAGGTCTAAAATTTCTCTTTCTGATATATTGGTATATGTAACACAAACAATACAGGCGGCTGAGAGAGAATGTATTGCGCATATATATACTTTTCCTTGTCCGTCGAAAAGATACGAATTTGTCTACTAAATCTTCATCAACTATCTCAAGTCACCCCCGCTATGCCATGTATTCAATATGTGCAGTAAGCCTTAGCCGCCTGTATTCCTTGAGTTATGTATACTTATCTTTTTTTAGATAGAGGCTGTAACTCTGAAACAGACACTGAGAACTACAAAAAAAAAAATAATAATAATAATAATAAATGTATATGAAAAATCAGACAACTTAATGTGTTCACACTATAACAAAATTTTGCCAGTGCATGTTATGATATTATGTTTGCATATGTATTTGTTAATGACCTAAATGAAACGGAAATAAATATTTCTTATATTTTTTTTTTTAATTTTAATTGTCATTTTAAAACATAATAATAATATTTTAATCATAATATTACGGTTTTTATAACGTCAGATATCTCTATATAGTTTTAACCCAATGGCTGCCAAATAATTTTTGTTTGTAAAAGACAGGTTTAAAAACATTGATAAAGAGAGAAAATTGTTTACATATTATCTGTGTACTTCTGGAAATATTTTATTTTAATTCTAAGATTTTTGTTTCCTTCATAAAATATAAACATTGTTATGAATGTGTTGTAAAGTCGGTATTAAACTAACATTTGGAACATGTAATAATTTTTTTAAAATTATTTCAGATGTCATTATGATATTCATTTTAAGTAAAATACATTCTACAAAAACTTAAGTAAAGAGAATGAAGAAACCATTATCTACCATTCTTATAATTTGACATTCCCACTTTGTGTGTATCGCACAATATCTTACGTAGTTTTAATTTTATAAATTATAATAATATAATACTGACTTTATAAGAAGTGTACGTGCATGAATACCTGCTGCGGATCAACCCTACTGCAATGTGGCCAGTGTGTTTTTATAGTTGACATAATTTATTGATTTTTTATAATATGTAATACATACATACATTTAGTCAAAACTTCGAAAATTTTTTTGCTAACAATAATAAACAATTTTTTTCATGTTCTTATTGTACACTGTAAATTCAATTATGTTAAAACATTCAATAAAAATTGTTAGAAGCAAATTTTATATATTTCTGTAAATATTTATATATAATATTATCCACAGTATTATTTTTTTATTATTATTTCATTTTAAAGCAAGTTGGACAACTAGAGAAGTATCAATTTAACTTTAATTTAACATTTTTTGGGAAAAATTTTTATTAGAAAATAACCCAGTGTGGATTTTTAGTGTCCTTGTAATTTATTTTTATTATAGAATTGAGAAACAATATTTTTCAATTTAAAACATTCCAGTGCAGCTTAAAAATGTCAAAATGATTAATGACCTTAAAAATATAGTCTTGTCTTTTGTTGCAAGATATATTTCCCTCTTTGTTTCCTTTGGCATGTTAACATGCCAATGGCACTTAATCGGTTAATATGTTTGAAAGGAAATACTTCTAGAATATATAATTTGAGAATAATAAAATATTGTAATTTATTAAAGAATTTTATGTGTAATAATTTTTTTGTGTCTAACAAAAGCAGTTGTGAGTATTAAAATCTGGACCGATAGAAATTATAAAAACTTTTGACAATTATTTAAGGCTGATTACTAGAGCCCGGACACTATAGTGTACTATAAATCATCCTGTCAAAAAATTGAATGTTCTTCAGTAGCGCAAAAACAAGTATGAGGGGTTAAAAAATGAAAGTAAACTGTAATTTCAATATCTATAGTCATTTACAAATTTTAATTGTTATCATGTAAATGCAAAGAAAAATGATACTTTCAGTGTAGCACACCTTATTAACATATTAATTTTCAACAAAAGAGTAGTCCAATAGTGGCTAGATGCTTTGATGTTAGTTGCAACTAATAACTGATAACCAATGACAAAAATATTTTTTTTTTTGCAACTAATGACTGAAAAATTCAACTATTAGTATTAACTATTAAGTAATTTAGCTTTTAGTTGTAGTTGTTAGTTATATTAAGAAGGTATGAAGTTTATTGAAATTATCGTAGAAGCAAAAAAGTAGGAAAATATTTTATCTTCTGATTATTTATTGAACATCAAAACGTAATAAACCAACATGAGTAACAATATAAAAAAATCACAACTGTAAGTTTAAAACAATTGGATACTATTTGCAATCTGTTTTCGATCGAAAGATTTTGATAACGAAAAATAAGTATAATTTATAATACATATTATATATTTGAAAGAATACTTCCTTTCCTTATATCATCCATTTTGGAAATATCGTTATTTTCGATATCGATAATTTTCGATAACGAAAAGTATGTTCTGACAGTGGCAATACGTTCGGAATACCCACAACTTGCTTCGCTTAAGCCTTCAAAAATTTCGTTATTTTTGGGCTACGACGCACCGTTTAGGAGATATTTACGATTAAAGTTTTCGATAGCGAAAGTTAAGGAAAAGTATTTTTTATAAAATTGTTCGGTTACTGACCAGAGCAATGGGACTAACAGAGTCTAAATTAACTAGTTATAACCAATTTATGACAAGTTACGCGGTATCGATAATTTTCGATAACGAAAAGTAGGTTTTGATAGTGGCAATACGTTCGGAATACCCACAACTTGCTTCGCTTAAGCCTTCAAAAATTTCGTTATTTTTGAGCTACGACGCACCGTTTAGGAGATATTTACGATTAAAGTTTTCGATAGCGAAAGTTAACGAACGGTAGTTTTTTTTAAAAATTGTTCTGTTACTGATCAGATCAATGGGACTAACAGAGTCTAAATTAACTAGTTATAACCAATTTATGACAAGTTACGCGGTATCGATAATTTTCGATAACGAAAAGTAGGTTCTGACAGTCGCAATACGTTCGGAATACCCACAACTTGCTTCGCTTAAGCCTTCAAAAATTTCGTTATTTTTGAGCTGTGACGCACCGTTTAGGAGATATTTACGATTAAAAAGTTTACGATTGCAAAAACTAACGATTTGTCATTTTTTTAAACTATACACTATCGTTGACCAAATCAATGGGACTAATGGAGCTTAAATTCATCAGTTATAACCAGTTTATGATAAATAATTCGTTATCTTTGCTAGTTCTCGAACAGAACATTCTAAAACTTTTGTTAAATATCTTTATTTAGCTTTTATTTCAATAATTCTTCTAATAGGGATATTGGTTTTTCGACATCTTTATTAATTTTAGAATAGAAACTTTTGTCAAATCTTTTCACCTGTATTCAATCTGTTTTTCGATGACTAAAAAAATGGTGAAGTAAATTTTTCGTAATCTTTGCTGATTTCCAGATAGAACATTCTCGAACTTTCAATGTAGATTTCGCTACATGGATTCTTTTTAACTAACTAATTCGATGGTGAAATCAAGTTTTGGTTATCTTATCTGATTTTCACATAGAATATCCTAGAACTTTTACCGAATTTCATTTTTTGGTCACTTTTTTGATGTACAATCTGATGGTGATGCCAAATTTTCAATAATTTTTCTGATTTCCAAAAAGAATATTCTAGAACTATTGACGAATTCTGGTATTTGGACACCTTTTTGATGCCCAAACCGATGGTGAAGTTGGCTTTTGGATATATTTTCTATTTTCAGAATAGAATATTCTCGAACTTTTGCCGAATTCCGTTAATTGATCGCTTTTCGATGAAAAATTTGGTGGTGAAATTAGATAGTCGATATTTTGTCTAATTTCCAAAAAGAATATTCTAGAACTTATTCTAAATATCGGTACTTGGTTACTTTTTCGTTGGTCAATCCATTGATTAAGGATTTTTTATATCTTTTCTGATTATTGAAAAAATATTCTAGAACTTTTGCCAGATTTCGCTATTCAAGCATCTTTTCGATGACCAACCCAGTGGTGAAATCGAATTATGTAATAGTTTTAATTTATCTGTATCTTTGTACAAGAAATATCTCCTCATAAAAATTTACAAGACACGCTCCTCTCATATATGTTTTTTCAACAATTCAATTTTTTGACAGAATGATTTATAGCTTCAGTGTATGAAAAAAAATTTTTTCTTGAGATGGTTGTTTATATAATTCACATGTAGTTGATCAAATTAAATTGTGTTCGTTCGTCGCGCGAGTGATGTTACAAACTTAAATTGAGCGACTATGTTGTTCATATGAAATTTTATTGTTTTCAAAACAAAATATATATGTAGAGTACCTGTTTAGTTCATGGCACACAAACTACGGAGCGCATTTGGAAAAAAATTATAAATGCATTTATGAAAAATAGATAAATTATGTGCCGCTTCTAACGAATGGTGATACGTTTTTCTGGCAATTTTTGACAGGATAATTTATGAGCTGCACTATAAGTCCGCGCATTACTGATTACGAATTGCATTCCGCGGTTGAAAAAGGTCGACCCGACCCTAAAATTGAATTCTAAGGCAAAAAGGGAAACACAAATTGCATCCGGCGGTCAATATTTTATTGCTGTTGAAGGTGTAACTGGTTACAAATATATATACCTACATACTTTTATTGATATAAAATAATTTTCTAAATAAGTCAAATTTTTGTTTCATTTAAATTGTTTCATTTGTCTATTGTATTTTAATGAAAAAAGTACGTATTAGATGGTTGCTTAAGTTAGTAGTTTCTTAAAAAAATTTTATTACCTATTTTTAATTTTAAATACCTTGTAGAAAATTTTACCGGGAAAAAAGTTAAATTTCATTTTTCTTTGAACTTGTAACTCTAATTTGCTATTTCAGTCTAGTTTCATGTAGTTTAAGATTTTAAAGATAGGGTTATTTTTGTAGACAATTTCCATAAATGGTTGTACAAAGGTAAGGTGGCATAGTTTGTAAACCATTTGTAGAGCAACATATAAATAATAATTGTGGAAAAATCAAATTTTACCCTTTTCTATGTTCAATTATTTTTACAGTTCCATAGTAAAAACCAAGAAACTCTTACAATTTTGTCAAATCTTTTGCACTTATGAGCTTGAAATTTTATAGGAATATATATCGCGCGTACTCTTTCTATACCTCGTATCTGAAAAGTCCCAATTTTTGAAATATTGCGTTTTAAAGTGACATTTTTTCGTCCCCAACTCGTGACTTTTCAATCACAGGTTGAAAAAGTGAACACAAAAATTAAAATAGAAAATAGAGATACTCGCACTTGACAATAACACTCAAATTATTTCAACTCAATTTCGACATTCAATTTAAATTATTTTTGAAATTGCGATAAAAAATATACTTATATGTCCTAAATTTTATCCTGAAAGTTGTAAAAAAGTAGCTACTGACTACGGAACCCTAACTTAATACAGACCCAATACGTACTTGGCGATTTTTTCATTAAAATACAGTAAATAGGTAAAATGAAAATTGAATAAAACAAACATATGAATGATTATGAAAATTATTTTATATAAAGTAGGTAATGAATAAATTGTATGTATGTATGTATTTTTTTGTAATCAACTAAACCTTCAAAAGCAATAAAATTTTGACCACATGATACAATTCGCATGTTTGATTTTTGGCCGCGGGATGCAATTCGTGTTTTTTTATGGCACCTTGGGGAAATGAAATATTTTACTGACCGCTGCTGGATGCAATTCGTGTTTAGCGACAGTTTAATGTCTATTATGGATTTATTTTGTTGTAAAAAGTAATTTTTAAATGTCATACACAGGGTAATGTATTTACAACACTACAATTTGTTTCCAAATTTAGCAAATAATACAATTCCATAAACAGAAAATAATACAATACCATTTCCAATTAATAAAATGAACAGTATGATGATAAAATGAACGAACTAAACTATGGACTCAACAATTTTTTTAATTTTGATTAAGAGAACTTTACATATATATATATATATATATATATATATATATATATATATATATATATATATATATATATATATATATATATACTAACTGACCCGGCCACGCGTTGCTGTGGCTTAGTAGTTATAATTGATTGAATTAATTTGTTCTCATCAATACACAGTATAATTATAATCGTGAACATAAACAAATATGACGTGGAATAGAATGTATAATCTAGAAATCGAAACACAGCGCCATCTACCGGGTGTCTACACAACCTAGATGTCAAACGATGTTAGATTAAATTAAAGGTAAAATTTATAGGTCAGTTCAATCATATATTCCAAATTTCTGTGCAAAATCAATTATTTATAGCACTTGACCCTACTCGCCTAAGGACACTAAAATAACTATCTTCATATTTTATTATTAGTATGACTAGTTTCGGCACCGTAAGAACTTAGTATGGGTATCTATACCAGCAGTTTTAGAATTGTTTCTATTTTAGATCCTTCAAGTCACCAAGGCCATGGGAAACCATTTAAACGTCACTTTCATCTTTACAGAGATCTCAACAGTACTTAAGTAAAAATTGTCAAATTTCTTTAGCTTTTTAATTTGCGCCCTATTTGGTGTAACTGACGGACAATGTGATCACACGTTCATTTAAATTTGATATTCTGAAATTTTGTACAAAATCAGTTCCTTATGTGCTTCGCTTCGCTCGGTCGACAACTCTAAAGTATTAGTTACTTTTTCATATTTTCAAGTCATATTCATATTTTTATAGCATATCTCATTTTCGTATGTATGGAATTTGCTGAAAACAGCAGAAGTGCCAATTGATGATAACTGGACGATCCAATTGTTTATTTCGTTATAAGATACAAATAGTATTTTGCACAGTAGATAAGTAATTTCATAGTAGTCGTAGGCAAAAAGATTATTGGTGGTATCTATAGAAATACTAATTAATACTTACAAAAATTCCAAAATTATTTTTCTCCAAATGCTTAGCGACAAATTAATTTGCATGATTTTTTTATAAATTTTTCCACAAATATCTGTATACAGTAATAAAAAATTGATATTTTGCGGTTTTTCGTAAATACCGTTGCACTAAAAATTTTGCGATAAAAGCTATCCGATCTTTTAAGTTGGACCAAATTATAGATAGTTACCAAATTTGATCAAAATCGGTTCAGTAGTTTCGCAGTTTATCCTAGCCGTACATTGTGACATAAGATTTATATTTACATCAACACCTCACTTTGTGTCGTTTCGGTTTGCGTTTTTTCGAAGTTGCGTCGCTGCTGAATTAGTACTAACTTTCACTGTGCGTCGTTAGATTTTCGAAGTTACGTTGTTTTGAGTTCGAGCCTTTAATTTTTTTTTTTGACATTTTTTGAAATTTTCTTTTTTTTTTTGAGATGGCACGACTTTGTTGTAATATGGTGGATATGTATCTATTGATGTTGTAATAAAGATTGATAATAGATGGCAACTACTTTGAACATGGAAATGTTAAATTAAGTTAAATAAACGAAATTCATACTGCCGGATTATATGGTGGTTATCACATGCTAAATTTATTGTGCGTAGTTTTAAATTTTGAAACAAACTGATATACAAATATTGATGTTTGTTTAGTTTTAATTGAATTTGCTTTTTTTTTTTGGTATGTATGTCATAAAATTTTATATCATTTTTGTTTTTTAAATGTTTACTTTGTTCAATTTTCTTTTTAAAAAGTAGTATTTTCGTAACCCTAAAACCTATCTTCGATCTTTACATGGTTTGCTATAGAAAATCATAATTCACTTTCGTCGTGTTTTTTGGAACGTAACCACGACGCAAATCGAGGTATTGGTGTATATATATATATATATATATATATATATATATATATATATATATATATATATGTGGGTACTTTATCTAAATTATGGATCAACCAACTACCAGGAAATACGTGGACCATTATCGAAAAATAAATATTTATATTTTTGTGAGGAAAGAAAGGTAAAAAAGAAAAAATCCAATATAATCTAGAGCATTTTTTTCTTCCATTAATATCCTGAATATCATATACATATCTATTTCAAAATAACGCAGAAACCCATACCGCCTAATTTTGGTGGTCTTTCTATCTATGATGGTAAAAACTTGATATAGTAAAGCACTGAGGCACTTAACAAACAAAAAATTCTGTCACAAATTCGTAAAATTTGGACACACAAATATTTTAAATGAGCTGGTACTCTGCTAATTCCTGTGCTATACTGTGCGAAGCTTGATCAAGCTTTAACAATACAATGTTTGTACAAGGTTTTGTACTGGTTTTAGTTAAATTCAAACAAATACTATTGTTACAACCTAATGATTCACAATTTTCTTATTTATCACAAAGAATCGACTCTTAAGCTAAGCGTCTACTAGGTCGGAGACGCAGCGCGGCGCAATTCTGCTCCCGGAGAAAAATATAGCTGAATAAATGCAGGCTCGTCCACTAGGTCGGCAGAGCGGCGCGGTACCGCCCCGGAGATCTTGAGATGGGAACCGCGCCGCGTCGCGTTTCCGACCTAGTGGATGTTCAACTTGAGGCACCTCAAAATAAATTTCGATCGTAGTCTCGAACGCACCATGACAGTGGGCTGTAATAGCTAAATTGTCGATTCGAAAATTCGCTGAAAATTAAACATATTCCAATTGTTGCTCATTTAAATGGTCTCCTTCTCTTTACTTAATTTTATTTAGTTACCATTATTTTTATGACTTTCTTCCAATAATTTTCCCTCAATTCTTAATATGGAATTCGTTATAATTTCAATTTATTCATTGTTATCATTTTATTTTCGTTTTTCTCTGTAAATATGCTATGGTCGGTATCGGTATGAGTGAGATGGATGTTGTAAAAGTATATGTATAGGTGTACGTATGGATGACGCAGAGGGCATTTAATAAAGTTAATAAATAATACAAAACATGAATTATAATTGAAAATAAATCAATTATTGTTAAACAAACACATGAGAGATTTTAATTAAATTTCCAAAACTTCTGATTTATGTAAATAACTTATAATTTTCATTCTACGAGTACTGATATACTCTATACCACATAAAGTAATATAATCAACAATATTATAAAGAGTCTAGCCGGGTAGGCATATGAGATTTCCGCTCAGCAGCTTTGTCGACTATTCTTTTTCATGAATGTTGCTTATGATAAGTAATGTTCGGAAATATGGGTATTGGGTATTAGACCTCTATCCTCTATATTGTCAGAGATATGGGGGTAACAATCCTTAAATTAAAAAATTTTTTTCTTCAGAACTATATTGAAGATAATTAGATGAAATTAACGCAGCACTTTGATATAAAATAGCCTTATATTATACTTTTTTTTATATAAGACGCCATTTACTACATTAAAATAATAATTGAATTTTTGAGGTCGCGTTTTCTAGACCAACCACTTGAGTGATACCTACCAAAAATATATGTTATTTGGCTCTAACGTAGTTATCCTGTTGTAGAAATTTCAGCAAAGTCAAATTGGTGGAAGGTGTCTTAAAAAATATAAATTTAGATTAATTATAACAATAAGACACCCCACGAATCGTGATCTGGATGACTGACTATGGTATCTATAGATATATCTATATCTATATCTGATTATGGTATGACTATGGTTTTTCTATGAATTTTTGGACGCTGAGTGAGAATCCGGAGTTAAAAGAATTCCTATATTTTTTAAATTTTTGTATAGAGTCAAAAATATTCCTAAAATAGGTGTAAAGTTATGAATGTCAATATCATTACAGAATGGAATATGAATGGGCTTGGATAACTTGGATTTTTTGCGTTCCTGTAAGTAACTCAGTTATTTTGTAATTCTGAATAACTTTGAGGCATTAATTATTCCATGATAATATATTATTTCCCAACCACCGATCCACAGACCGGTGCCGGATCGCAAAAGTATTTCATCGATTCTCAGAAAAATGTGAGAGACTATTTACTACAATTTTTATTTTAAATCAACCAATAAAAATTTTTAATATAATAATTGTATCTACTTCTACAACACGTACATTTTATTACATCTTCATTTTTAAAATTTCAAAGGATGGTTATACAGTAATCAGGGCCGGTGAGAAGGTAGGGCAGGTGAGGCAATTGTCCGGGGGCCTGGGTGTAATAATCACTTATTATTACACGAGAGGTTTGTATTTTTTCGAATAAATTGGGGTTTGTCTAACGAAAATTTGTTGCCTAGCAATTTAACGAGAAGAAATGTCAACTAACAAAACGCGTCAGCCTAGCTGAAACGTTTTTGTTAGTTGACAGTTCTTCGAGTTAAATTGCTTTTAGGTAAGAAATTTGAGTTGTAGAAAACACAAATTTATGCAGAAAAAATATAAAACTCAAGTGTAATACGGTAAGATAATTTAAGAATTAAATAAATTACCTAGTATAATTCATATTATTATTTAATACATTGTTACTATGGTTCTAAACTCAGTTAAATTTACCAATTCGGATCTGTCCAAAAGGAGGAGCTTCAGAAAAATGGCTGACAAAAAAGTGCATTAACGTTAGTTTTATACGAGTATATAATAAATAATCAGTGCTATATCAAGAAAAAATGATAAATATTTGAACTGTTCGTATTTGGGTTGACACAAGTTCGTAGCAAAGAAATTTTGTTGAAGAAGAGAAAATTTGACATCTGTAAAACAATAATTAAAATGTGGTTAAAATTTGAAAAAAAATGCGTGAATGAGTTAACGAATATTACAATTTACAGTATACAAACGTCAAATTTAAATAGCAAACGTCATAAAATAACTGGAGAACTGTAAATGAATAGAAAAATTAAATCAATTGTATGTATTTTCAGATCTACAAAATTCAGCTCATAAATGACATTTGAGCAAATGTACTTTAAGAATAGTCTGATTTTTCAACACCAGATATCATACCGCCATTCGACAGATCCCAGTAGGATTTTTTTTCCATTTTTATCGTATTTACCTACAGTAAAATGACCAATTAAATGTTTTGTACTATTTTTTTCGCCGTAAAAATTTGTCCTAACTTTTTTTCCATGGTAAAAGTGAAAGAACTACAATATTCTTATGGAACTTGATACACATGAGTTAAATTATCATAGCAAAAAAATTCAGATTACATACCTATAAGTTGATTATTTTTCTGAAATTACATTTTGGAGTTTCTTTCTCATTCTTGACGTTAAATTGCTATATATTATACCTATGTGTAAGAACGTTTACATTTAATTTTTATATCCATATGACAATAACTACAGTGGAACTTCAAGAAGTACAGCAAAATGTTTCCTTCACCTCCTGAGTTGCAGTTCTTGGAGTTCTTGTGACGGTTTAAAGAAAATATATTTTGAAGTAACTTTTTATAAAAAAAATAATTTCCAAGGTTAATTTTACTATGAATCTGAATATTTGAATGAAATCAATAATTATACCAGACTACTTACTAAATAAAATTACACCTAACTCAACAAAAATTATAAAATAAGTTTTATAAACTTTACTTAAATATAAAAAAAATAATAATAATAATACGCCTTAAATGTTATATTGTTTTCATAATAATAAACATTAACTTAATAAATTGCAATAAAATACTTCAACAATGTATAGCAACGACAACAATCTAACTAAAACTTGTTATATATCATAATATGTAGATAAATTGCAAAGTGTACATGGCGTACACGGTGTGCACGGACTGCGTATTATCAAACCAATCAGTGACGCAAGCAAACACAGATACTTAAGAAAACAATGTATAACTAACAGTAAGCATACAGGCGGCTGAGAGAGAATGTACTGCGCATATATATTATTTTCCTTGTCACGTAAATATGTACAAAAAGTACCGTAATGGATACAAAAATGGTACTGAAGTTCAATAATTTTATGTTATAAAAAGTGAATTCAAAATTTAAATTTTTTATTTAAAAATATTATTTTATATAAAAATCAAATATTAAAACAATGATGAAACAAACGATAAGATAGTAAAACTCAGTACAACTATTAAGCTATTTGCACAACAAAATACAATGGATAATATACCATTCGTTGAGCGTTACTGTACTCTAATTCAAAATGTTTGACATTTTCTCCCACTATAACTTGTACATGATGCGCAATGGTATCTCAACCGTCTGAATCGTTTACGCCAAGTGTACCTATGTAAGCGTGGTTGTGGTTTGCCCCTTTCAATTGATGTTTTTGTTGCACTTCTTGGAATGTGTGAAAAGTAGATTTCTTCTGTACATTGAAAAATACTTATATTTAATGGTGGGAGCACTGCAAAAAACTTTGAAACGATACACACATTTTTTTTTAATGAGAGTCATTTAATAGTTCAGGGATTAACTAGATTGGTTCAGGTTATTAACATTTCTGGTTCAATTTACGTTTGAAATGAGAACACTAGAGCTCTTAATAATAAATCTTCATTCACTCGCCCACTGAAAGAGGAATTAAATCACCTCAATAAAATTCAGTCAAATTTAGCAAAATTTGAAACTAATTAGCTTTTTGTTTTAGTGTGGGAATAGACTATAGCATTCCATTACACATTATTTCATTTTTTCAGTTGAAACCACCCACCATACAGATCGCCACACACAGAAACGTACATACATACATATTTACTGTGCTTATTTCAATTTTAAAAAAAAGAGAAAACTTTTAATTAGTATGTAGTATTAATAATTTTTATTTAATGTTAACGAATCATAACTGCATCGTATTCCTATTCAAATGAAACTCCATCATTTACTTTTCAAAACATATGACAAGAATAACTGTACCTTTAAAATATCCCAAACTGTGATATTTCATCAGAACATTTATACCCATTTAACAAAATTTTTTTTCTCGAAAATAATACGTTATATACCAAGGGATGGACTAAAGTGCGACGATCACACGAGGGATAAGAAAAAAAACACTTTAGTCCCGTGGCTATTTATCATTTTGACTGTTCGTGATTACTAACAAAGAAAAAAAAAGATCGGATTTTTACAATTCTACGAGTGTTTTAGCATTTATTCCTGCATATTTTAAAGAATTAGTACATATTTAAAACAATAATAATGGTGCGTCTTTCATTGTAAAATCATGCATATTATAATGTCATATTTTCAATAATATCCGTTCTTCTGGAGGTGCATATTTTCTCTTTTCCATTTGCATTTGTTTGAGGCAGAGTTATTTATGTAGAGTCACGATATTTTGTTTAATTATAACTAACACTCTCTGATGTGTAATGTTTGTAAAGCAGTACATATAGCAATATTATGTGTTTATTCTTTCTGCTTTATTTTTATTTTTTTATTCACATCTGTCATTATATTATGTATTATTTATTAATCATACAGCTAATTAAATTTATTTCATCCATTGATATAGAAGAATATGGATGGAGACTATTTCTTAAGAGAGGGACAAGATATAGTTTAATATGATATGTTAGAATGAATACGTAGATTCTTTTGAATGTACCACAAAAAATAAAAAACAAAAGAGTAAATATACACTATAACACGTGCAAATAAGCACTAAACATCCAGTCCTACAAAAAATTAAATTTAAAATAAAATTAGTAAACGTAATACACCGTAAATATAATATTTGGGTAAGTAAATATTGTATTGATCAATAAATGCAACCATTTCTAGGGAAAATTTGTTAATTTTTCTACATTTTTCATCTAAAAAAACAGGTTTATAATAAGCGGAAAAATACCAATTTTGACATTACACAAAGTAAAGGAAAGATCGAAAAAGGAATCATTCTACATAAATAAGGAATTCGTTTTTTAGTTAAAATATGTGATAATAACGACAAAAATTTTAAAAATATTGTAAAAAATAAAATTATGTAAAAATCAAAATATAGGTTAGTTGGACCCTTCATTTCAGTAGCGTCTTATATGTAAAATTAATGAGCATATAAAAATTTAACTTCAAGATTATGTATTTTGTTTGTATTTATTTATTTATTAATAAAATGATAATTTAATAAACATATAGTTTTATTTATGTTTGTGTCTACTTTTATCAAAAAGATATGTCTTATTAGTGATGGAAAATTATAAACCAAAACGTAATCTTTTTACAAAAATTGTTATAAATTGTAAATAATCGATTAATTTGAGCAATTTTTGTTTTCAGTTTATGGTAATTTATAATATTCTTTAAGCACCGTTAAAAAATACAATAATTTAGTAGACAATTAAGAATTCGAAAAATTAACTGATAAAATAGTCGAACAGCATTCTTAAGGAGTTGATTATTGAATTAACTAGAACAGATATTAAAAATAATTAATTAATTGTTTATGTTTTTATATAGAAATCACAATTATAAGAAAAATATACTAAATATATTGTTTTAAAAGCAATGGCAATGTTTTAATTAAATTAAAACCGTTACTGTATATTTACAAAATGACGTCATTCATAATACGCACGTTTAATATTCATAATATGTTGATCAGTATTTTGGGAAATGCTCCTTCCTTTACAATATTATATACCTCTCCTTCTTCCATGATTTCATCGCGTTCTAGTTTTGTTTTTCAATCCCTCTTTCAATTTTTTTGCCATCTATTTTGTTCACTCATTTGTTTATTTAGAATTCAATTTTATTAATTGATTTTCCACTGTTTTTTCCAATTTTAAAATTCAGTTAAAAGTTTACATTTGCTTTTTGCAATGAATGTGTTTATTGCATACACAGATAAATACCTAAATATGTTTATTATTCATATTGTAAAGCACGTTTGCCGTGTTTATTATCTAACGAATTTATATTAGATATAATTCCTTTATGACAGTGTATACGATATTTACGATATGAGACTGCCTATTTAAACAGGTGGGGGGATTCTATATTATATGGTCAAACTTACAAGAATAAACTTTTAAATAAAGCTTAACCTGATTCTTTGATGTTCAAGGATCGATGTTCTAATATTTTCCTCACTACAGAGGAAACTGGATTTGAAGATTATTTAATTTGAGGATAAGCTATAGTTCTTCACTGGTCGTTGCAATAAACAACAAAAATACAAATACAGTGGAACTCCAAAAAGTGCAACATAACGGTGCCCTTGCCCTCCTAACTTGCACTTCTTGGAGTTCCTGTGACGGTTTAATGAAAATATAATTTGACGTAACTTTTTACAAAAAAAGATAATTTTCAAGGTTAATTTTACTATAAATCTGAATATTTGAATGCAGTTAATAATTACCCGAGGCTACTTACTAAATAAAATTATATCGAACTCAACAAAAATTATAAAATAAGTATTATAAAGTTTTTTGAATAAAAAAATAATATAATTAACAACAATACGTCTTAAATGTTATCTTGTTTTAATAATAATGAACATTAGCTTAATAAATTACAATAAAATGCTTCAACAAATATGTATTGCAATCCGACTAATGCGCGTATTCACCATTGTCAGTTAAATATTTATTCTACAGAATTTATCTTAACCATAGAATATTTAAACAAATTGCTATTCACCATTGTTAGATACTTTTATCAATATAATAAAACAAGAGAATAACTATTCGCTCGATTTTGGACAGATAAATATTAATACCCCTGTCGCAGCATCTGCATAACATAGCGAATTTCCAAATCTTGGGCACTGGCGGATCTCATCTAAGACCTGTACCTATTTAAAATAGTTTAGCTTTCTAAGAGTAAAAGAATTTTTAAAATCGGTTGGGTAATTAGTTTTGGTATTTTTGGGGACCCAAGAACCCGAACGAATTTTGTGCAGCATAGTTGTATCCATCTAAAATAATTTAGTTCTCTAGCAGTGAGAAATTTTTTAGCATCGGTTCGATAGCTTATTACTGGCGTTTTCGGATCTGCAAGATCCCGGTGGACCTCATTAAAAAATCAGCTCGACCGTATATTCTAGGCGGACTTTATGTAATATATATATATATATATATATATATATATATATATATATATATATATATATATATATATATATATATATATATATATATATATTCAAAACCCGTTGTGTAGCATTCTACGCCGCATTTGCATCCGCAGGACAGTTGTGGATCTCAGATAACACAACCTGTACCTATCTAACATAGTTTACCTCGGTAATAGTAAAAAGGTTTCAAAATCGGTCAGGTATTTTATTTTTGACACTTTTAGGTCCTACTGACACTTCAGACCTTACATAACGTAATCTATATGTATCTAAAATAGCTTAGCTCCCCAACAGTGAAAAAATTTTCAAAATCGGTCGGTTAGTTTATTTTTGACGCTTTTGGATCCGATGGACCCTGGCAGACTTTACATAACGTAATCTATATTTATCTAAAATAGTTTAGCTCTGTAACAGTGAAAAAATTTTCAAAATCGGTCGGTTAGTTTATTTTTACCACTTTTGGGTCCCATGGACCCTGGCGGACCCTAAATAACGTAATGTATGTCTATCTAAAATAGTTAGTTCCCCAACAGTGAAAAAATTTTCAAAATCGGTCGGTTAGTTTATTTTTGACACTTTTGGATCCCATGGACCCTGGCAGACCTTACATAACGTAATCTATATTTATCTAAAATAGTTTAGCTCTGTAACAGTGAAAAAATTTTCAAAATCGGTCGGTTAGTTTATTTTTGACACTTTTGGATCCCATGGACCCTGGCAGACCTTACATAACGTAATCTATATTTATCTAAAATAGTTTAGCTCTGTAACAGTGAAAAAATTTTCAAAATCGGTCAGTTAGTTTATTTTTGACACTTTTGGGTTCTATGGACCTTGGTGGACCTTACATAACGTAATTTATATTTATCTAAAATAGTTTAGCTCTGTAACAGTGAAAAAATTTTCAAAATCGGTCAGTTAGTTTATTTTTGACACTTCTGGATCCTATGGACCCTGGCAGACCTTACATAACGGAATCTATATTTATCTAAAACAGTTTAGCTCTGTAACAGTGAAAAAATTTTCAAAATCGATCAGGCAGTTTATTTTTGACACTTTTGGGTCCTATGGACCCAGGCGGACCTTACATAACGTAATCGATATTTATCTAAAATAGTTTAGCTCTGTAACAGTGAAAAAATTTTCAAAATCGGTCAGTTAGTTTATTTTTGACACTTTTGGGTCCTGTGGACCCTGGCGGACCTTACATAATGTATTCTAAATCTATCTAAAATAGTTTAGCTCTGTAACAGTGAAGAAATTTTTAAAATTGGTCGTTTAGTTTATTTTTTACAATTATGGGATCAGTAAATCCTGGCGAAACTCATACAAGTCTAGTACTCTAACAGTAAGAAAAGGGTTCGAAGGATCTCATATAACTTATGGCAGTCCGTAAGCTTCTTGCGGACATCATTTAATTAACTAATTCAAATACTTTAACTTACTAACTGTGAAAAAATTTTTAAAATCGATTGGTTAATTAATTTCTGGCCTTTTTAGGTCCCGAAAACCTTGACCTCACATAAAATACCTTAAATCCATTTGAAATGGTTTGATTTTTTAACATTATTAATTATTAGTGAAAAAATTTTCAAAATCGATTCAAAATATTTTTCCGTACATACATATGTACATTATACATATTTTGTTTTGTTTCATATATTTAATAATATTATATCATAACATAATCTTCAATTTCTTGTTTACTTAAAAATTCAATAAAAAAAAAAAAAAATTCTTCATTACATTAGCTTAGAAAATCTGTTTAATTTACATTTTTTAACATGAGATAGAACCATGCTAATTATAATGCAATAAATGAGAAACAAAACTCTATACATGTATGTGTGTTATATCACATATATGTGAATAGTCTTCGCTTGTTCTCACAAAATTCTTTAATAAAAAAGTGAAATATTTTTATACTTCATCAAGAACTGAGATATAAATATAAATTACTTATTAGACTAACAAAGAAAGAATAAAAGTGAAAATTTACATTTTCTCGAAAAATACTTAAAATAGAAAGAAAATTATAAGAATATTTTCTTCATAATTTTTTTTTTCCTTTTCAACGATGTAAAAATCGAACTGCCTTATGATAGGATCGAATGATAAAAAATGGCCAGAAAACCTACTTCTGGGCATCCGACGTGTCTGGCTAACGAACTTAGCCAAGCCAATTCAGAATCCAGTCCGCACACAAAATTTCATAAGCGTTAGACGTTTCGTTCGAGAGTTATCGTGGGAATATATATATATATATATATATATATATATATATATATATATATATATATATATATATATATATATATATATATATATAAATTTTAGTGAATATCATTTTCGTATTCTAGGGACCTCAAAACAGATTTCTGCCATAGTCCCGGACTCAGATTGCGGCATGAGACCTACTGTAATAGCTGAATTTCGAGTTTTCGAAATTCGCTAAAAGTAGAATAATTTGACAGATTATACCTAAATATTCTTTTACATTTAAAAAAAAATATTATTATTGTTATTTTGAGGTGATTTTAGTTCTATTTTTTTAGAATTAGCTTAAATAAAATGTTGAATAATTGACACCTAATGTTTAATGTCGATTTTTTTTTGATGCTACAAAACTACTTTCTATTTATATAAAATTCTCCCCTCATCATCAGAATAGACTTGTGATACTCAAAGTGGGGCTCGCGACCTCCAGGGGGTCACAAAAATTATTTGAGAGGGTTACAGAAACAATTGATCACAGATTACATACCCATTTTCTATACATTTGCTACCTATTTCTATATATTTGCGGGGTCTTTTGAAATTTTTGAGTACCGTGGGGGCCGTGGACCAAGAAGTTTGAGAACCACAGATCTACTTCATCATCTTCATCTGATGAAGAAAATCATGGACAACGTCCAAAAATTTATTTTGAAAAAAATTCAGCCATTTTCCGTAATGTTTTTATGTTCTTCAATTAAATTTGTTACCTAGTTTTTTTAATTTATTTATTTCTTTGTTATATTTATACAGGGCCGGATTTACCTCTGTGGAAGCCCCAGGGCTCTTCCCAAAGTTCTCGGAAAATAGGGTTGGCGAGCAAGAAAAAAAAAAACGTAAACGAAAAAGCCCTTATCATTTCAATTCTATTCCTTAATTTTGAGATTTTATTCGATTTTGTGGAGGCCCTTATTGTCTGGAGGCCCCGGGGTACGTGCCTCAAGTGCCGTTATGTAAATCCGACTCTGTACCTATATCTATATTATTTTTATTTATTAATATATTAGATATTTATTTTTCAACAAAAATGGAACGTATGGTTATATAGAACAATGATAAATTTTGAACTAAGTAATTTGTCAAGAAAAAGATGTTTTTTATTTACATATATAACCATAGTAATCTTTATAAAATAAAAAAATTGTAGATCTACCAGTTCAATTACATTTAAAAATCGGCTAACCAATGGTTAGTAACCTATGGAATTTAAAACGTTGGTGAATAATGAAAAATATATTCATAAGAATAAAATTTAACCTTTGGTTTACTATCTAAGAGATAAGTCAATCTTGGTGAATACCACCATTAAAACATGTGATAATTGTAACAATATGTACGTAAATTAAATGTGCGTATAACTAACTTGAAGAAATAGGAACCGGCGGGATCGCCTATTGATTTTAACACTAACAAATACTTAAGACCGTAATTTACGTGTATACGGAAATGTGTCGCTCGCCCCGCTCAGTTGATGTTGTTGCACTTCTTGAAGTGTGCAAAAAGTAGATATGCTGGGTAATTTAACTTATAAAGCAGCTGCCTAAAAATAAAGCTTAAGTCATGTTTTGAATACTATCATCATTCTAGATACTCTGACAATAGAAATTATCGTCTGTATTCTTGCACTTCCACCATCATTCGGATTTTATAGACACAGATGTAACAATTTTCGGAGTCCGGTGAAAGTTGTTATTTTGTTATATATATATATATATATATATATATATATATATATATATATATATATATATATATATATATATATACGATGCATTTTAGTGTAGATAAACAACATACTAATGGAGGAGTTATCCTAAAAAATTCTCTGGAAAATTTAAATAATTTTCCGGAATAGTCTTCTCCGGAAAGTTAGCAGACAATTGATTCTTCGCGAAATGCACAAAACAAGAAACGTGTTTAATAACTATTTGTCTTAGTTGAAGCATTTTAATCCAATTATTCTTAAGCAATCATTCAATCTCTTACAACTAGACCTTTTACAGATTGATCTTAGAACTTTTGCATATATTATATTTCTTTAAGTATAGTTATTGTTGTAGTGTAGTTAAATTTAAGTAAGTATAATTATTATTTTACCCCTAAAAGAAGATTAAAATTTAGAGAACCACGAATTGTAGAGTCAGTCTCATTTTTGAAAATACAGTTTTCAGTAAACCATTGAGGTAACCGTTCAGTATTCCGTTTTCAAATTTTAACTGATGACTTCTTAAGATATTAGGAATATTACAAAGAAATGCTTCTTTTGTGTCGCTCAAAAGGTTTATTTTTTTTTGTTTTCACCAATTATGACAGTATCTCCCCAGTGATTGCCATTTACCATTTTAGATCAGCATTCTTCCTCGTGTATCAGGGGGAAATTGAAATAGTATGCTCAGTACCTATACAGTACTTTATTTTAAAGTGTGGTGTGATAACTATTAACAATATTTGATAGAATAAATTTAAGAACAACGCTAAATATTGAAGTTTATCTCGACAAATTTCCTCGATTTTTCCTAAAACATTTAAATAGCAAATTAATATTTCCGTGCCTTTCCTCGACTTCATCCCATTTAAAAAATGTCTATATACATATATATATATATATATATATATATATATATATATATATATATATATATATATATATATATATATATATATATATATATATATAACTTTCAATTAGAGTGGAACACGGATACCATATTTTTTTTTTTTTAAAAAAAAAGATCTTTTTATTTATACCAGAAAAAAATTATCCTACAGTAGTACCAACTTTAAAAATGCTAACATGAATTTAGCATTAATATAATTTTAATATTTTAATGCATTAAAAGCCTCCATTACTTGTGTGTACGTATGTTCTGGGTGTTGTTGCTGCCATCTACCTATCCATCTTCATATTACTCTCACCCACTTTATTCTCATCGCACCACAACCCCCATGCCTCCCGCCCCCTTTAAGTAGGTAATTGTACCAAAACCATCAACTCACCCACCAACATCACCTAAAATGGAATCCGATTAAGAAATTTTCTCAATGAACTTCTAATGAAAAGAGTGGTTTTCATGTATCACAATATACAGCGTGCATACTATGAAAATTTGATAGAAGTAGAGAGAAAAAAAAGTGATCTTTTCATATTTGTCGAAAAGTCGGACACTCCTACAACCGTTCAAAATAAGCCTAAAGCCTTGCAATTTTGCATACTGCTTCAATTAGTACCTAAGAAGTGTCTTTTGGAGGAGGGAAGTCATTTTTAATCCTCTTCGTCACCATTTACAACCGAAATTACATGTTTTTGTTTCTGGAGGGTCTGACACACCTTCAACTTCCTTTGGCAAATAAACTTAAAGAGCTGAAGTATTTTTCTATATTATTTGAGTTAGTATCTAAGGTGCTTTGTGGAGATTTCTATTTTTAACCCTCACCCCTACCAATGTAATGTCAAAATTTTATGATTTTTCGTGTTTTTTGGAGAATTTGACACGTTTACAGCTACCCCAAGTAAAAGTAATTTTGTACATGGTTTGAGTTAGTATTCAGGGTGTGCTCTTTAGAGGTTCCAACTTCTAGTGCCCACTTCCATAGTTTTGCACCAAAATTTCATTTTTTTTTTCATATTTTTTCGGAGCATCTAACACGCCTATACCCCCTCGCCTTTCAATTAGCCTGGAAATTGAAATTTTTTAATATTTAAACAATAAAAAACATACATTTTCACAAAAAAAATCTAAAAACTCTTTTGTCCGGGGAGCCATTATTATTGAATGATTATAATATTAAGAGCGAAACTGTGGGTTGTTTTGTACAATAATTATATATTTGTACAAAACGAGCCACAATTTCGCTCTTAATATTATACTCGTTCGTTAGGTAATAAAAAACATATTTCAATTTCACAAGTACCTCAAGAATTTCGAAGATGAGATTAGTACTTGGCACAAAATAAAATAACTTTTAATTCGTGAAATAGACAAAGTAATCGAACTTTAAATATTTTTCATTATTTAAAATGGAGTTTCACAAAGTAAATCTCTCAACAGTGAATTATTTTTAGTTTTTATATTATGGATTTTATGATGTAGCTACTAAATTCTAATTTTTTCAAAACGAAATAAAAGCTACTAAAATTATTTAATTGATGAATAATTTTATTGAGGTAAATTTCTAGGTAATTTATTTAACTATGTGGCTAATCTATAGTTCTATACTAATATAATAAAGAGAGAAAATTCAAAAGGTACTGAATACGAAGTAAACTCAAAAAGTACTGAATCAGTTTTTGAAATTTTTTCACTGTTAGAGAGTCAAATTATTCCAGATTGACATGGACTATGTTATATGAGATTATCAGGTGTACTGGATCCTAGGGATCCAGAAAGGGTCTAAAGTGAACTACTCAATAGTTCTTGAAAATTTTTTCACTGTTACAAAACTAAATTGTTTCAAATTGACATTGACTATGTTGTATGCGATCCGTTAGGGTTTTGTGGACACCAAAAGCTCCAAACTTAACTACCCAACCAATTTTGATTTTTTTTTTTTTACTGTTGAGCAGCTAACATAGGCTATATTACATTAGATTGTCCAGGATTCTGGACAAATTTCTTTTCAAGTACTATTGAATTATGAGAGAAATTAACGTGAGGTCAGAATTGTCGGTCATGGTATTAGAAGAGAATTGTCCGTCAGGCCTAAAAAGGGCTTAAAACAAACAGTTAGATGGAACTTGGATATAATGATTGACCATCACTGAGTAGTAAGATCACAGTGATTATGGACCACTGAGTAATAAGGTCACAGTGATTATGGACTACTGGGTGGTAAGGTCATAACGACTGATTATGGACCACTGGGTAGTAAGGTCATAGTCATTATGTGATTATGGACTACTGGGTGGTAACGTCATAACGGCTGATTATGGGCCACTGAGTAGTAAGGTCATAGTGATTATGTAATTATGAACTACTGGGTGGTAAGGTCATAATGACTGATTATGGACCACTGGGTAGTAAAGTCATAGTGATTATGTGATTATGGACTATTAGGTGGTAAGGTCATAACGACTGATTATGGGCCACTGGGTAGTAAGGTCATAGTGATTATGTGATTATGGACTACTGGGTGGTAAGGTCATGACGACTGATTATGGGCCACTGAGTAGTAAGGTCATAGTGATTATGTAATTATGGACTACTGGGTGGTAAGGTCATAATGACTGATTATGGACCACTGGGTAGCAAGGTCATAGTGATTATGTGATTATGGACTATTGGTTAGTAAGGTCATAACGACTGATTATGGGCCACTGGGTAGTAAGGTCATAGTGATTATGTGATTATGGACTACTGGGTGGTAAGGTCATAACGACTGATTATGGGCCATTGAGTAGTAAGGTCATAGTGATTATGTAATTATGGACTACTAGGTGGTAAGGTCATAATGACTGATTATGGACCACTGGGTAGCAAGGTCATAGTGATTATGTGATTATGGACAATTGGGTGGTAAGGTCATAACGACTGATTATGGGCCACTGGGTAGTAAGGTCATAGTGATTATGTGATTATGGACTATTGGGTGGTAAGGTCATAACGACTGATTATGGACCACTGAGTAGTAAGGTCATAGTGATTATGTGATTATGGACTACTGGGTGGTAAGGTCATAACGACTGATTATGGACTACTGGGTAGTAAAGTCATCTTGATTAAGTATCACTAAAATCGCAAAATAGGTTAAGTATCACTAAAATCACTATATTTTCATCAAGGGGCCAAACTACTATTATGATAATTAGCATCCCGACTGTAATCATAATTTTACGTTATCAGACTTGGCAGAGAGGTGGAAGGTTATATACGTATTTAGAGTTTGTGTTGGTATGTGTAAGGTAGTGGATGTTTGTGTGTGTAATACTCTGCATGTATGTACCGGTGGTCCAAGGTGAGAATGCATACGTATATACTAGAACAACCATGTGCATGTACCTGCTACTGGTGATGTAACAATGAACAGCCACCACTGTGGCCACGACTTAACAATGAATGTGTACGCTTGAAGAGCCGATGGACGACTAATCAGTAAGCAGCATAAATTGCTACTTACTGCAACTTTCGGATCACACTTTTTTGTATGTGGGCTTGATCTGTCTCATCTGTGATTTTGATTCTTTGTAACGTTTGAGCGGAATAGTCTTTTTCATTTCGTTTTGTTTTTGGCTTTGGCGAAGAATCAATCTTTGCCTATACTTTTCAGATAAGTAATTTTCCTGCAATTTTGTCCACCCTCTATATATTTCACATGAATATCCACAATATACATATTTGTATATCTAAATGACGTGTGTTGTCGTTCTCTTTTTAAAATCCAGTTAAGTGCCGTAACATGTCATATAAAAAGGATCCGGAAAACACTTTATACATGAAGACGCCACGACCGACGACGCGAGCGAATAAAGAATAACCAAATCCATATCCTTCGTTGTATTATTACTTTTACAATGTTACATCAGTGTAACCAATACATTAACATTAACTACAGATACCTATAGATAGGCCGGGAATATGAGTGTAGCGCGCTGACTAAATTAACCTTACTACACAAGCTACGTACCAAATGCAACCACGCGACTCTGTCCTACACGGTTAAAAATATTGGTTTAATAAGTAATCTACAGAGGTTACATATATGGCAACACCAAAATTTTATTAAAATCTAATCGGTTCCATATATTAAAAAATTCATTGTAATATAACTGATATTAAAAATTAATTCAACTTAGTTTAGAGTCACAAAACCAAATTTTATTCCAATTGCATTGCAAACTAATACTATGAATATTACGATTCTAAATTCAAAAGGTATTAAAAATAAGTAACGGTGGATTATATTTTAAACCAAATATGTATTAAAAGATAGGTTTCTTTGGTTTGAAATTTTAATATTGTCTGTATTAAAATCTAATATTTTAATTACTAAATATTGTAATGAAGGTTATATTGAAATTCAATTGCATTTTTGTATTACCAACATTTTATTGATTTTTTTCACAATAAACAATGAATTTTAAAAAAAAAAGATCTTCCGGGCTTAGCTCATGGTCTGTTTCTACTTGAACGTTTTCTGTAGATTCTTCTGATTTTTTCCTTTTTCTTGAACTATAATTTTTCTTAATAGTAGAATAAAACCTGTAAATAAAGAAGAAAGTTAGTAGAATTATTGTTAAATGTTAGTTGCAAAGACTTACCACATAATTGAAGTGCTTAAATTCTATGCTGACTGCTACGCCGAAATTGTCCGGGTAAATAATTTTAATTTTGATATAAATAAAAATCAGAACACTTCGCTCTTGTCTGGTAGATCTTGAGTTCGAAACCAAACGGGGGAGATACGTTATCTAAATTACCATACGGCTCATCTATCAATAATCATTCCATTATCAAAATCAGCTATGTTTTACATCAAACGATACCATAGTAGATACGCACCTAGAAAATAGATGAAAAAATCAGAATACTTTATTTTTCCATATATCGTTTTATACTTAAAATCGATGTTACGTACCTTGTGTAAAAACCTGAGTTAAAAAATAATTTGAATTTTTATATTGATAAACAATATCAACTATTATTTCAGGAATCCATGTCAGTTGTATCAAAATTTCAATAAAAATAAAATATTTTGCCAATGAACAATAATTTATTTAATAACGGCAATGACTAAACAAACGTTTAACAATTGAAATTACATTTTTAATTTTAAATATTGAAGCATTTTTATATTTAAATGTTTTAAGCCCGACCGAAATTACCAAAATAAACAAAATAATTGAACAAAAAAGCAACGAGTTCTGTTTGTGAATGACTACTGGTGACGCATTTAGGTATATACATATAGATACCTACATATTTTGATACTCCGTGAGAAATTTCCTTGATGTTAAATAATAATTGACCAACAGAGAAAACAATACTGTAGATTAAATGGGTTGGAGTGAGAAGGACATAATACCAAATTGGGTATGCACGTGTCACTAACACAACACAAAACACACTGATTTGACTGAATCCAAATTAAGATTAAAATCTAAGTATTTTTTAATTCTGAATTAAAAAATGTATATAATTTGGATTAGGTTTTAGTACTTTTTTGGTTTCGTTGTTATGATTTCAATAATTTTGTATTATATTTTAATCAAAAATGGTTTAAATTATGGAAAATAATGTAGTTAGATTAAATCTGAATATCAAAAAATATTGGAAATATTTTAATATAAGGGCAAGATTTAATTTTAGTATTTTAATATTTAGTTTCTTCAGTAAGTTAAGGTTGGATTAAAAAATTAGTCCAAGATTTTTAACCGTGTATAGTAATATCATGAATGGTCATATGCCACGATGTGATTATCAACGGGTGGAAGTGAAATAAAATCAATGTTGGAGAAAGATAGAATGACGGTTGGGGGAAAATTTATGGTGTACACATTAGGCTCATTTTGAAATTACTTAAACTAACACACTCATATTTAATGTTATAAAGGCGATATCACACAATGCCTAGTTTTTATTAAGGTATCTCACAACATTAAATTGATATTTTTCGACAAATTTCCATACTAAATTATCTAATGCTTACTTTATTGAGATATATATTATTTTAGTTCCTTTTACGTATTTCTAAGACATACAAGGGATACGGTGGCCAATTTTTTTACTAGTCAGTGCGAAGCAATATCTTGGACCTTATTTTTATTCGTGTGATATTTTGAAAATTTCCAAAAAATTTATTTTCGAAAATACATATCTGATGAACAAAAATAAAAAAATTACATTTTTGTAAAAAAATACAGTTGATGAGCAAAGAAACAAACACTAACAAGTAAAGGTCCTGAGGCCGGACCACAATACATAACTTTTTTTTGTTTGAACCGAATGGTCGGAAAATGACCTAATATTATACAAACTATTACCGCAATTGACTCCAGGCTATAAGAATTCGGTCTAAAATTAAAGAATTGTTTTTAAACAATTGGCTAATGCTTAAGAAAGTGTCGATATATATTTGAATTACATGGCAGATGAAGTAGTCGGAAAAGGACGTTTTATATTAACACTATATAAATGTAATTTAACACGTTCATTGCCAGGCTGTAGTAATTATAAGCTTTGTGAGATACCCAAATATTTTTTACTTCAAATTTAACTTTTTTTGTGTCGAAAATAAGTTATTATTGTATCTATATAATTTTATGTTAAATAAATAGGTTCTTATATCTGTCACGCGATGTCGCGTGATTGGCCATATATAATGCAAATATTGTCCATATGGCCGAAAACGCGATATCGCGTGGTATATAATTTATGAAAAAAGTTATATTTACCAATAAAAAACATTCGAATTTACACATTATCACTTTAATTAACTGTAATAAATGCAAAAAAAAGTCAAACTTGTAGCTATTAAAAAAAGTAATAATGGAATAAGAGAATGTAACATTATATTTATACGTATTTAGAAGTGCAGTCATGCAAGTCAAAAAAACAGTCAGAACACAATGGAGGACTTTCTAGACATTGTCTACATTCGGTAGTGATGTTCACTCTTCTTTTATTTTCATAACAGTTTCTACAATCCTTTCTCGACGCCGCATTCACTATTTGACCAGTGCTTAATAGTGTCCGTGGTTTTACTTTTTCAATTTTAGTCTGTTTGTGTTGTTTTTCGTCTCCGCTCCTTCTCTGTGTGTCAGTTGTTAATATCTCTGGTAAATAAGACTCAATAATTTTCTGCCTAAAATCGTATGGGGTCATATTGTTTTCGTTCGAATATCTATTATATAGAGTCCGAGTATTTATCAAGTTCATCATTAGGTATGAATAAAAATTTTCACATACCAACGTAAAGTTTTCTTTTCACATGGATAATAACTTAACATCTGATCTTGTATATCAACACCTGACATGTCTTCATTGTAGTTGTTGCCGCGTCTGGTCGTAACTTCTTGCATTTTATCATGAAATTCTGAACTTACGTAACTTATTTCTTTTTTGTCCTTCCATTTTCCAACATGAACACCGTTGCAACACTGTGTTATTTTTCGCCTCTTTTTCGCAAAAACGAATGACGCGATCCGGTGGCCACGCCTCTCCCCACTGGTCAACTTAAACATATCGTACCGTTCTGCTGTGGTTGCTATTCTATCGAGCATAGAAACTTGTTAGACACTTTACGCGATATCGCGTAATCGGCCATATAGGAATGTAGTCGTATCACGCGATATCGCGTGATCGGCAATGAACGTATTAAAAAACTGATTATATGTTAAGAAACACCGTTCTACAGCACATTCAAGTTTCATCAAAGTCGATAGGTCCGGCTTCGGGACCTTTACTTGTCAATAAAATTTTTATTCTTTTATTGCCCATCTACTGAATGCGGATTTTCCGAAACGCATTAGACTTATTCCGGGACTATTTTAACAAATGCGGGACAGTATATAAACATTATTTGGTATACGCGTTTTAATACATTTGATAACCTAATATCGACGGTATGAAAGAGAGCATAATGTTAAAAGTTTGAACACCATGTCACAGTGAGGAAAGGTATTATAAGTGCAGAATAGTGTAGGCAAACAACACAATAGATATGTATTGTTGGCTGCAAACTGCATTTACTTATGCTATGAGTACGTGAAGATTTGTATCTCACTAACCTGTTCTTCCCGCTTTTAAGTAAAAATATATGTATAGAACTCACATTTGTTGGTACACATGATTGTACATTATATAGGAAAATGGTGTAGTGGATCAGAATATGGACATTACATTTTTCCTAACAATTTTCCTTTTTTTTATACACTTAATGTATTTTTATAGCAAAAAATTGAATAAATTACCGTGCAAAAAGGTTCGAGATTTTTTATTTCTTGTAAAACGTTTTAATGTACTAAATAACATTATTGTAAAAGCGAAAATTTAAATAAAAAACATATCCGTTTTTAAATACTTAGGGAAATCCTACTTTAGTTTGCCCTATCGCTGTGTTAGATTCTGGCAAAAACTAAAAATTCGACATCTCACAATTAACTTTAAATTGCAAATGTTGGCCATAAGACTTATAAGTGAAATCAACTAAAAATGCTCTGACGTCATCAAAAAAATACAATAAATGAAGCAACTGTACATTGTGCTGACTTTATAGGCAACTTAAAGTGGTGCATCTCTCCCAAAATTATCCAAAGTCTTTTTTCCGCAATGTCAGCCTCTACCCTAATAAAATACACATAGGTAGGGGAGACAGGGGCATGTACTAACAGATTTTACTTTTTTACATATTAAACGGAAATGAAATTAGTTAGCGATTTTTTTTGTAAACGTTATGAAGCATCAACTATTTGTCTATAATTTTTGATAAAAAAACTTACATATCCCTTGTACTTTCTATGGAAAAACCCATTTTCTTAAAAAATGTGTTTGTTAATACTTAGCCCACTTTTGGGGCAAGTTTTAACAACGTTGGGGTAAGTATTAACATTAGAGTTTTAATATGATTATGATATTTTGTAGAAATGTACTTATAGGAAATAAAACAAAGTATCATATTTAACGTGTTTATTATTAGAAAGGAATTAATTTGACATAGAAAATTCTTATTTTAGATTTATCTTTACTTAATTAGTTAAAGTTAATCATCATTTTAATTTTTTCTGAGGCAACAGTTAGTCAGTCCTTATTAGGTAGCAAATTACGTCATTTTGACCTGGATAACGAAACAAAAATTGGTAAATTTTCAGTCTTTGATAGACAACCACAATCGGTTAATATCTTCTATATTAAAAAATATTTACTTATTAAAAAAATTAGTCTTCCTCTTATTTAACATTATTATAATTCTTGAAATATATGATAACTCAGATCAAGCAAAACTCTTCCTCTGCTTCACTGCAGAAAAGATGTAAAAATTAAAACCATTTAAATTTAACACTCACATATGTACACACACATACATGCAAACATATTTGGCAATGTCACGAAAAAAATTTTGGTAACCTCGAAGCATGAAAATGACGATATTTGGATTTTGAAATCGGGAAGAATACAATAACCTCCTTATAAGGAAGTTATAAACATAGTCTTTGTTGTATAAAAATTTAAACGAGGTAAATGTTAACATATTAATACTTACCCCATGTATTTTGTTAATACTTGCCCCGAAGGTAAATTTTTTACAAATTTAAATTTTTTAAAATGAATACGTTGATGATGTGGTAAAATTTAAACAAAATACAATACCAGATGGAATATGCTACCGTTTGAAATAAATTTAGTCTCTTTTAGGTATACAATCATGCTTCAAATCAAAAAACCGTCAACTTAAAAATTTCTTTTACCTAATAAAATCTACGCCTTACTCACAACTTTGTTTTCCGGCGACCGGCCGAAGACTGATTGGTCACAACGTGTCCGTGGTCATCTACTGATGACAGCAACCGGACGTACTTAATTTTTTCGTCCGTCGTTTGGCGGAAAATGGTCTGTTAATACTTACCCCCGTTAATACTAGCCCCTGTCTCCCCTACTATATCTCTCCTACCCGTGCCTACTAATTTTGTAGATTTTTATTTTTGTTAGAAAATACGACAATGTTTTCCTTGTCATTTTTCATCAATAGATGACTTAAAAGATTCAGATTTCAAGGTTTAGGTGACAACCAGGAAGAATACTCCTTTTTTTTACTGTTAAGCATCTTAAAAATAGTCTGTAGCCATACAAAATAAATCAAATGCTTTCATCGTTTCCATTTAGAACAAAATTGTATAGTGTTGATCGGGGTAATTGTGAATTGGGATAATTGTGAACGGCGCCTATAATTTCTGAAATAACATTAATATTATTAAAAATCAACTTTTAGTATGTTTTTGTGTCCTATCTTAATATGCTATTAAAATTTGATAACAATTCTCCAAGCATTAGTACTTTTCTTTTCATTTTGAAAAAACCCTTACAAAATTTTGTGTACGTTACTTCGACTAATCCTGAAAACAAAAATTTTTTTTAATACATTTTCTTTTTTTAAAAGATAAGAAATGGTTAAAAGTACTTCTAAGAAAGTGCTCTAATACCTGAGAGGGTTCCTTATTAATTGCTAAAGAAAATGGATAATTTATTACCAATTCACAATTACCCCATGATTTTAAAATTGTGGGGTAATTGTGAACGTCGTTCAGAAATACCCCCTTTCGGTCAAAAATTTCAGTAGTGTTCTTTTCAGAGTTGAAAATGTTGTTGAAGGTGATGGTGACATTATTTTACAAGTTTCCGTTGTACAAACGATACAAAAAAAAAATTGTGTAAAGAGCGATATATTTTGGGTATCAATCTACGAAATCGTTGCTGTGCTCCCTTACCCAATAACAACTTACAAAAAGAGAAAAAAAATACTTGTTTTCAATGGCTCTGTGGATGGCCAAGAGCAGTAGGATTAACACAAAACCATTGTTTTTTTTTATTTAAAGTATTAGGTCTAATAAATTGTTGTTTTTTATTCATGTAAACTAAATGTATTTCCTTCAAAAAAGTCTCATTTTCCTTATTTTTGTGTGAAAATCATATAATTTTTTGATTTTTTATATGATAAAATAAGAAAATATCATCAGAATATTATTTTTAGCTTGCAATAAATTTGTTCCTGCAATTTTTGTTATTTTTATTTATCCTTGATTTTTTGTACAAATTTGAGGTATGGATAACTTGCATTAAACAAAGGGCAATTGGGAACGCTAAAGTATGAGGAAAAATTTTCAAAGTGGGGTAAATATGAAGAATTTGAGTTGGGCTTTATTCTTATGTACCTCACTTCTCTGGTAATCCATTCTAAATAATTTTTCTGATGGCATTCACTTTTACTCCAAAATTCATAAGATTTGCAAAACCGTTACGGGGAAATGTGAATGGTTTATAAAATTTTTATTTTTCATACGAATTTGCTCAAAATTTGTGTGGAGCATCCTGAATAATGTAGGATTAATAATAGATCAACCATAATGTGATATATAAAATAAAAAATACTGAAAATTACGCTTTTATCTCAATTCATAAAAATCCATTCACTATTATCGCGGTCAATCCTACTTCTTAATCGAGAGGTGAAACTTAAAACCCAACTTATGTGATTTTATAAATTCTGTTGACGAAAAGTTACAAGAAAGCATTTTCATATTTTCCGACATAGATTTTCACAAAATATATCTTTCGAATGTTCCATTAGCACTTGTCTTTCCACTAGCATTTTTCATTATTCTACCGGTTGTGATAAATATTAAAATACCGTAAAAAAAATTTACAAGCGAAAAAAAATTTCAAAATCAATTAGGTAATTAATTTTTAGCACATTTCGGTCACCAGGATCCTGTCTCTTCATATAACGTAGCCTATGTTTATCTAAAATATTTTAATTCTCCAACAGTGAAAAAATTTTCAAAATTGATTAGGCAGTTTATGTTTTATGCTTTTGGGGTTCTTAGACCCTAACGAACTCTTTATAATATAGCTGTTATCTAAAGTGATTTATCTCTCTAACACTGAACAAATTTTCGAAATCGGTCGGTTGGTTTATTTTTGACGTTTCGGGAACCTCAAGACTGGCGGAACTTATTAAATAACACACGTTTTTGTTCATCTAAAATAATTCAGCTCTCGAACAGTAAAAAAAATTTTAAAGCCAGTTGGGTGATTTATCTTTAGCGTTTTGTAACCCAAGGATCCTGGTGGACTTCGTATAGCATAGCTTTTATCCATCTAAAATAATTTAGCTCCCTAACAGTGAGAAAATTTTCAGAAGCTGTTCGGTAGTTTATGTTTGGCGTCTCCTGATCCGCTGGAGCTTGATGGACCTCAGTCGTATATTTAGAGCGAACCTTACACGATATAGCCTATTCTAATCTAGGATTAAAAAGTGTTCTATTAAACCTCAAATATAAAAAAAATTATATTACTGGAGTCTTAAAATCGCAAATGATAACTGGAATAAAATGAAATTAATAAAAAGTGCTGGTATAAGAATTTTAATTATTTTGCAGTCGAAAAAAGTTATCAGTCGTTAAAAATGATTATATCAGTATCGCAAATACTGTAACCAAAAAAAAGCTTTTTTTTTAAAGATGCAAAAATTTCAACTTTTTATTTAATGAGTATTGTTTTACTAAGTGTAGGTACATGCATTATTTTCGTTTGTTCTTTGTGTAAGAGTTTTTGTTGTATCCTATCATCCCCGGCTGCCGACGTTTCCGACCACGACTATACGGTCTCCTCATCATCACCAGGTGTCAATTTGTTTTAACGAATGATGAGGGATGCCATTACTAACCTCATCCTGACAAATAATGTTAACTCGAACTCGTTGTACCGCCAAGCCACTAAACTCGAACGCTTGCTCGAAACTTTATAACGATGTCTCATTAAAACGATATATCGCTATATATAGGTATTAGATATAGCGAAAAAAACTATATATAGAGTGGTCCGTAAATAAAACAACGGCAAAATGCTTTGGACATTAACAAATCAAAACAATGGTATATAATATATACAGTCAAGTCTCCTATAACGGGATTAATTCGTACCACGTTATATAATAATAATAATAATGCGGATTAACGTCCATTTTTAAGATTCTCCATCTATAACAGATGCCACCCACATCATTATTTGTGTACTTTATTTAAACATTACACATTTTCTACGTTACATTATATATTTTCTGGGTGGAAGACAAGGAAAGTGGGGCTGTGGGCTAGGATCTGGAAGGTGTATGTCTGCAGTCGATTTTTTTTAAAGGAACTATGCCTGGATATTCATCTGGAGTTGGGAAAGGGAACTGCAGAAAACTTTCACGAGTATAGTTAGCCACGGGATGTGAACCCTCTGAACCCTCGGCTTACCAGTCGGCCAACGCCAGTGCATAAGCACGCTCGGCCACTCCACTGCGCTGAAGAGAAAATGAAGAGACGTTTCGCCGCGTTATATGGAAACAGCGTTATTGGAGACTCTGAATTTGATATATGTAATGCGTTTTATGGAAACCGCGTTGGGAATCACAAAAATTAAAAATAAAAATTTTTTATACAGGCGTACCTCAAGTTATTGACGATTTAACTTATGATCATTGATCGTAGTTTCCCTTGAGTTATAGACAAACCATACGTATGTATGCATTATCACAGTACTACATAGCACATATGACCTTGGATACATATATATGGTTTGTCAATAAGTTAAGCTAAACTACGATCAGTGGCCATAAGTTAAATCGTCAATAACTTGAGATACGCCTGTACCGTGTTATAGGTAGACCACGTTATAGGAGATTTAGTGTTAATACAAATTAAATGAAGCGTACCGCGTTATACCGGATCTAGAAATAAATAAATAAATAAATACAGAAGGTACATAATAAATAAGGTTTCATAAAGTACATAAATCAGACCTATAAAAAAACTGCGTCCTTGAAGTATCAAGCTGTGGTTGATACGATTAATTAATAAAATTTTTTGATAGAAATGATAACGAATATGTAGAATTTGACATGTTTAAAGTTGGATTTATTTAATATAATAAGTACCCTATTTACGATCTATTTTCGATCGAAGATTTTTAATAAAGAAAAGTGTTTCTACTTTTAATATGTTTCGAATATCACAGCTTATTTTTCGCTACGATACACCATTTAGGAGATATTTACGATTAAAGTTTTTGATAACGAAAAGTATTATTTAAAAACAAACCTAATAAATACAGGCACATTTTATGATAGACCGGTTTCAGAAAGACTTGGAAAATTTAATACATCGAATAAGTGCTACTATAGATAATTTTTTCAAGTCATTGGAGTTGTTCAAATTTTCTTATATAAAAACCACGTTCTAAAAAGATCACGTCATAGGAGAACTGTCCCAATTTCACACCGCATTATTATCTGGAATTTACGTTATAAGAATGCCGCATTATAGAAGACTTGACTATATGTATATTTTTTTTTTTTAATTTCACATGCTTCAGTACAGTTGAACCTTTTTTTATGCGGTTCTTTTTTGTGCGATTTTTTTACCTTTTATATTTTTTTCATTTTTGTTTGCGAAATATTGAGCTTCAAAATGGTAAATGTGTCCTACTCTCTAATGCTCGTTCTTCTATCAGCTAAGAATTAAAATAATCTGAAAAAATTACAAATTCTTTACAAAGATGTTAAGTCACCAGTGAGGAATATTAATCAAATTATGACTTAATTGGTTTCCGTATAATAAATTAATAACACATCTGGTGAATGAGATCTCATCTGCAGGTAACGTCGAATATATTTATAATCTATTATTATTGATAATCCGTAAAAAAATTAAATTTTTTATATTTTATTTTGAAATTTGTGAAAAACTGTGGCCACAACTATAGAACCCTGACTGAAGACGCGTCCAGTACGTATTTGACGACTTAAATCAGTACGTTAAAATTTTAAAAATGGTAATTTAAACAATAATCACATGAAATTTTAAGCCAGTCATAGGTTTTTGCCAGTCATAACCTTTTTCTCATTTCTAATTAACCAATACAGGAGTTAAGACAAATTTAAATTTCAAAATGAGCTTCAGATTGTTTAAATAAATTTCGTTAATCTGATAGCAAAAATTCAAAATTTACTCGCCAGTTTCTACCTGCCGAATTAAATAAATTTTTATTCACAATGAATAAATCTCAAAATAAAATTTTTTTTCTGAGAGACGTTATCAACGCTATTCAAATAACGTAATCGATATTTTTATCGATGGGATTTTTTTTGAAAGTACACCCTATATATTTACTAATAACATTGAACGCCAGTAGACAGCAGTATGTAATAGGTAGCAGGAATAGTAAAGTTATATTTATTCTTGTTATACACAAAACTGCTGGATCATCCATCATTATAGGAAATTGTTATATTTAAATAAGGTAACGGGCGAACTGGTGAGGTTGGGCTGCGCTGGGCGGGCAAATAGGCGAAACGATATGATTTTTATCATTATATATTATTACTACACTATTAGTGATGTTTGTTTCTTGTTAACGGCACACAACCAGCGAAAAAGAAAAACGAAAAAATTATATACATATTATAATATATTTGACTTATTGTTAAGCTTCATTATTATGAAGCGATGGCATTAAAAGTGATTTATTTTTTGTGTATAAAGAGTTTTTTTCGACAGAAATATTTCGATAATCATTAGAAAAAAGAATATTTTACAAGTTTATGCGACACTGTTCCAGATTTTTACAATTTCACAGAGATTTTTACGATTTCACACCTGACGATATAAATTCTATAAATACTTTGTCTTTATTTTTTTTTTTTTTTTAGTAAATGTTTATTTAAGACTTTTTGTTTGAAATTATTATGCATGACGCTCCCTCTATCGCAGCACGTACTCGTACGTTTTTATACACAGCTCCGCTCACGTGGTATTCGAAATTAAGAATTTTAGGTTAAATTTTGAGTATACTTTGAATCTTCCCACGAGAATCAGATGTTTACCCGAAGTGAAAAGTAGTCGATATCTTTTTTCGCCTCTTTTGTTGATAATATACAAAGTTCAAAGTCAGCGTAATTAAATTATTTTAAATACATTTATCCACGGGAGTAAGATGTTAATTCTGGATGCAAATACCTTGTGTTCTTTTATGTCTCGCCGAGTATTTATTACCGTGTAGAGTTTCAAGTCAATTGGTTAAGTGATTGAAGTCCGAAGGCGAGATAAACAGATAAATTCACTTTTACATTTTTATAATAATAGTCCAGGAGGTATCGGCGCATGAGTACCGAAAACTATTCCACCTCAATCTTTTTATGCGATCCAATTCAAATTGCCCTACTGATGATATAAATGCATGTTGCCATGGAGCAACCCGGGGCCATATTGTTTAAACCGAAATTGTTTAAACAATTGCAAGGAATTGTTATTTTTCAACCGGACAAATTTTTTTATATACTTTATTGAAATACAAATAAAAAAGGTCCTATGTCTTTTCACGATAAAGTTAATATTTTTAGAGATATGAATTTTTAAAGGTTCGAAAAATCTCAAATTTGGGTACTTTTGACCCATGAAAAATATATTAAAAAAAATAAATAAATAAAATATAAATAATATATATATATATATATATATATATATATATATATATATATATATATATATATATATATATATTTTTTTTTTAATTCTTTGTACAATAGTTAATATCCTTAATAGAGATTTAAAAAAAATTCATTGTTTATACCTATTTTTTAATTGTTAATTTCGCGCGTTCACAAGTATGCGTCGCTTACATTTAAGTATGTTTTCAATCGGACAAATCTTTTTTACAGTCTTTATTGAAATACAAATAAAAACGGTCCTATGGCTTCTCACGATAAAGTTAATATTTTTAGCGATATGAATTTTTAAAGGTTCGAGATTTTTCGAACCTTCAAAAATTCATATCTCTAAAAATATTAACTTTGTGGTGAAAAGTCATAGGAACTTTTTTATTTGTATTTCAATAAAGAATATAAAAAAAATTTGTCTGGTTGAAAAATAACAATTCCTTGCAATTGTTTAAACAATTTCGGTTTAAACAGTATGGCCCCGGGTTGCCCCATGGCATTTATATCATCAGTAGGGCAATTTCAAGAGGATCGCATAAAAAAATTGAGTTTTCGGTACTCGTGCGCCGATACCTCCTGGACTATAACTAGTATTGATTTTTTTCCCACTAGTGATTATTATCTATTATGAATGTAAACACTTTTATTTTAAAAATATCCTAAGTAACTTAGAAATTTTTTATTTCCGTTACAGATTTACTAAAATACCTTGACATCTACGGGACTCCTATGATCATCAGATCTATGAAAAAATGTTTCAACCGGCGTTAATATGCCGGCATCATTAAAGCTGTTCGGTCACGGCAATGCACAGCACAGAAAATGTTCAAGGTAGGTCAACAAAAGTTTTTTATTTTTTAGAAAAAGAAATTGACTATTTTGGAACAAAATTCTTAAGCTTTTATAATAATTTATGAGCAGAAATATGTATAACAGTGTTGAAATATTAAACGTATAGTTCGAATATATTAAGTTGGACACTTGGATAGGGTATAAATAAAATAGCATTTTATATTAAATCTATAAATCATTTTTATAGATGTATATTTTTTTAGTATTATTTATGTTTATAAATTTCTATTTTATGCTTACAAGAGAGTTCCAATTATAATAAAAGCATTTTAAAAATATATTAAAGCTTTTAGAATGAAACCGTTTATATAATGTTGGTCAAATTTTTTTAGTAAAACTTTTTAATAAAAAATTTTGCATCAAACAGTAATTAAAATAATTTCAAAAATGTATAGACTGTGATTAGTACTTCTCAGTTTCATAAACGTAAACTTATAGTTAACTTATTAGAAATATCCATATCATTAAATTACTGTTATTAATTCGTATTTATTTACGTAATAATAAAATAAATCATTTTGTTGTCAGTAGGTACTCAAGATAAAAGAAGATTTGATTATATTAATCAAAATCTTTATCGAAGCTGAACTTGAAAATAATGTCAAGTTTCTAGTTGTTATAATTCGGTACTGAAACTAGTTAATCCTGGATTGTTATTTCTACAATAATCTTGCAACTTCTACTGGTGTTGTAGCGTTTTTGGTATAGAACTATGTTTGATATAATGTTATTATTTTATTTAAAATGAGATTAACTATAGTAAATAATTATAATTATTTATAATAGAATATAATATTAGTAAATCAAAACACTTTACAAAATACCACTTTTATTGATTTTAAAAACTCTTATGACATGTTTCGATCAATATGACCATTCTCACACGTTTGAGAGTGGTCATATTGACCGAAACATGTCATAAGAGTTTTATATTCAATAAAAGTGGTATTTTGCAAAGTGTTTTTATTTACTAATATCAAATATGGAATACCATATAGTAGCCCTCAAATCTATTAAATTTAATTATGAATATATTTTAATTTATTAATTTATTGAATAAATTATTGATTAATCGTGAATTAAATTTGCTTTACTAAATAAACCGCAATGATAATAATCTCAATTTATCTAACTAATAACAGGTTGCTTAAATTGTATGTGCATTCATATGTGCAGAGTCATGATAACTGATCGAGAGAATGTACACTTTAATATCTACAAAGTTAAAGTCACATGCTACATGATCTTATCCTAACATGAATTGTACTGTGGCCCACCCGAGAAATATTCTTGGCCCAAAAATGAATTGTATAAAATTCGCAAACAGTTAATTGCAATAATAAAATATATTTATTTAAGGGGGTATTCTAGTCTAGAGGCACGAATTTCGAGCGCTTTTTTGAGCTTTGTAAAAAGAGAATAATATTTTTACTGTCCGTTTTTTTATCATTCGTTTATTTATATTTTAAAAATATATAAAAAATTTAAAAAAGAAAAACTTTTAGTCTCGAGAAGTTACTGCTTTGTAAGGTGGGGGGTCCAAAAAAAGGGATGTTCTGGCGTACATGATTCCAACCCTTTTGGTCATCTGAAACAAAAAACTTCTACGGATTCTTAATCAATAAAAGTATTGCTATCCCCCTACCTCGGAGAAGTCCAAAAAATTTTTTTTACAAAATGGCTGTTGCTTGAAAAAATTTGTTTATTAAATTTTTAAAAAAATTGAAAAATTAAAATTTTGGCTCTAATCTGCTAAGCGACATAGAGGGATGTATAGAGAAGGCTTACACAAAATTTCAAATAAATCGGTTCAATAGAACTTGAGATATCATGCACGCCAGCTTGAAAAAGTATTTTCCAGGAAAACGCCTTTAAAATTTTGATGTATAATACTTGATACTGGAATCTACCGTATTAAAATGACTATAATTTTAGAAATTTTTCAAATTTTAAAGGCCTATATTGTCAAAAAATAAAACAGAACAAAAAAATAGAATTTTAATAAAAATTTTAGCCTAGAATAAAACCCTTAACAATTGACTAGTATAACTTACAGTTGATTACAACGTAACAGATTTAATTTCAGTTTTGCAAAGACCAAACTGTTGTTAAGTATCGTCAACTACATAATCAAACCTCGTAACTCCAATTTCAGGAGAAGGAAAAAACTGTTTATAACAATTTAGTTAAAAGATAACGAATAATTATGAATTGAATTAGCAATACAGGTACATTATCTTGTACATTAAGATAAAATTTTTGGTAAAAATTCATTTGTAGACCTCATTTTTTTTAAAAAAGGAGTTACGAGGTTTGTGCTGTAGAAACTAAAAAAAAAAAAAAAAACATTGGAGTTACGAGGTTTGTGCTGGAAAAAAATATTTTAGTAGTAACGAAAATTTATTTATTTTTGTATTAGTTTATAATAAGGCACATTAAGCTGTAATTTTACTTAACTTAGTCAGCAATTTAAATTACAAGTGAATATAAAGAAAATATATAAACTTTAACGTTTTTAAAACTTTAGAAACAGATGTAACACTTTTTGTTTAAATAAGATAGCCCTTGCATCTTAATATCTTTTGAGTAGACTTAACTAAATTTATGAATAAATAAATATAAATTATTATTCATAAGGAATATATTGTCATAATAATAGTGATAACCTATTAGAAGAGAATTCTTCAGACTTTGTAAATGGTCAAACTTTATTCTCACGATATTAAGTCTTTGTTTGAATAAGTTTGACAAGTTATTCAGTTCTTTCGGAATAACAGTAAGATTTTTACACTCTGGTAACATTGTCCAAGAGTCGGATAAATTTAGCGTGTACAAGATTTGGCCATTTGTACAATCTGTTATTAATGTTATTATACTATTTATCAAAAAAAAAAAAAAAATTGTACTTATTTATAATTTATAAACGTATCATTTTGTCGAAAAAGCAATATGAAGCAAACTCGGTTGTAACCCACTCTCATCTAGTAACATAACAGTAATTAAGTTATCTATCCTCGGTCAGTCTATAGGCAGCCTGTACACGGTCAATAATATTGTCAGTATTTCGAAATAGTGACAGTATTACCGATTGTGTATTGACAATATTGAAGTATCCGCATATAGAATTTATATTATAAAAGTAATGATTAATTATTTTTGTCAGTAAATACTGACAGTATTACAGATCGTGTACAGGTCACCAATTACACAAAGTGTGTAATATAATGCATTTGAAAGCGTATGGCGTCTATGGTATGTCGCTTGAATTTGATAATACTTTAGATACGTTATTTACAATTTGCTTTTGTTTCATTCACACCGGACCGTTTTTAGTCTTTAGTGATTAGTGATTACTTGATTAGTTGCAAGCAGCAGGGACGTATAGTAATAAGTATGCAGATATCACTAAATTCGCATTAACACCTTAACGGTCATTGTTGCTGATCAGCATCATGTCAATCTTGACTAACTGAAACAGTGCGCTGTACAGCAACAGTAAATCTATATAATGTGTATTAGTTGTCAAAATATAAGTTTGGCGTTTTGTCCTAACTCCTAATGACCGTCAAAAAATTAATAATAATACGTTCTACTTGCTACTTATCATTAATCACTAAATATTAAACGGTCCTGTGTGAATGAGACATCAGTTTGTATTTACAACAACTACTGTTCTATTTATAAATATTTTTAAAATTTACTGGTAACAAATATTTAAGTTTAATTTAATGATCTTTTTTGAATAGCGACAAAATAGGGAGATACGAGTTATTCTCGTTTCAAAATTTTTAATAGTGGACTTACGAGGTTTGCTTTTCACGATTTTTTGACGTCATTTATTTGCTAAGGGTTACGCGCTTTGGGTCATCAGTTCGTGTGTATTTAACGTATCGAATAAGAACAAAAAGTCATTTTAGCCCAAAATGGAGTTAGGAAGTTCGATTATGTAGGTGACGATACGTTAGTACAATATATTTAAAAAAAATGGATTTTCAATATATTTCGAACATTTAAAAGAAAATTAGACACTTTCTTTAAAAGGTAAACGTTACAGATTTTCCTGTAAGTCTTGTTGAAATACACAAATTCTTCGAACATTGATTTGTTGCATCTGTAATAGTTTAACCAGCGTATATTTAAAATACCCCTGTCGCAGCATCCTGCATAACATAGCGAATTTCCATATACAAAAGTACGTTTTTCTCGGAAACTAGTTGATATAGAGTAATTGTAAATAAAAAAAACTTTCTCTATGTGATTTTTCCGCCTGATTTTGCCAAATTTTTTTCACGAAAAATGTCCAAAACACCGTAAACGTTTTCACGAAATTTCTTAAAAATAAGATGTTTCGTTCTTGAATTATTGTGCGGACACTTAGTAAACATATATATAAATGTGTCCGCACGATAGCTCAAGAACGAAACATCTTATTTTTAAGAAATTTCGTGAAAACGTTTACGGGGTTTTGGACATTTTTCGTGAAAAAAATTTGGCGGAATGAGGCGGAAAAATCACATAAAGAAGGTTTTTTTTATTTACAATTACTCTATATCAACTAATTTCCGAGAAAACCGTACTTTTGTAAATAAATATTCGCTATGTTATGCAGGATGCTGCGACAGGGGTATTTATATTTTACTATCATCAGCGGTGTGAACCATTTGCCCTAAAAAAAAACATTAATTTGTCTCTTTAAGGCAGTTGGTGCGTAAAGAGATTTTTCAAAGGATTTTAACGAAACTTTACATTTATTTAATTCAATACCAATAATACGAACCTATTCCGAAAAAAAAATTGACCATCCCAATTTTGAGAAAAACGATTTCAAAGTTTTGTAATTTTTGAATAAGTGGAAATTTTGGCAAAAAACTAATTTTTTGCTAGAACAAAAACCATGTTCCTGGCATCCGACGTGTCTGGCTGACGAACTCATCCAAGGGTTTGGGACTTCCAATGTTCTCACCAAGTTTCGTAAAAATTGGATACTTCGTTCGAGAGTTATCGTGCGGACATATATATATATATATATATATATATATATATATATATATATATATAAGTTATGAACTACAATATAGCCATATCTTCATATTACACTAAATTCAACATTAGCATACGTGACAAACAACAAGTATAATTTCAAGTGAAAGGAAAGTCCAACTTCTGACCTATATTCATTAAGTATATCCGCAGGACACACGACCAATGTCATTCCAGAAAGTAACAAGAAATTCAACCGTATATAAGTCACGATACAAATGGGCCAAGCAGCAGTTGCTCACCATCCGTCTTACCGAAGTCAACTACATACCAGATGGTTAACTTGAATACCGCGGCGGTGATAAAGTAAATTATTTTATTACAAATTATATTGTAAAAAATTGTATTCTTGTAAAAATTTGTATTTTGTGAAATAAAATTTTTTTTTTTAAACATAAACTTCTGCCGAGTTTATATTTGGCGCAGCCGGTAGGATAGTGCAGGAAAATTTCGTAAACCTCCACTATCTAAGCGCTCATCGTAAAGTTAACGCGACAGTTAAACTACGAGTGTCTTTTAAGACTTTGGAGCCGAACCTACAAACCAAACAAATAAAATATACAACTCGACTGGAACACCAACAGTGGTTTGGAGCAACATATTCCCGGACAACGACATTCTCGACGGCTTATCGAGAAGTAGTGGCGATACATCAATTCACGACGGTTTATCGTGAAGAAGGTCGACTTCGCTCAGTCAACGTCTAGAACTGCACGTACGCTGGTTCAACTGGATATGTGGAAATCATCAGTTCTATTGTTGTAAGTCTTTACTTTCCTATATTATTGCATGATTTCCGATGCCTAAACCTTACCCCACTGCTAAAAGTATTAAATTCCTGAAGAAAAACGACGGTTTATCGTTTAATTCAGATTCAAGTACATCAAGTAGTTGTGACTTCGCTAATAATATTGAAATTATTAATAATATTGAATCAAACAATTTAAGTGAAAATTTAGAAAATATGGCACAACCTAGACTAGTATCTATCGATCAATCAGCTAACGCAGTAGAAACTTTATTAAAAAACTTTCAAATCCCTGATATTATTAAAACAATTATTCCTTATGACGGCAATAGAAGTAATTTGTTTAATTTTATCGATAGCGTTGATATGGCTGTTGGTCTATTATTTAGTTTAGTTGACGATAATTTAAAAAACCTTTATAGTAACGAAATTAGAAAAAAAATAATAGGTCCAGCAAATGACGTACTAAATCAGTATGGTAGAGTGAGAAATTGGGATAGCATCAAAGAAATTTTAATAGGGCATTATGCAGATAAGAGAGATGAATATAGTTTGGCTCGAGATTTATACTCGCTAACTCAAGGAAATCAATCGGTTGAATTATTCTTTAGTAGAGTTAATGAAGTATTAGCCCAACTTATAAATAATATTTCTCTAACGAATACTGACGAGACTGTTAAGAAAGTCAAAATAGAACTTTATAATCAAGCAGCACTAGATTGTTTTCTAACAGGACTTAATAGAAATATAGGAAACATTGTTCGTGCTTTCCAGCCTAAGACACTTGGAGAAGCATGGCAATGTGTACAGAGGGAATTAAACGTTTATTACAAACAAACTCAATACGGAAACGTTAGGCCGCAACCAGAAGACACTAACACACCACCGAAACAAATTATTCGTCACGTATACACACCTACACAACCACAAATTCCACATACACCAAGACAACATTTTAATACGAATATACAACCTGTTCAAAACGTATTCGGAAACCATCCTTGTTTAGAATATGTACCCCAAAATCAAAGAGTTTACAATAATTTTAATCAAAATCGACCTCAACAAAATTACCATACAATACAGCAAAGTCCAGTCCGTCCGCAACAACAAACACAACCTAATAGGTTTACCCCCGAACCTATGGATACAACGTCAGGTAATACTAGACGAATCAATAATAATAACCATCCATTTAGACAAACGGAACCACCCAGGGTAATTTCAAAAGAATTGTTCAATACTGAAAATAATTGTTACGAACAGAAATACTATTACGAACCAACAGAAACAGAAATAGAATCAACAAATCCGTTAGAATATCAATTCAACGAAGAACCCAAATCAGTGGAATTCGACCAAACTGACCTAAACAACATAAACTACGAATCCGCCGGATACGTAGAATTAAATTTACAACAGACCAAGAACGGGACGTTACCATACATAATAATAAAAAACGGACCACAGAGACTAAAATTCTTAATAGATACAGGAGCTGACAATAATTTTATAGACCCAAAGCATGTTGAAAATCTAACTTTAATCCCGACAGACGTAGAAGTAAAAACGGCACTCAAAACACACAAAATTAATAATAAAATACGCATCTCATACTTAAACGAATTAGATAACACAGAGCCATTAGAATTTCTCGTATTTAAATTTCATTATTATTTCGATGGCATCATAGGAAACCAAACATTGAGACAATTGAAAACAAAAATAAACTACAATAAGCATACAATACAATTCGGGCGAGCTATTAACCGACTATATTACAAATCGTGCATGACACCGATAGTTTTTACATTAGAATCACAGAAACAAAACATGATTGAAGTATCCACTTTAATAAAAAATGGAGACATACTGACCCCTACTATTAAACTAAATCCCCAAGTAAAAACTGCTAATAGAATATACACTGCACATAAAAAACAAAAACAAACGTTAATAAAAAACAACAATAAACGAAACGATCCACCACAACTAAACATAGGAGACACAGTTTATGTTAAAAATATACAACGTAACACGAAATTATTACCTCCGTACAATGCAAAAAAAGTAACTGACGACAATAAATTAACCTTTAAAACAAAGAATTACAAATATCACAAAGCCAAAATAAAACCTAAAAGAAAGTAATGTTGTTACAGGTTCTTAACAATGACGAACGCGCAAAGAATAGAATACCACGACATATCGCACACAAAAGGACTTATCGCACTTAATTTAGGTACAACTAGAGTAGTTTCCCATTATAATAATCTAATACATATAATTAACATAACTAACATTAGAGACACATTAGGGTACTTAAGAGATAACATTTATAATACTAGTCTTAACGCAACATTATTTTACAATACGAAAAATCTAAAGGATTTATACAACAAAATAGAGCGAAACTTAGAAAACTTAGAACCGAGGACAATTAGAAGTAAAAGAGGTTTGATAAACGCATTAGGGACCGTAATAAAAGCAATATCTGGCAATATGGACAACAACGACGCGATAGAAATCAACAAACAAATAGAAGCCCTCAAAGATAATAGTTTGTTACTAAAGGACAGAATAGACCAACAACACAGATTAAACACACAGATGATCGAGCGATTTAATAACATCACGGATTTTATAAATACTGAACAAGCTAAACTTAAAATTTTAGCCAATGCTATGAAAACATATCCCCAAATAGAACAACAACTGTTTCAGTCACAATACTATTTTTCTTTACAATCACAACTTCAATACTTAAACCAGCACGTTAACGACATTATATTATCGATAGAACTAGCTAAGTTAAATGTGATATCTAGGCATATCCTTACAAAGAATGAATTAAAGTTAGTTTATGAAAATTTGAAAAGTAGTATCAACATTATTAGTGATGAACACTTGTATGAACTACTCAACTTAAAAGCCTACTACAACGGAACCAATATCATATTCGCTGTAATGATTCCACAGTTCAGGAATAATATTTTTAATACTATCAAAATAAGACCCATCCCTGAAAACCATCAAATTATAAAACCAAAAACCAATATAATCCTGCATAACAAAACCCATTACCAATTCCTAGAAAAGACTTGCAATAAGATAGAACAGGATTTTATCTGCCCACCTGTAATATTAACACCAAAGGAAGCTAACCGATGCGAAATAAAGATATTGGAAAATAAACCAGCACAATGTACGCTACATCGCACAATAGGAGAAGAATTCATAGAAGAAATAGAAGACAACCACATAATCGTCATAACTAATCATTCAATCGACATCACGAACAACTGCGGAAAGAACATTACCAACTTCATTGGCAAACTACATATCATCGTAGACCAATGTCATGTAACGATCAACCAAATAACTTATGGGACTCTAGACAATACCATCAACAACATAGTTTTGGAACAAATATTATATAACACTGTTAATATTACTGACATTTCTAAAGATATAAACTTAGATCTGTTACAGCTGAAACATCTAGAAAATACGGATACCATTCAATTTATCAAATATCAACATTACACCCACATGACCGTCACAGTCACCACCATTGGAATCTTAATAGTAATCGGTACGAGTTACGTTACATGCAGAAGATGCAAGAGAGCAAAAACAACACAAGAATCAGTCCAATACATGATGGCACCTACGGCACCACCAATCGACAGGTCGTCAGTCGTTCAATTCCCCTTCAAAATTGAACTTCCATCTTAGGGAGGGAAGAGTTATGAACTACAATATAGCCATATCTTCATATTACACTAAATTCAACATTAGCATACGTGACAAACAACAAGTATAATTTCAAGTGAAAGGAAAGTCCAACTTCTGACCTATATTCATTAAGTATATCCGCAGGACACACGACCAATGTCATTCCAGAAAGTAACAAGAAATTCAACCGTATATAAGTCACGATACAAATGGGCCAAGCAGCAGTTGCTCACCATCCGTCTTACCGAAGTCAACTACATACCAGATGGTTAACTTGAATACCGCGGCGGTGATAAAGTAAATTATTTTATTACAAATTATATTGTAAAAAATTGTATTCTTGTAAAAATTTGTATTTTGTGAAATAAAATTTTTTTTTTAAACATAAACTTCTGCCGAGTTTATATTTTATATATATATACATATATATATATATATATATATATATATATATATATATATATATATATAACTAATTTTTTCAAGAACAAAACCAATGTCCCTGGCATCCGACGTGTCTGGCTGACAAACTTATCCAAGGGTTTGAGACTTCCAATGTTTTCACCAAGTTTCGTAAAAATTGGATACTTCGTTCGAGAGTAATCGCAATTGGATACTTCGTTCGAGAGTAATCGCGCGGACATATATATATATATATATATATATATATATATATATATATATATATATATATATATATATATATATATATATAAATTTTAGTGACTATTATTTTCGGTTTCTAGGGACCTCAAAACAAATTTCTGCCATAGTCCCGGGCTCAGGTCATGCCCCCTGCGTCATGGCAGTGGCTGTAATAGCTGAATTCCATTCTGGAAATTTTATCATATATTTATGTTAACTTTCTAAATAATCGCCTGTATATGTTAAAAATTTAAGACTTGTTTACATAAAAATCTTTGTTTACATTAAAAATTTTCTCACGTAGACTGTATATGTATATACAACACACACAAACCGTACGCATAATGGTAGTACGGATAATGAAATATATATGCGATATATGCCATTATATACAAAATATCCATATTGTGTCGAATATGTTCTTAGACTGTGCTTAGATTCACACTTTATACGATAAAATGATCACAATCTAAACAACATCGCTTTTCTCGGAAACTAGCTGACATAGAAAAAAAGTTTAAAGACCCTTTTTTATGTAATTTTTTCTTCTCTTTTAAATGGTGTAAAAAAATTTCGCAAAAATTTTTGAATAAGTGGAAATTTTGGCAAAAAACTAATTTTTTGCAAGAACAAAAACCATGTTCCTGGCATCCGACGTGTCTGGCTGAAGAACTCATCCAAGATTTTTCGACTTCCAACGTTCTCACCAAATTTCGTAAACCTAGGACATTTCGTTCGAGAGTTATCGTGCGGACACATATATATATATATAAATACATATATATATATACATATATATATATATATATATATATATATAAATTTGAGTGAATATTATTTTCGGTTCCTAGGGACCTCAAAACAAATTTCCGCCATGGTCCCGGGTTCAAGTCGTGTCATGACAGTGGCTGTAATAGCGAGTTTCCATTCTGGAAATTCGCTAAAAAAAGAAAAAGACAATCAAATAGCCCGCATTTATCCGATTTGATTTTGATTACAGAATCAAGTGTTTTCTCATTTTTAGACTTTCTCTTTATTCTCTCTTTAGAAATAATTTTAAAACTAGGTATGTTAAATAAATTCTAATCTTGTAAAATTTATGTCAGTAGATCAGCTTAATATATGCCAACTATAAATTATATCCTGAATATTTGTATAATTTTATATCTTATATAAGATACCATACATCAATACCTAAGATACAAATGTGCTGCACTCTAGTGAGATTTATATCGAAACATAAAATATATTTCGGAGACAAAAAGTCGAAAAAAATAGTTATGCAAAAATTGTGATAGAATGGTAAAAAGGTTATTCAATAAAGGTAACCTATCTATACCACCACCTTTGGATATCAGCTACCTTTTTTTTTCTTCCCATGTTGGTAGAAGACGATTGGTAATATTGAAAACAATATTTGAATTGAATTTCAAATATCAATTTCGGTCGCTTCAGTCCTCGCCATTTTTTGACATATGTGCACGTAGAACATTGGAGCTTGGAGAACAGTATGGTGACAACAGAACGCATATTATATTTGCCATTGTTTGGCCCCACACCCTCCCGTAAGATGCAGCACGGACGGAATGGGATATTTATGATATTTGTGACACCTTTTTTGTTTTTATTTTACGATGTTGCTAGCACCGATGGCGATGGTGTTCGTTTTCCTATCCGAACTTGATTCCCATATATTTGAATTTATTTACTTATTTATTTTTTCCCGATTTTTCCAATATGTTTTCTCGATTTACCGATTATGCAATAGTGTCATTTTGTGGTCAGATTTAAAAATATGTATTTTAGAATATTAAACGCCACAGCATTTGTTATCACCAAAGCGTAAAGTTTTAATGTCCTAGAAAAAGATTTTTGTAAAAAAAATTAAGGTACTATCACAATGTGATTCTGCCGAAAAATAGTCAATTTTCACAATTTTTTTTTCGAAGGGATAGAATGGGGGAATGCGGTTGAATTCCTTTTTACGATTAATACCACTATTTGACAATGCAAAAATATTTTTATTTATTTTTATTTACTTTTTATAATTATTATAATTTTTTGAAAAAACTGTCTTTAAAAAAGGGCGTAATTTGGTGCCCACAATTGCGGCCGATTCTTATCTGAAAAGAAAAAAAAAATTAAATGGATTATCAATCCGTAGGTAAGCCGTTATGTCCCTATGAGAGCTTTTTTTTAGCACGAAAGTTTAAACGCGACTGTGTTATTTTAATTACTAATATTTTATAAATTTTACTAAAATTTGATAAATTCAAATACCTATGGTATTCAATTTTCTGCTATAATTAAAAAAAAAAAGTATTATTAGGTAGAGTAACACACAAAGCCTTTAAATCTTCGTGCGAAAATTATCAAATTTTGATTTTTAATGTTCTTCCTTAAAACTAGCAAATTACCTATATGACACCAACTACCTATATGACAACAAACTGGATATCATTCATTTTTTGTCTTTATCTAGTTGTTTAAATTAGTAGTTCAGTACCTAGCAACGTTAGCGAACTTTATATATAGTAAATCCAATAAATCAGTTTTTGTAACTTCTTTTTTATAGTTCAATGGTATCTATTGGATTATATACGTATACCCAGTCAACATTCTGACGTCTTAATGAATTCATAAAGAATTCATATTTCTGATTTGTACGTCAGAAAACAAGTTCAGAAAGATATCTTTATGAATTCATAAAGATATCTTATGCGTCGATTTATGAACAGATTATGAAGTCTTAAATATGATGTCTTAAAGAATTCTTTTTTCTGACTTCAGAATTGCGATGTCTTAAACAGCTCATATTGCTGATGTCTGAAAAAAGATATCTAAATTGAGAATTCATTATTAAGAAGTCATATTTCTGACTTCAGAATTATGATGTCTTAAATAGTTCATATTTCTGACGTCTTAAAGAATTCATATTTCTGACTTCAGAATTAGCTCATATTTCTGATGTCTTAAACAGCTCATATTTCTGACGTCTTAAAAAAGATGACTTTAAGAGGACTATACCAAGAATTCGTTGAAACTATTAAGCGTAATTTACGAAATAAAGGAATATAATTAATTTAGTTAATTTTATTTATTTACATAACGTATATTAAATGTATTTAAAATATTAACATTTAAAATTAATTTTACTCCAGTATTTTATCAGGAAATGTCACAATTTGTACACTAGTCACAATAGAAAAAGTCAAAAACACTAACTAACTATACTCAATATCCCATCAAACCACAAATTATTATCATAACTTCTTAAATTAACACTATCATAAATTCACTTCCTTCAATTCATTTTCACTTTAAATAATTTTCTTTAAGTATCACCATTTTGTTTAGTATCACCATCACCATCATTTCTATCTTGTGCTAAATTTCTCTCCTATTTTAATCTTCTATTTTTTTGACCTTTGAATAAATATTGAAATGGTTTTCTTTTAGACATTATGTTGTTAACGTTGTCAACAAAAAATATTAATTTTAATACATTACATTGTTCGTTTGTTTTTTGTTTTTTCGTTACATCCGAAATATGAACTAATTAAGAAGTCTTAATAATGAAGTCAGAAATAAGAGCTGTTTAAGACATCAGAAATATGAGTTCAAAAAGTTGTCAGAAATAAGAACTGTTTAAGACATCAGAAATATGAGTTCAAAAAGTAATCAAAAATAAGAGCTGTTTAAGACATCCAAAATATGAGTTCATAAAACAATCAGAAATAAGAACTGTTTAAGACATCAGAAATATGAATTCATAAAATATTCAGAAATAAGAATTGTTTAAGACATCAAAAATATGAATTCATAAAGTAGTCAGAAATAAGAGCTTTTTAAGACATCCAAAATATGAGTTCATAAAACAATCAGAATTAAGAACTATTTAGACATCAGAAATATGAGTACAAAAATTGGTCAGAAATAAGAACTGTTTAAGACATCAGAAATATGAATTCATAAAATAGTCAGAAATAAGAACTGTTTAAGACATCAGAAATATAAATTCATAAAGTAGTCAGAAATAAGAACTGTTTAAGACATCAGAAATATGAATTCATAAAGTAGTCAGAAATAAGAACGGTTTAAGATATCATATTTCTGATGTCTTAAATAAGACTTCTTTATGAATTCATTTAGATGTCCTAATATTGTTTAAATTATTTTTGTTAGTGGTTTCTATAGAAAAAATGATAATATATTTATAGGATATTTTTTTAAGACATCAGAAATATGAGCTAATTCTGATGTCAGAAATATGAATTCTTTAAGACATCATATTTATGAAGTCTTAAACAGCTCCTAAATCGACGCATAAGATGTCTTTATGAATTCATAAAGATATCTTTCTGATAATGTTTTCTGACATCTTAAATATGACTCCTTTAAGACATCTTTAAGAAGTCTTATTTAAGAAGTCCGAAAGATGTCAGAAAAAAGATGTCTATTTGATATCATTAAATTGAATTCATATTTAAGATATCTTTAAGAACTCTTATTTCTGACTTCTTAAAAAAGATGTCTTAAAGATGTCATATTTACAGTTCAGAAAGATGTCAGAAAAAAGATTTCATAAAGACATCTTTCTGACTTTTGTGCTCACTGGGTAGTTTTCGAATACCCTTACCTACTTAGATTATACGTAGACCGTCATACTTATTAGAAAATTATACTCGAATTATACTACATACTAGAAAATTATTCAAATTCGAATATGGGAAAAAGTCTTATATCGGTTGTCGAAATATAATAATATTAAAAGTATTAATTACTAGTAAATACTTATAGATTAGTATAAGATTTCAGAAAATTGATATAATAAATAGACTGCGTACTATAGTAGCACCCGATAATTTGTATAGTGTATTTATAATTTACTGAACTTTAAATAACTTTGCTATTTTAATAGCATAATATTTTATTTATAGTCAATAAGGATACAAAAATGAAGATAGAATGAAGAAAAAAAAATTGGGAAATAAAGAACCTATATACACAAATGGTCATGTGGATACAGGAATATATGTACACTATGCCAAGTACTAATATTCAGACCTGCGCCTCGCTTGTATGATATAAGATTATAAGTACTATACCAGGCCTCGTCGGCCTTAGAGTTCCTATAAAATAACAGTTAGGACACCGCGTGATCGATTTTTGATTGGTTGTTTGATCTGTCACTTGTAATAGGTAAAAGAAGAAGGAATAATTGGACATAAATTATTAAGATACAATTATTATTAATTAGTAAAATAATATATTTTTTGATGAATATCATGCAACATTGCGAAAAATTTTATAAACATATCAAACTTATGAAAAAATCACAGCTGAACTAGATAATAAGGCCAGGCGCACATTGAGTTGCGTCACGCAGTAAACGCAGGGCAGGGTGGGGCAGAGCAGAGTAGAGCAGGGCAAGAAAGCACGAGAAATAAACTGTGTGGCCAGGCGCACATTGAGACGCAGTTAACGCAGGCAGGGCAACACAATTTCTGTGATTCTTGTTGTAGAACGAGACTTAGCACCAATTTAAAAGCAGAGCAGAGCAGCACTGATTTTCTTCAATTTCTTTATTCATTTTGGCGAAATGAAACCAACTAAAACGCGAGAACGTGTTACAATGTCGCGCAGCATCGCGCAGTTTCTGTGTCACATTCACGAGTGCCACATCGGTCTCGTGTGACGCAGTGCTGCTCTGCTCTGCATTTCAATTCGCGCTGTTCCGTTCTACAACACGAGTCACAGAAACTGCGCTGCCCTGCCTGGGTTAACTGCGTTTTAATGTACGTCTGGCCTAATACCTGTATTATAATAATCACAAATGGCGTTTACTTTATACAAGACCGTGTTCAGAGTTCAGACCGACTGTTAAGTGTTTAGTGTTAGGTGATTAGTTGCACAGACTATACTATAAAAATACACAATAAATTATTGCAGGCTAATTATCTTTATTTCTTAACACAGCTGCCAACATTTCATATTTTTTCCTGTTCCACTTATGCGTTCAACTTATTACTAAAGTGTTCTACTTGCTACTAAACACTTAACACTAAACACTTAACAGTCGGTCTGAACACGGTCTAAGACAAAAATAGTTATCGTACTTCAAACGTAAGTAGGTACTTTTAAATTTCATTTTCGAAATAATGCGCGTACATTTTTTGATCGGTGGTCACTGCGCATCATTTTATCGCGGAAGTGCAATTATTCTGGTCAAACGATACAAGTGCCAGTGTAGAGTACAAATTGTAACATTTTAATAGAATAAATTCTATTGTACAATATATGTATATTGTACATGTCTACAAATTTAATTGAATTTCTTATGTAATGTAAACAAACTTTTATCCCTACACTCCCCCACACCCATACTCATGCCCACCCAATGTACACGCTCACTGTTTCTAGTAAACTTGTAAAAAGTAAGGTTATATTTTCTCTGTGGCCCATTCATGTATCTTAGTTATACTCTTTATACTTTACGAGTATATATACTATTGTATTTATATATGGTTATATAATATACGGTATTGCTGCAAAAATAGTATCTCCAAAATAAATGGTTCAGTAGGTTGTGGAAAAGATTGAATATTTTGATTACTTTGGATCGTGTCTACATGAAAAATGATTTTTTTTAAGTTATACGCTATTCCTTTAAACAATCGGTTTTAGTTTCTTATAGCTGTTCTTATATCTTATAGATCAATGTACTTTTCTAGTATAGAGTATTCTTTAAATTGAGTTTTGACTACTCCGTTATGGATTTTCGAAAGGAAAATTTCGTGATTTTATTAACACTATATTGTCCGCGCACTTTCACAGTAAACTTCTCTAGGGGCCGGCAATATTTTTAAGCGAGGCCACTAGTGTAACGTTTTCAAAAAATTAGAAATTTTTTTTGCATGTTTCGATAGTCAATACTTTTAAAAATAACATACTATAAAATTTCAAGTGCATATCTCAAATAGTTTTTGAGTTACAGCCATCCGAAGTGTGGATTCTGATTTTCATTGTTAACTTTGAGGTATTGAGAAATGTATGAAAGTTGATAGTTCGGGAGTTTCTGGACATGGCTGCCAGTCACATGTTGTGGAGAAGCTAGACCCTGGCACATTTAAACGACTCATCTAGTTTTACTATAACCGTTATAGTGAGTACATCGTAAATAATTTTAGTAAAAATTCTCAGTGATTAAAACTAAAAGCTAAAAAGTAAAGAAAACTACATTTTTCAAATTTGCTGCAGTTATAACTCGAAGACAAATCATTCGAAATATCATGGTTCTGGTTTGAATTTTACTGTTAAATTACAGTAAAGAGACTAGTTTTATGGGAGAATATTCTACTAAATTATAAGAAAATATCTTAGTTTTCATAAGTTATAATAAAAATTGTTTTATTTAAAACCTATTGAAATAATAATAAAATGTTTTAAAAGTGTGTAATTGTTAGTGTTATCTGTTACTACTGCAAAAGTGTCTAATTGTTAGTGTTACTGCTGCAAAAGCAGCTAATTTCAAAGCCAACCGTTTCAAAACTATCTAATTAAAGCAAACTGCTGCAAAAGTAGCTAATTAGAATTTTTAGTCATTATTTATTAATTATTGAAGAGTGATATCGTTATTACTATTTCTTTATAAGAACTGTATGATTTTTTTTAAAAATTTAATAGTAAAAGCCACATCAAAATCATTATTATAAGTGAGAAAACAGTTTTTTGTGTTTCCTGAACATTTTCAGTCGTCCTAGTTAGATGGTTTTGAAACACATCGACTCATATTACAATATTACATATCGCGCGTTTTCTGTCACAACCTCGTATAAGGTTTTTTGACGGTTTTGAGTTAGAAAGTCATACATGTACATAATACACTTCCCCATGTGATGCACTAAGAAATATTGCAAAATAGTTAATAGAAAAATAATTATTCAATTTAATACAAACTTGTACCACATGAACTAAATTTAGTTTTATGACAAAACCTGGTATATGGTATACGAGTTTGTGTATATCGCGCCTTTTCTGTCTCAAACTCGTATAAGGTTTTTTGACGGTTTTGAGTTAGAAAGTCATACATGTACATAATACACTTCCCCATATGATGCACTAAGAAATATTGCAAAATAATTAATGGAAAAATAATTATTCAATTTAATACAAACTTGTATCACATGAACTAAATTTAGTTTTCTGACAAAACCTAGTATATGGTATACGAGTTTGTGTAAAACTATTTTTTGAAATAAGTAATATTTTTATCAGCATACCCTCGTACTTGACCAAGATACAACTATCGGACACTAGAGTTCGCAGGTGCTGTACACCACAAATCCAATGGTACGTAGTGGTCGGTGCAAATTTAAGGGGAAGTACGTAAAATCGGAAGATCAGGAGCGTCGGTAAATTTTTATTTGAGGGGTTGGTAAATATTATTTATTATATAAACAAGTACATATTATATATAAATAAGTACAGTACGCGTCAAAAAGTGATCGAACACTCTCACTCGGGGGGGAGGGTGCCAACACTTTTGACACCGCACTGTACTTAATGTTGTGGTAAACTGCCGTGTCAAAAGTGTGGGCACCCCCCCCGCTCGGGGTTAAGGTGTTCGATCACTTTTTGAAGCGTACTGTACTTATTTAAGCGCGCGCGTGTTGGAGTCAAATAAGTACAGTACGCTTCAAAAAGTGATCGGGCACCTTAACCGGGGGGGCCACACTTTTGACACGGCAGTGTACCACAACATTAAGTACAGTGCGGCGTCAAAAGTGTGGGCACCCCCTGGTTTGGAGTGTTCGATCACTTTTTGACGCGTACTGTACTTATTTATGTATAATATGTACTTGCTTATATTATAATAAATAATATTTACCAACCCTTCAAATAAAAGTTTACCGACGCTCCTGATCTTCCGATTGTACGTACTTCCCCTTAAATTTGCACCGACCATTACGTACCATTGGATTTGTTGTGTACAGCACCTGCGAACTCTAGTGTCAGATAGTTGTATCTTGGTTAAGTACGAGGGTATGCTGATAAAAATGTTACTTATTTCAAAAAATAATTTTACACAAACTCGTATACCATATACCAGGTTTTGTCAGAAAACTATCAGAAAAAATGTAGTTTCGAGAAAATCGCGTTTAAAATTTAAGTTACTAGTTATACTATCGGAATATACAAAAAAAAAATCGATTTATTTCACAAACTCGTATATTGGAAAAAAAAGTGGGCAGTAAACTCGTATTTACTAAAAACATCGATAGCTTGTAATTTAAAACATTTAAATGTCTGCTTCATGTCTACATAGGTAGCAAACATCAAAAAGTGTAACATGCATAAATCTTAAATTCATAGTGATGAAAATACAGTATTTAATATGTTTTTTGTGTTTCCTGAGAACTGTGATTTTTAATATACGAGTTAGAGACAGAAAACGCGCGATATACGATTTACGTAGGTATATTTGAAAATAATACATAATTGATTTTTTTCTATACTAAATTGTGCACTTTTTTGTTTAAAAGTGTGTTTATTCCAGTTAATTCGGTAATGTTCTCTTTTTGTTCTCTTTTAGGGCTACTCAGAGATCATAACCTCTGAGTAACCCTTATCGTTTCACAAAAATACTATTCTAATGTGTGGCCAACTTGCATTTCTGTTTGCTGAACTCAGCTCCCCAACTTTTTGGAGTAAAGGGGATATTTTTCTTAATTACAAAAATAAAAAATTTAAGACATTAATTTTGGACCTAACTGCTAATTGTTTAATAATCAAACGTATAGAATTAGAAATTAATTAGATTTTTTTCTTAATTGCTAATTTTTTTTTATCTTTCTTGTTAGCAGTAAGGTATAAATAAAAAAAATATAATTGACGCCTATACTATTAGGTACATGATTATTACTGTGTCGTTTATGGATATTTAAATGATTTTAATATTACCTACATATTAAATTACCTAAATGATTTTAATATTACCTACATATTAACAGTAAATTACTATCAAAAAAATGCAAACTTTAACAATATTTTTTAAATTCATTCAAATTCAATTTAATTGCGATTAATTTTGCTATTTAAATATATTAGTTTTTGACATTTGACGTTTTGAATTTTACTCAAAATATACATACGTAATTTACACATGCTACCTATATATATAGTGAGTATACTCTATTTTGAAAGTGTCACACCATAGAACACTAGAAGCCAACTAACATAAAAAAAGTGAAATTCGCTTGGAGTCATTTGTAAGCCAGTCACAGCTTAAGGCATTAGTCCGTCAGTAGTCGTCGTCGAGTCAACACACCATTATATTAACAATATACCCATTGTTAGTTGAGCACGTTGAACAGCTCTCTCTGGTAATACGTGTGATGTGATTGTATGCGTGTATACACATACTACTACAAAAAACCAAACTAATACACTGCAAACAGTGTGTATGTACACAAACAGACTACGTCACAAACTCATTACAAGTGGAACAGAGGCAAAGCCAATCTAGTTTGTCCCCTTGTATCACACAGTATATAATACATGATAGGTACCTACAACATATGTACATAAAGCTACGGATACACGAGACATCAAAATAACGCGACACATCTAAATTAGCATTATTGTGTGCAATGTTTACACTATAGAACACTAGAAGTAAACTAATATCAAAAAAGTTTAGTTCGCTTGGAGTCATTTGTTGGTCTGTCACAGCTTAAGGCATTTAGTCAGTCGGTGTCGGTCATCGAATCCACTACGATTGTTATGTATTGTAAGACCATTGTTACTTGACCTGCACGTTGCTCTGTCCGATAATACGTGTTTTGTAATTGTGTGTGTAAATACTCACACAGAAGCAAACATCAAGCCTAAACCACTACAAACAGTTTGTACTTACACAGCATAGTGATGCGAAGTGGAGGAGATTTTACGTCACCTTTCTGCTACAGTCGGAATACTAACTATCATATAGTAGTTTGGCCCGTTGGTTTACACGTTCAAGTAAAGCGGGTTCTACACGATGCTACGAACGTTCCTTCCAACATTCGATCGAACGTTTGAGGCAGTTAAGTTCGATAGTTGGTGCGACGAATGTATCTGCTACACGGTGAATCGAATGTTTGATCCAATACGAATGATGATGTGTTGGTACTCAGTGGACGATGTTATCTGTCTGATGTTATCTCTAATGTTATACACTGATGTTGTCTCTCTTCACATGAACGAGCGTGCAGCTGCTGAGTCGAACCAACCAACGAACCAACATTGACCTTTAAACGTTCGAAGCACCCCTTTGACTCGGTGCAAAAATACCGACATCGAACGGGACACGACCAAATGCGAACGTTTGACGCTCGACATTGGACACTCGTAGGTTCGAACAACGGCTACACGATGCTATGAACCATCCAACGTCGAATGTTGGAAGGTGTTCGTAGCATCGTGTAGCAGCGGCTTAAATTTGCAGTCTAGATCAGGCTAGAACAGTTGTATACACTCGAGTTGCTAGACTTCTCTAGCAAATATTTGAGGTTGTTTACACAGTAGTGTCACACATGGCGAATAGAATAGTGTCAGACATTTCACACAACACCTGATTTAGATTATAATTTAACATTTCTAAATCGTATTTTGTATTGCCATATTCTATTTTGAATTGAAAACTAATATTTTTATAAATGTTGCTGCAAGACGGCAGTTTCGTACTGAAAATAATTTATTTCATTTTTTGCTATAGTGTAAATCCAACTTGTAAAATTTTATTGCGTTTACTTTTTTCTTAGAGTTGTAATATAATATTATCTCTGTATTATCTTTTGGATGCGTCTAACAATTTAGGATTACCTTGTTGGTAGTATCTTAAATCAACTTTTCTGTCCTTTTGTAAAAAAAAAACTTCTACACCAAAAGCGTGTCGTGTGTCCGTACCTTTATAATCTTTTTAAAATAAATTATTTTTTTTTTTGTCAAAAGATTCTTATAACATAACCTATTTGTACGACTTAACGTTTATGTAAAAAAAAACAATATGTTTTCATCCAAATCATTTTAATATTTGCGACGATTTGAATTTTTACACAAAATTTCGAATGCGAAAGGAATTTTTATTTTGGAAAAAATTCGCCCACGAATACAACACAAAACGAACTGGTATGCTGTTTTTTAAATAATAATTATTTCAACTAAGCAGTAATGTATCTTTTTTTTAGAAATAGTACATTATCTTCAGAAATGTTTTTTTTTAAGGAGGAGTTTTCAAAGCTACTACTAGCAAAGTAGTGAAATTAGTGTCACACAAAATTGCTTTGTTGCGTGAAGAATTCATTAAATTTCCAACAACTGACGTCGAAAAGGCGCAAGTTAAAGAAAATTTTTATAACATTACGCGGTTTCCGAGAGTGTTTGCTGCTTTAGATTGTACACAGTACACACGTTCGGATACAGTCGCCAGGTACGAGTAAATTGTAGAGCACGTCAACTGTAATTTCGATGTTTGCCGGAAATAAATAATTTCGCAAATATGAACGGCCAAAAGGAATTGGAACTGTCATTTGCTCATACGTATTTCTTACAAGTAAAGGGCCCGAGGCCGGACCTATCGATTTTGATGAAACTTAGATATGTTGTAGAACACTAAAAAATAAGCGACACGTATTTTTTTTTATCGGCGGAAAAACGGCTTGAAGGGGTGAAATCGCCCTCCAAAAATTGGGGTAAAAATTTAATTTTTTAAATATCTCGAAAACAGTAAGAGATAGAGCAAAAGTTTAAATTGGCAGTATTGCTCTTTTTTTTAAAGAGCTATTTATTGGTATGCAATTCGTTCAAATTGTGTCAAGAGGGGTGGCTGGGGGTTAAAATTTAGGGGTTAATTTTGCAAAAAGGGGATAAAATTAAACAATATAAAAATTCTGTTTACAGATTTGAAATCTACGTCAGAAAATCTAATTGACCTATTTTTGCTCAATGTCCTAATATTAAGTCTAGGGGTAGTTAACTAGGGAGTGACTGTGTCGAATAGTCGTACTACTTGTGTAGTTTAAGAAGTTCTTCTTCATGGAAAATAGTTTAAGACATTTGAAATAACGTAGAAATGAAATTTTCGATTTCAAAATTCAGTTTGAGCAACATTGGAGAGGGGGTGAGTCACCCTCTTAAATTACATATTAGTTACATACACTCATTTTTAATAATAATACATACACGGTTACATATACAGGCTGGAAACAGATTTATCGAACGTGGGGCAAGTATGGTGAGAAATTTTTCTCAGGATCAATCTGATCTCTGACACTTTTTGATCAATAATATTTCATTTTTAAATCGCGTTACCATGGATCTGCAATATTTTTGTGTTTGTCAGATTAAATACCCCTGTCGCAGCATCTGCATAACATAGCGAATTTCCAAATTTTGGGGACTGGCGGATCTCATCTAAGAACTGTACCTATTTAAAATAGTTTAGCTTTCTAAGAGTAAAAGATTTTTTAAAATCGGCTGGGTAATTAGTTTTGATATTTTTGGGACCCAAGAACCCGAACGGACTTTGTGCAGCATAGTTGTATCCATCTAAAATAATTTAGTTCTCTAACAGTGAAAAAATTTTCAAAATCGGTCGGTTAGTTTATTTTTTACAATAATGGGAACAGTAAACCCTGGCGGAAATCATACAACATAACCTTTATTCATCTAAAATAATTTTAGTAAAAAGTTTATCCTAACAGTAAAAAACGGGTCCTAGGGATCTCATATAACTTATGGTAGTCCGTAAGGTTCTTGTGGACATCATTTAATTACTTAATGAATTCAAATACTTTAACTTACTAACGGTGAAAAAATTTTCAAAATTTTCGACATTCGCTAAAAAAATCATTGAAAAATATTTGATATGTTTCGATCAATTAATGGTCAACATCAGCAAATAAAAGTTACTCAAATCGAAGAAAAGAATGAGTTATTTGTCCGTAGAAATTAAAATACAAATTCTGAAAACGAGCAAAGAAATATTGAAAAAACTAGATCGGCAAAACATTCTGACAAATAACACTACCCAACTAATACTTGCCAATTTGAATGAAACTTAACATACTTATTAAACAGCGAAAAATATTAAATACGTGTTTTTTTATTTCGGCTAAATACGCTTTTTAGGGGTAGAAAACACCATTCAACCTCTGTAGATGAAAACAGTTATAGCTAGATATTTTTGAAACGACATATTTTCTGAAAAAAGGGCTGAGTACCAAATTTGTAGAATTTGAAGCGATGCACTTGATAGTGACCCTGAAATCGATTTTCAAGGTCAGTTGAAAATGATTAGCCATTGCCGAACTTGGACCATATCCTGTACCTATAAGCAGTAATTTCATGTATAGACTCAATCTATCTTCAAAGTTGATTTATAGAAAAAATTAGAAGAAAACATTTTTGTAAGTAATTTTAGAAGTAAAGTTAAGAAAAGATTTAATATCACTCTAATTGTAATTTAAACATTAACTTTATGTTATATTAGAAATTTTCAAAATTTTTTAAAATTTTTATTGCTACTCTATAGTTATCATATTAGGAATTCAATTGAACATATTATTTTTCCGATTGCGATTGAGCAAGTATTTTTCAAAATTACTTCTTGATCACTTATTTTCTATCTTGCATGTGAAATTCGTTCGAATATACTTTGAACCATTTAGGGGTGAAAAGTAAGCTACTCCTTTTGAAAAATATTAAATGATTTTCAAATGACTTTAGAAATTGACCTCAAGGTCAACTTCAAAGTCATCATCAAGTGCATCACTTTGAACTCTATAACTTTGGTCCTAAGCACTTTTTTCAGAAAATATATCGTACCATAATCCACTTCTATGTTGATTCCTGGTCTCTTTTCCTGCGTTTCTAATATTTAAGTCAATAAAAAATGTGCTACCGTAGACAAGGATGAATAGGTACGCATTCAGACTTCACACCGTATTTTTTTGTATTTATTTTATGAGTACCTAATCTTTAATATATTAAAAATTTACGCGAAGATGGTCACTTTATCAGCAGTATCCAAAAAAATTTAAAAATATTGGTGGTTTTTGAAAAATTAACAAAAATCGTATAATTTCTTCTCTATGAAAAATTGGGATCAAAAGAGACGAGAAAAGAGTAAATGGGGCAACCCGTAGGGTCGACCAAAATAACGGACCCGATTTTTTTCATCTGACACAGTCGCCATTTAAGAAGTGAAATTACCCCTCAAAATTAGGGTAAAATTTCAATTTTGCTAGATTACTTGAAAACTGCGGCAGATAAAGAAAAATTTTAAATTGACACAACACTTCATTTTTAGAGAGCTTTCTACTGATATATACAAAGCCAGAGTCGGACCTACTAGAGGGGCTATTTTGGTAAATTTGGGGGTAAAAAAAGTTGTATAAGCGTTTTTCCTAACATCTAAAACAAAAACAAGAGCCTTATCACCATTTTTTCTAAGCATTAAAAGCTGGTTTATATTCGGTTTCTATTGAAAACTCAATTAGACTGCATGTTAAAAGTGAGCAAAAATTAAACCTGCAATAACTTTTAAACGCTGTAGTGAATCTAATTTAAATTTTCACAGTCGCTTAAATTTAGAAAAACCATTATTCGCACAAATTTTCATAAGACTGTCACCATTTTTAAGTACCTCCATAATATCCTTAACTTGTAGCTATGGTATAATTATCAAAATTTTTTGCAGGTTTCTTACTAATCATACAACATGTAATGATTCATACAACATACAACACATAATTCCTGAGTAGCCCTAAATAATGCGTGTCAAACACGCACTTGACGACTTTTTTGTTTTGAATTGTTCTCTTTATACATTCAGGATTTCTGGCAACTCTAAACCATACGCAATGTAAATCATTATAAGACAAATAACTTTAACATGACATTATTGTTATCGCTTCCAACTTATTCACTAATTATTGCTTTTAAAAAACTGTAATTTTGAATAACACACATTTAAATTAGGGTATATTTATTGCAACTACCTGCTTATTTTCAATAACTCTTCTGATTTTAGTCATAGATTTTAATTGCATTTATATGAAATTTTTTAGGAATACCTAATTATATAATAGAGGTGTATAAAAAATATGAAATAAACTCAAAAGTTAAATACCCCGATCCCTGACATACAAAAGTTGACCTACATAGATGTTTGATGTTAGTATAAAACACTATAGATATAATTTTTTTTCTTTTAATCAAAAAGAGGAAAATTAATAAACTATTAAACTGTTAATTGAATAAGTATTATTTATTTGCTTCTATATTTAGGTATGTCAGTCGGTAGTGAGATTAAATTACAATTAATAAAATTACGTACACATTTATTCCGATATAAAATATAATTTACTTACAATAAATAAATAAAATCGTGTTTCAAATAACACATTCTATTTGCTTGTTGATGATATCATCTTTGTAAGTCAATAAATAATACGAAGCTCGTGTAAAACACGTTTTAAATGTACACGGATATATCTACATACATACATATACTGTATTATTCTCCATAGTAAATGGTCCACTAGCATTAAATTGGATCAACTCATTGTCATTAATATTGACCTTGTTGTGTAAAAGCACAGTACATAATATAGTAAAACCAACGCAGTATAAATTAAATTTACTCATTAATAAAATTTTGCTAATAGATTTATACAATAACATTAAGGAAAATTCATCAGCAGAACAATGGACTTGGAATAAACCAATTTTCAAATGACGAAATGTTAGTTACAAACAAATGAAAAATTCATGTTTTTGACGCCATCAACTATGTTTAGACCTCCATAAAGCTAGCCTCCCCCCCTTCCAAAAAAACAAAATTGCAAAATATTAAAAAAACTAGTAAATAAAAAATAGGTGTATTTTAGGTGTAGGTAAATTAGGTGTGCTGAGGTGTTCTCACCGTTTTCGAGAAAACATGAAAAACAAAAGGGACCGGACGGCTAGGTTTACGTAAACCTAGCCGTCCCATAGGTAAAAAAAGTGCTTTGAGTAATTTAAGGTATGGAGAATTAGGTGTAAATTATAGGTATTCTTCGACCGTGCTGACAAAAATTTCGAAAAATGGAAACCTTAAGAAAAATCTTATAAAATATATTAAGCCATGGGAGCGCTGGGAATCAAATTAAAAACGTTATACACAGCACTTCCATTGTTTGTTGAATGTTATACCCCGTTTCAAATACAATTGATCATGAGTGATCGTTAAAAAATTAAGTAATTCTTATATTCGAAACAAATCAATCTTCTATTCTTATCTAAAAACAAACTGCAAATTTAAAATTTACGTAAGTGCAATAACGAAAGTGATAAAACCAAAAAAAAAAAAAAACGAAAATTATTTAAATTCATAAGTGATAAATTATGGTTAAATTTAAGTGAAATGGCCCATATATATTTTGTTATGCAACTGAATAGAAAAATATCAAAATTTTTCTTAATGTTCCCAGTACCCCCCACCAGCACTATAATAATGATGTTATGAATATAGTAAGTTGTTAAATTTAAATTACTATGTAAATATGTATCAACCTAAAAACCGTAAACATTGAACTGCAGTTTTTAACTTCACGAATAAGTGTAGTAATAAAAAACTCTAGAAAAATAATTTGTTTTTCTTCACAGCGCTCCCGTTGTTTGTTAGGTTATACACACATTATACCATACGACGTAATTAAAATTCACATGGCGTTTGAAAAATTATCAAACTGGATCGACTGTATCTCTAACCCGGATCTGTTGGTTGCTAGTCAGGCGTCTTACCAGTTAGGCTGTCGACCCGCTTGTTGGAGTGCCACTGCAGTCCGACAATCAATCAAACACATCCTCTCTTTTCAAATTATATTTTTCTAATTTCAAAAGGTTATCGAATCCCTGTGTAATGTATGGCGAACTTTTGTTCGTATATGTAGAAGCTATTACTCTCGCTATAGAAGTTTTCACTTCAAAAAGTGTCAGCGAAGAATTGTAATCATATCGTCCTAATGATTAAAGAATCATCTTTAACAGATACAAAATACAATGAGAGGATAGATGAACAACTTTTACCAAAAGCAACAAAATGTTTAAACTGTAGTACAAACATTACTTATACTATTACAATAAAAGGTTAGAAATATTGTAATTATTAGAAAAAATAATTATTTAATTTTTTTTTTTTGTTAATAAATAAGAAATTTTGTAGTAATTAAATTGTAGCAAATATATAAGCTTTCAACTTTCTGGACGCCTAGGAACGTTATAAGATGTTAAACATATTTGTTTGGAACTATATGGTATAATGTGTGTACAACCTCACAAACAACGGAAGCGCTGTGAAAAAAACAATTATTTTTCTAGAGTTTTTTACACTCATTCATTTAATAAAATAGTTGAAAACTGCAGTTAGATGTTTACGGTTTATACATATTTACATGGTATGGTAATTTAAATTTAACAACTTATCATATTCATAACATCATTATTATAGTGGTGGTGGGGAGTGCTGGAAACAGTAAGAAAAATTTTGATGTTTTTCTATTCAGTTACATAACAAAATATATAACATTCAACAAACAATGGAAGCGCTGTGTATAACGTCTCTAACATTATTCATAGTGCTCGCATGGTTTAAGATATTTTATATGATTTTTCTTAAAATTTTCATTTTATAAAATTTTTGTCAGCATGGTCGAAAAACACCTAATTTACACCTAATTCTCCATACTTTAAATTATTAAAACACTTTTTTTACCTAAGGGACGACTAGGTTTACGTAAACCCAGCCGTCCCTTGTATTTTTCATGTTTTCTCGAAAACGGTAAGAACACCTAATTTTTTATTAGCACACCTAAAATACACCTATTTTTTATTTACTAGTTTTTGGGGATTTTGCAATTTTTATTTTTTTTTTTTGGGGGGGGGGGAGAGTTGGGTTAGCGCGGCTAGCTTTATGGAGGTTATATTTAGTTGTTTTGAAGCTATAAAATTTGTAATTATGAAAGATAATAAAAACTCAGAGATTACAGTAAAATAAAGGATTTGGTCACAATACGGTTAACACTATGAAACTCAGGGCCGGATCTAGAGGGGTAGTGGGGACACATGTACCGGGAACCAAGTTTTTGGGGCGCCCAAACCGCAAATTCAGGGGCGCCAAACTGTTAAATTGGACGGTTTTTGTTTTGCTTGCCACTTGCTTTTTGTAGAGAAAAAAGTTAAAAAAATATTTCTGTTGTCATTTAATGGAAAGACAGGGACGCCTTTTTTTCGCACGGTGTCCCGGACGCCACTTAGGGTAGGTCTGGCCCGGTCGTGATGAAACTGTACACTAGCGGACTGTTACAATCAACATTACCCTCACCACTCTTGTGTAACAAACACAATCAAACGCTGCATGTACTTAGGTACATGCACAATGTTTGTTTTGTTATTGTCGTCGTAAAGGTGGTTGATAGTAAACTAGTCATTGGCGCTGAAATTAGTTTTGGCTTATTTAGATTAATAAAAACAAATCAACAAAATAAATAAAATAATTAACGTTCTCACAGTTAAAGAAGGTTAAAGGTTATTTAAAAAAATAAAATAAAAAAATAATAGAAAACAGTAAGCCACGTATAGGTGGCAAATGTAATGTTAGCCACGTGACTACATGTTGCCAGAACAACTAAAAATAAGGACAATATTGTTTTTTTTTATTTAATTTTCAATTTATTTGCTTACTTATTGTATATTTTGTTTTATAAACTTTTTTTAGTTTGTTAATAAACTTCTTAATGTATAATAAAAATTTTACTTTGGCGCCTATCTCACTATAAAACTGTTATTTAATCCTGAGTTGTAACATTTTCACTGTATTTTTGTTTGCAATAAAAATTAACATTTGACGGTTGACTGAAAAAAGTTCTAGGATATTCATAAATTACGTTTGTAAATAAGATTTTAAAAATGGAGCACTCGTCACGAATCTTTTTAAGGGATCACATCAGCCACTATGTTTTCGACTTTTTTTGCATAATAAAAAAATGTGATTTATTCCAACTTTTAGCAATTTATATTATATATTATTTTGAGCTACTGTAAAAAAAATTTTCATGAAGAAAAAAGAAAAATTAGGCTATTAGAAGCATACTGCAAAAATGAATCGAAAACATAGTTCTTTTTGCTAAAAAAATCCCAAGTAACCCCTTAAATTCGGATTGGTGACAATATTCGAATACGGGGTAAAAATTATACAAAGTAACGAAATGGTTGGAACAAAATAAAAGCGATCAGATAAACTACCAATTATTATTATTAACAATATTATTTTGATGCAATAAAAAAAAAAAAAAATTAAAAATCATTTTTATACTTTTGTCTCTTTGTGCCAACTTTAAACCAGAGCTACTGGTCGGACCACTGACTCTGGTAATTAGTGTTTGTAAATACATATATTTGTGTTTTCGTATGTATGTAATCAATTTGCTTTTCCAGATTTAATTTATTTTCATGATTGTTAATTGACACAAAGAAAATAATTTATTATTTGTGTTTTTATTTGCAAAATTATTTAACAGGCAATTAGTTTTAACTCAAATTAAATTTCCTTTACTTGACTCATCGTTTTACTTTTCCAATTACTCGGATATGTAATTTGCATATTTTATTTTGAGAATCTGGCACACATTGATAACTAAATACACGGATATATCAATAATTACTAAATGTAATTTCCTACAGTAATTAGAACACGAGGGTTTATCAGGGTTATCAAGTTTTTAAAACCGATATTTTAAAAGACTGACAGTTTTAAGAAATTTAAAATGTTCAAGAAGGTCTTAGACTTGTCACAAGAGAAGTTGAGTGCTTTGGCAAAAGAAGTAAACCTAAATAACATAAGTACCTACATATGTATAGTGCATTTTCACTAAAAATAGTTTTCACTCTCTAACGACTAAACGCAACAGTTTAACTTATTGTTAGAGGAATTTTGATTTCAGATTCGTGATTAGCATCGAAAAGTACATAAAACTATATTTTGAAGTTTTGATGGACATGATCTTATTTACACGTACCATTTACAACAGTATGCAGAGTCTGCTAAAAAGAGATGGTCTTTTGGAATTTTTTAAATAAAAAGTTGTATTTTTACAAAACTTATAGGATCTTTTATATGATATTTAATACCGTTTAATCTATAGTTTTTAATGATGACTTGTAAGATATTTACTTTACGTTCTTAGGGTTTCGTGCCAAAATTGTCAAAATGAAACACTTATGCAGGTACGTCCGTCTGTCGCAAACGATTTGCTCTGAAACTATTCGAGGTAAAAATTGAAAGTTTAGCATGGTGATAAAGTGTAGTAGTTCAATTGTAGATATAAAGTTTAATTTCTTTTCTGCAGGTTAATTTCGGGAGTTAATCTGAAAAGCGGAAAAAAATTTTCCGCAGGGGTATTGAGTGCGTATCAAAAGAAAGCTTATTAAAGGACGAATTCAATAATATATATATAGCTATATTTTTGGTTCCTTTTTTTTGGAAAAACCTAAAAATTGCTTTTCCTTATACTTATTACCTCAGAAAAATCTGGCAAAAATCATGAACAGTAAGAGTGAGGTGTGATGAACGAATTTGATAAGATTGAACGAATATTATCATGACTGAATTTTCTTACAAAATTTCCTTGGAAGATAAAGAAAAACTTAATGAGCAGTTTTACTTTGATCAAAATATCGTTAGTTGATAATTATGTTGATGTTATACTTGTCAGATAGGTATTTTGTTAAATTTTTTAACTTTTAAATGATTAAGACGAGTTAACTCGTCCTGCAATATGGTGGCTCAAAATGCTATCATACGTATATATTCACTGGTACAGGTGCCGCCATCTGTGACAATACGGTATAATTCTAAATAATGTTCAATTTTATCAACATAGTTTAGTATAATTTATTTTTTGTAAATTCCTAGGGTTCACTTTTTTAATGTTCGGATCTTTGATTTTTTTCTTTTTCTTTTTTTGTAGCCTTATCTATTGTTCTTATCACTTGGCAGTAAAAAGTCCGGCATTTTGAGACAAAAAAAATTTGACCATATGGTTTGTTTAAAAGGGTTAAAAAATGTGTTCTAGAAATTAAAGAAAATGGAAAGAATAAATAATAATTCTATAGGCGAAAAATATATTAATATATTAAAATCTCTACACCTCAATATTATTAAATTTAATATTTTTGTAAAATTCTGTTAAGGCATCTGTCGAAATAACAGATCAAAAATATTCAAAAAAATTGACAACATTTAAATAATTTTCTGACTGAATATATTATCTTTAACACATTTTTAATAAATATTTCATTCGGTAAATATCACTGTTTCTTTCTGGTAAACATATAAATAGATCAAGATAAAGATACGGTTGTTTTGAAATAAAAAATTATGGTTTATCATAAAAATAAAATTTATTCGTTAAAAAAAAAAATATTTTATCCATTTTCACAGGCTGTTACATTAAATCCATAAAAAACTGATTGTACGAAACACTGTTTGTGCAAGTATAATTTGCATTCGACGACTTGTTTTGTTCGAAATCTACTTTTTGAAATAATTACAGAAGATTGTCGTATGTAAATGCGTTAACTAATCAGTACATTTTGCTTTTGTTTAATTGAACTTAAAATATATTGTACAATATCGGTATGAGCACTGCCACTACGACTACAGTATGCCTCATTGTCAGTACATCAAAAAAATTTCTTGAATATTGTAAAATTTATACAAAAAAGTAAAAAGAGCGAAATAGCCCGATGCTACAAGCATTAATTTATCTTTCTTCGTGTGTTACTAAAGTAGGTACAAATTTTTAATATTAATATACGTATATCAATCTCGATCTCGGTCTCGATCTTGATCTTGTTCCAGTGTACAGCAAAAATGAAATGGATCGTGTTCACTTAAATATGTTCATACGCTGTAAAATTATGTTGCGATGAAGACTTTTAAAAGAAAATTATAACAATATTTGGTTTGTTACATTTTAGCAAGAATCTTACTTTCTTTCATGATTATGTTCACTTGAATCTTATTATTGATCTTGCAACTATACATTGAATAAGATTGTTAGTTATCACAACCGGATGCGTATTTCCGTTTGTGTGTTTAGTAGGACGCATTGTTGCCTCGAAACCCGCACAGTTTTGTAACGCTAGACTTTTCTTCCAAACACGTGCCTAATTCAAGTCCCCCGTCCTCTAAACGCGTACGGGTTTGTAAGGCACATTGTTCTTTCAAACACGTGTTCAGGGAAACGTTATGATTAGAAGGTTAGTCAATAGCGATGACAGCCAACACTAATAGTCATAAAGGTCACATATTTCAGCCTAGTACAAAAATTGCCACAGAGGTTCTGGTGAATAAAAAAAAGTAAATGTTTAAATTTTTTGAGGTGAACACTCACGTTGGAGAGAATATAATATTATAAGGTTATACTCTTTAAGGCTTCTATTCTTCTGACCTATGAATTTTTTTTAAATATTCAAATTGAATTTATATGTCCAATGGATAAAATGGTAGCTTTTATAAATTTTTTTAAAGAATCATGTTATCGACAACGAAAAGCTATAAGCTCTAATAACTCAAAAAAATTATTACTTGAACCTAATAATGTCAATTTTTGATAAATCAGTTTTTATCTGAAGATGACTAGACCAGAGATAAAAAATCAGGCCAAGAAAAAAAAAAGGAAGGTGTTTTTAAGATGTGTGAGAAAATACTGAATTTTCTTGTGGGTAAAAATTCTATCATTTCTTTTTTCCAATCATTTTATTTAATTGGTTTGTTGACTATAATATTAACATAAGTTTATTTTCACTATTGCTTTCATTCTTCGTAATTTTTCTACTGGGAAATAAAAAGTTTTTTGTCAATATTTTGGATATGAATCGCTTGGGCCGTAATTCAAGCTTTTATTACCTTTGCAAAATTATCCTTCTAATCATCGCGTTCGCTTGAGCACGTGCTTGGAAGAACAGTCTGCATTACAAACCCGTGTATGTTTAAAGGACGGGACACTTGAATTGTACACGTGTTTCGAGTGTCACAAAACCCTACGGATTTCAAAGCAACGGTGCCTCCTAATGAACACGCAAACGGAAATATGCCAATCGGATAACTACTAAATTTTGTAGTTAAACACGGCGCCAAATAAACTTTTTTAGTTACTATAAAAAAAAAAAAATGTTTCTGCTAAGAAAAGTTTGGAGTAATATTGTACTTCAACAATTCGTATATTTACACAAACAAACAATTTTAGTAACTGTATTATTGTGACAGACGCACTACATAACAATATACGTACAGTAGCCACTATGAAACTGTGCACTACCAAACTGTTACACAACCACCACTCGTGTACGACCGACACAATCAAACGCTGCATGTCAATACACACAGAATGTTTGTTTTGTCATTGTCGTATTACAGGTACCTGCAGTAAACCAGCCACTGGTGCGTACATATTTTTTTTGCTTATTAAAATTAATAAAACTGAATTAAAAAAAAAAATTAACGTTCTTACTTTTTTTTTATATTATATTTAATATTTTTACTAGTTCAACATATTACAATGTTATACATAGTATTGTTAGTATGGTATCAGTGTCTATGAATTTCTAATGGAATAAATCAAATCTAATTAATTATGATATAATATTATTAATAACGTTCTTACTATTGAAGGTCGGTTGAAAATTATTAAAATACACCAGAAATCCAATGGTACGTAGTGGGCGGTGCAAATTTGAGGGGAAGTACGTAAAATCGGAAGATCAGGGGCGTCGGGAAACTTTTATATGGGGGGGGGTGGTAAATATTATTTATCTGAATTTATTTAAAACTATTCTAAGAAACAATTTACAATCTAAAATTCGGTTGTATAGATAAACGAAATTGAATGTTATATTAATGAATAACGAAAAACCGACTTCATCATCGAATTTCTCAGCGTAAAAGACGCCAAACAGTGAAAACTGATAAAAATTCTAGAATATTCTATTCGTCAATTAGCAGAAATATCAAAAAATATAGTTCACTGTTGAATTGGTTACTAAAAACTAGATTAAGCAGCGTAATTTTACAAAAATTCTAAAATGTTCTATTCGTAAACTAATAAAAATATTGAAAAACCGGTTGCACCATTTAATTGACCATTGGAAAGAAGACGAAGTTTCACAGTTTGATAATGTTCTAGAATATTCTATTCTGGCTGACGAATAGACCATTCTAGAATGTTTGCCAGAATGGAACGTTTAGTTTATATTAGTTTAATTTTGGTTGGACAATTAAATGGTGCAATCGATTTTTAAATATCTTTGCTAGTTGAAAAATAGAATATTCTAGAACATTTGCCAAAATGTGCTATTTTGTCTCTTTTTAGGTGACCAATTCAATGACGACGTCTATTTTTGAATATCTTTGCTAGTTGAGGAATAGAATATTCCAGAACATTTGTCAAGATATGCTATTTGGCCTCTTTTTCAATGACCAATTAAAATGCTGTAATTGATTTTTCGCTATCTTTGTTAGTTGACAAATAGAACATTCTAGAATTTTTGTCAAACTCTGCTGCTTAATTTCATTTTTAGTTACCATTTCAATAGTGAAGTCTGTTTTTTGATATCTCTGCTAGTTGACGATTAGAATATTCTAGAATATTACGTTACTCGTTTTGCATATTACCTACGCAGACAGAATATATGTATAATATTTGCAGTGAAATTTTGAAATTGTTAGAGGTTACAAGACCATTAGACAATATTACCTACGGTCCTGACTCTGGCTTGGTACATAAATTTTCATCAACACAAACAAACAACAACGTATCTCTGAGAGAAGAACCCCACTAAATCACTGACGTCACTACGTAAAATCGGAATACATACCATTGGATGCCGAATGTATTCATAAATTTCTTAAATGTGTAATCCTAGGGACCAAACTAGAATGTCTATCAAACTGTTCCACTTGGCGTAAGTGGGTGACGTATAATCTCCCCACTATGTTGTGTAGGTACACACTGTTTGCAATGGTGTTGGTTTGGTGTTTGCTTCTGTGTGCGTATTCACACACACTACTACAAAACACCTATTATGGGACAGACCAACCTGTCCAATTCAAGTAGCAATGTCTAACAATACATAACAATGCGTTGTGCGTTCGGTGACTGACACCGACTGACTACATGCCTTAAGCTGTGATTGACCAACAAATGACACCAAGCGAGCTACACTTTTTTATATTAGTTGGCTTCTAGTGTTCTATGATGTAATCAAAATTTTACTTTGGCGCCTACCTCACTATGAAACTGTTATTTCAGTCCCGTGCTCTAACACTTTAATGGTGCCGACTGTACGTAAGTACTAATAACTATATAAAAATATGCTGTTGTTAACGTAGTCCAAACATTAAACATACATTAGCGATTTTGTTGTGGTAAAGCGGCCCCTACACGCTCAATAATATTGTGCAATCAACTTGCGCAATTTATTGAACGCTTCTCCAGACAGTTCAATAATTTTGTTAAAGAAGTTTGTGCAATAAACTGAATGCAGGAATTGTACTTAATTAAACTGTTGTTTAATTTTAAATATTAAGTGATAAAGATGTTGCAAAGCAATAAATAATTATTCTTGCAAATTAATAATTCATACTGGTTCAAATAATAGCCATCAAATATGACTACAGAATAACAAACAAATACAGTAGTATTGTGCAATAATATCTACACAGCCTACAGACGTTACAATATTCATTCATTGCACAATATATTTCAAACTATTTTTGATCAGCACAATATATTGTACAACCCTTCAATATAACCTACAGACGATCCATAATATTGAACAATCTTAGATTTTGTGCAATATTATTGAGCGTGTAGGGGCCGCTTAACTGAAATAATAATTCTTGCCTCGCACACCCCTCCTATGGATTCTACATTTTTTTTTCTCTTTTAATTTAAATTTTTTATTTTTATGGATTTACTTAACTTTTAATATCTCTTTTAAGTGTACTTACTTTAAGGGGGACCACTAGTGTGACCGCCTGAAAAAAGGTGATATTTGGGAATTTTTTTAAAGAAAGCTATTGTGTGGAATATTTTAATATTTTAAGGATATATTTCTTGATATATAGTAAGTTCATGATAAAATTTTTGTACCAAAAAATTGAAAATTCAGTGAGTTATTCGCGATCTCCCAAGGCTCAAAAAAAAGTTCCCCTACTGCTGCAGTGATAGCGACCGTCACAGTGCCTGAAATAAAAAAAAAACCAAAAAGCCTATTAAACTAGAAGGTACTGCCCGTGCCGTGAACCCAATCGAAAGAAAAAAGTTGAAATTTAACAAAATGGCGGAGCTTTTAAAAAAAAGTTTCAAATTTTGCGCGAAAATTTGATGATTTTTGGTCTGCAGAAATTACCTTTTTTATTCGATCGAAAAACTGGAGGTTCATGGCACGAAGAAACATATATAAAAGAAGCTGCAATAAGAATCAAATCGATCGGATGATTTGTTTTCGAGTTATATCTGCAGCAAATTTGAAAACTCGAGTTTTTCTTTACCTTTTAGTTTTAATCACTGAGAATTTTTACTAAAATTATTTACGATGTACTCACTGTAACGGTCATAGTAAAACTAGATGAGTCATTTAAATGTGCCAGGGTCTACCTTCTCCACAACATGTGACTGGCAGCCACGTCCAGAAACTTCCGAACTATCAACCTCCATATATTTCTCAATATCTCAAATTTAATAATGAAAATCAAAATCCGCTCTTCGGATGGCTGCAATTCGAAAACTATTTGAGATCTGCACTTGAAATTTTAGTATGCTATTTTAAAGGTATAGACTATCGAAACATGCAAAAAAAAAATTCAAATTTTTTCAAAATCTCACACTAGTGGTCCCCTTTAATGTTTATTACGTATTTTAAATTAAATTGTAATTAGAACATCTACGATTTAAAAAAATGCAAGATCAAAATAAAAGTGCAAGGCCAAGACTTATTTTACTCATTACTACTAGCTTGGTTTTCATCCTCCATTTGCATTTCATTTGTTTTCCTTCTATTTTTCTTGCGTACACTGAGACTTTGCCAATTTCAATATTTCAGCTTTGTAAAATGCAGTAGTTTCAAAGAGCCAACTGAAGCTTATATCGAGCCGGAACATAAACGAGTTATTTAATCTTCAGGATAACTAGATGGATATTCAGACGCAATTTTATTACGTAATTTTAAGCGGTCACACACCTCACTGTCTGTAATGGTATGAAATACATAACCCATGTTTTAAAATTTATCTTAACTTTATTCTATCGAATAGTATCATTCCTCAACAATCCGTCTTCCAAACTTCAAGTACAAGTATTCTTTAGGATTTTTAGAATGTTACCTAGTATTGAACTAGTGGGTAAACATATTCAGATCAGGTATTAATTGTAAGCTACTAAATTTTGTCTGCTTAATGTTTGAATGCGTTTAATAGAACATCCTGTAAGCAACACCATATCTATAAGTACATGGTATAATATTATCACAGTATATTATGTATGTATAGATAATTTAAAAGCTTGTAATTACATGGGAACACTAAAAATAAATTGCTTTTCAAACTAATTTTCTCTTAAACTTTATGTCTTGTAGGTACCGGTCTACCGACACCTCAGTCGCTCGACTTAAATTAAACAAAAGTTTATCACTTTTTTTTTATGAAAAAAAGAAAGAAAGCACAAAAGCTTTATTCACAATACATAGAACAATTTCAAGGAAATAAGAAATAATACCAAATGCATGTATTCGGTATACGCAAAGGCGCTTTAATTTAATGTTAAAATAAGCTTTACAAAGTTAATTATATTTAACAGTAAAAAAAAAAATGTTACTTAAAAATTACATGGGTGTAAAAGGTGGCAGTACCACCTTAACCTACCCTCTAATAATAATACGGCTCAATGCACACGGAGTGACATTATAGTAGAGCAACCACAGAATACAGAAACCAATTTCCTATAGCTCTATACTAGCGATATCAGCATAGACAAAAATGACGTAAATGCCCACTCACATATTATCTTGAGTTTGTATATGTATGATATGTGTATGTTGTGAACGGGTCTAACTGTGTTCCAGCGTAGACAGGTTTGACTGTAGCGATTGACGCAATTAATGAAAAATTAATGTAATAATTAAAAATTGATGGTGTCAGCGAAAATCGTTGCATTCGAACAAGTCGTTGACCAAAAATTGGGAACGATGAAATACAGTTGGAAACAGAGTGTGAGTAGAGTTGGAAGTTAATTACACGTAGTGTCTGAAGGGTGAAAGTGAGTGTTACTTGAGAACCAGGATAAAAGTGAAAGCACGGGAATTTCGGGGTAAGTCGATAGTAATATGTATTTCTTTTAAACTTAATATATTAATAAACTGTAGATTAAGCGTAAACGTGGTTTAGAATGTTTTATTTCTTAACCCTGAGACATCCCCCTACCGTCCGACACGAGGGCACATCTCGAAACTACTAGTTTTGAGTTTCGTAGAGTTCGAACCCTCTACGCTCAACACGCTACTGATCGTCATTCCGCGGCGGTCGTAACATTTTTGGTGGCAGCGAACGGAATGTGTCCTGTTGGAAAATGGGTAGGCGCGATCGTTTCCAGGGAAAGATGGGGGGGTTAAATTTTCATTTGGTTTAAATTTTGGGAGGGTATCACGTTAAAAAGAGAAAAATTTAGGAATTTATAAAGTAGGTAATAAATTTAGATTTTTATAAAGTTTTTATGAAATAAGGATTTTAGGAAGGGCATAAAATAATTAAACACCCCAACATTAAAAACTTTTCTAAAATAATTCATAAGTGCGCTTACTTAATTCGGTAAATGAATCAATTAAAAGAAAAAGAAAAATTAAAAGGGTTCTTTGAATTTATTTTGTACTGGGCAGTTAATATTAATTTTGTAAATATAATACAATTTTTTTTTTTCCTTCTCTTTCCGCGGGTAGTTAAAATCAATTTAGAAAAATAAATTCTTAAAAAAGAAAAAACCAAAAAACAAAAGAGGAATAAATATAGTTAGGTATATTATAATCTGCATAATTTTTCGTGTTTTTTTTTCTTGCTGAAAAATTAAATTAACAAAAATCTGATAGGGCATTGTTTCATAGTTAATTTATGGGTCATTATAATATGAAATAAGCTACGTAAGCAATAAAAAGACAATAAGTGCGTAACAATACACGTTGAATTGATCGTTGCGAATCAATTTCCTAGATTCGTTTGTTGCAAGGTAAGTAATGATTACGTCATTATATTACACATATCGCATATAAGACAGTAGACGTACGCATAGAGACGTACACATACACCACATATACATAATACATGCATAGTACATACATTATACTATATGTACCCACATATGTATGTATTACTAATTAAATTACTATACATAAATAATTATCAAGGATATGTATATGTAGCTATAACATACTATATGTATGTATACGAGAATACGTACATATGAGGTTGTACATCAAACATAGTATACCGCGCCAGAGGATACACACATAATAATATATTGGATATATACATATAAGCATAGGGGTAGTATTACCGTACATATACGAACGTTCGCAGTTCATACACAACTTTAATGCATTGCCAAAGTGATAAATACAAGGTGTACTCACGCTACAGAGTGGGTCATAAATATATTCAGTTAAATATACATGTTAAAGTATTTTTATAATAAATTTTGAAATTGTATGCATTATTTTGGTAATTTGGGCGTACGGTAATGCTACACTTGCAAAAAATTTTGGAAATTGGGAGGGGACGTAAATTTGTATCTGTGTAAACAAGGAGTAAATAGTGAAAGGTTGTTGGGAATTGTTTCGAAGTTTTTTCTGTTTTTTTTTTTTGTTGTTTGTTTTGTATTTTCTGGAAAAGGGAACAACACCTTTAATACATATTCGGTATCCATCAGTTTAAAACATTATATGTAAAATTTTCTTTTTATTATTTATAAATAAATAAACGAACATACGGTTGTATTCTCTTGTCTGTTCGGGGGTTTTGGAATTCGTAATTTTCTTTTTCGCGGGGCGACATCACCTAATCATCAATCATGACGCAAGGCGAAGCAGCTGGGTCTAAGGCAGCAGAGCGTAAACCGTCCATCACGGTTGAGGTACCACGAGTTAGTTTGGGTTCAATTGTGAACTCACTTGAAAATTTTACGGGCAAAACAGATGTAAACGTTAGGGAATATTTCGATCGTTTGGAACAACGGGCCGAATTGGAGCAACTCACAGAATCTCAACTTTTAAGTGTACTCAAATGCAAATTAGTCGGGGAAGCATACCGATATTACAAAAGCGAGACGACTTTGCAAGCACCCGGTATTACCTATAAAGATCTTAAAGTTAAATTAATAGCACGATTTGCACCACGTCGTGTCCCTGGAGCAGCTCAATACAGGTTAACGCAAACCTTCCAAAGAAGTAATGAAACGGTCCAGCAGTTCATAACAAGGCTGAAACTAGTCGCTCAGGAATCTTTAGAAGAGGACCTTCAAGATGCATCCGACCGTCAAAAACCGGGTATCGAGAAGAAACACATGGATCTGGTACTGGCACAGTTTCGACAGGGACTCAAGCGTGAGTTATTACGAATTATCGGCATTCACTTGGTCCGCGAAAAGAACCTTACAATCGACAAAGCAGCTGAAATTGCGGAACAAGAAGAAATGAATCAACTTATTCTAAGCAACGGAAGAACATCGACGAGCTCTTTTTACACGGGATATGGGGCTTCTGACCAGGGCATGCAAAATCGTACGCGGGGATCCTATCAAAACAACAATAATGCTTCACCACCAAGATTCACGAATCGGACACCAAATTCTAGAAATCCTTCCATTAACCACAACTATCAATCTAGGGGGGCTCCGAAGACAACTACAAGGAGGGGACCACGGAATACTCCGAATAATTCACCAGGGGGTCAAGTATGTCTTAATTGTTTCAAACCTGGTCATTTCGCTGCTCAGTGCCGCTCCGCAATTGTCTGTAGAAAGTGCAACCGGATAGGGCATATGGAACGAAATTGTTTTCGCAACCAGAATAACAACGGGGGGCAACGTCAATGGGGCACCAGGACGACACCTACAAGGGGGCCTTCAACTTCTACGGGTGTACCAGCTCGACAAACTACTGATTCTGGAAGGAATTTAAACTACGAAGACCCTTCGCGCGAGTCCCGGCTCGAAGGAAACCGACAGTAATAATATCACACACATTCATTCAAAGGGACATTCCCAGCTTCATCTCGGTGAATGTAAATGGACGACCAGTTCAACTTATCGTGGACACGGGTAGCGCAGCAACTTTATTAAAAAGGGATTCGCTAGCTTCATTAATATGTCAAAAAATGGACGATATGAAATTAATAGGTATAACTGGGGATGAGATACGCTGCGATGAATATGCCAACCTTACCTTATCCACCGAACATCAAAATTTTGATCTTACAGCCATAATTTGTGACGATCTACCCATCAATGCCGATGGACTACTAGGACGTGACTTCTTAAGGGCCGCTAGGGCTACCATAAATTACGACAACGGGACATTAACAATGAGGGACGAAATACTACGGATGTATAATGAAGAAGATGCAAATTTACCTATAACCAACTTCGTCAACGACGGGAAATCAATTAATGGGAACAAGGAAAAGTGGGAAAAATGTGCAAACTCTAAACCAAGTACTCATGTAGCTGAAAACGATATCAGTATCGAACCGACCACAAAGAAGATTAACAACGAAGGAGTCCGATCACCCTTAATTCGGCCAAAATTAAGTGTTGATCAGAAGCAGGTAGTTGGCCGCTACCCTGTTTCGCTCAAGGAAAGACTTCTACTGCCCGCTAGATGCGAATGCGTTTGCGTGGCTAGTTCGGAACTTACGTCGAAAGCAGTTATTGTGGAACCAACTGAAATACTTATTCATGGGGTTATATCAGCACGTGTAATGGATAACGTAACTGAGGACAACGAAGTTAGAGTTTGTTTAGTAAATTTAAGCCATCAAGAATTGGAAGTTCCAGTTAAAACTATTGTAGGATATGCAGAAGAAACGGAATTGGATGGAATGGGAAACAATACAGCAAGTGGGGGCTCTATAAATTTAAAGGGCAACAATAAATATAATATGGGAAATCATTTACAAGGGAAAAATGCAAATGCGCGCGCAACGTCATTATTAAATAAAAGCAAAGGGAATAAAAATAGGGCAAATTATAATAGAAAAATGAGAAATGGGATAAATTGCTGTACAGTAAACGCCGAATTAAAAGCGGAAGAAGCGTTATTGGAGGATTGCATCGATTTAAGGCACCTAGATGGGACTAGCAAAAAGCTCCTAATTAAATTATTATGCGAATATAGGGATATATTTCTTCTTGAAGGAGACAAACTAGGGGAAGCCGTTGGGATTAAACATAGAATAATTACAGAAAATGTTCACCCTATTTCTAAAGCTCCGTATCGAGTTCCGCATGCACAACGACAGATTCTACAGGAGAATATTCAAGAGATGCTCAAGGAAGGGGTTATCAAGCACTCAACATCACCATGGTCGGCACCGGTTGTTATGGTTCCGAAAAAGACACCAACAGGGGAGGCTAAGGTCAGGGTCTGCATCGACTTCAGAGGGTTAAATCAAGTAACGAAGCGTGATTTCTATCCCTTACCGAATCTACAAGAGACGATAGACATGCTTGGGAATGCCAATCTTTTTACCACACTAGATCTGGCTTCGGGGTATTGGCAAATAGGTATTGCTGATGAAGATCAGGAGAAGACTGGGTTCTCAACTCCAGATGGTCACTACGAATGTCGAAAAATGGCCTTTGGACTCATCAATGCCCCAAGCACCTTCCAGCGCCTGATGGACACCATCCTAACAGGAATTAAAGGGATCAAATGTTTCGCCTATCTCGACGATATCATCATTTTCAATGGTAACGGACTGGGAGAACACTTAGATAGAATCAGGGAAGTGTTTGATTGCATTCGAAAGGCTAATCTAAAATTGAAACCAACCAAATGTCAGTTTCTGCGACGTGAAACCAAGTATTTAGGGCATATAATTTCTCACCGAGGAATTTTACCCGACGAGGGAAAAGTAGAAGCCGTGAAGAAATATCCTCAACCTAGGGACGTTAAAGGGATACGTGCCTTTTTGGGTCTAGCTGGGTTCTACCGGAGGTTCATCCAGAATTTTGCAAAGATCGCTAAACCGCTAACAGAACTTACCCAGAAAAACACACCCTTCATATGGAGTAAAGAAGCGGATCGGGCTTTTCAAAGTTTAAAAGAAGCACTTTGTACACCACCAGTGCTGAAATATCCTGACTTTACAAAGCCATTCATCGTAACTACCGATGCATCGGGCACAGCGATAGGGGCGGTCTTAAGTCAGAAAGAAAATGGGCTCGAAAAACCTGTATCGTATGCTAGTCGACAACTTACAAAGGCGGAAAGGAACTATTCGGCGACTGAACGTGAACTGCTTGCTTTGGTATGGGCTATAAAGCACTACCGTTGCTACCTGTTTGGTCGAAAATTCACCGTTATTACGGATCATCGTCCGTTAAAATGGTTACTGTCAATAAAGGACCCAAGTTCACGACTTGCTAGATGGGCTTTGATACTTAGTGAGTACGATTTTGAAGTAACATATCGTCCGGGACGCAAAAATGGAAATGCAGATGCACTGTCTCGAATACCAGTGGGAATGGCAGATGTCGAACCAGTCTATGAACCGTTTTGGGATCGAGGGTGGATAAAAGCAGAACAACGAAGGGATAAAAATTTAACTTCTATTATATCAAAAATCGAAAATGGGTCCAATATTGATCAATACTATTTAGATGACGACGGGATCTTGTACAAAACGCGCACAAGAGACGGAAGATATGACCAACTTGTGATCCCCAATTCAATGGTTGATCAAGTGATACGTGACTATCACGATTCGCCATTCTGCGCACATTCGGGTATCGCAAAAACATTGGCTTTAATACGCAGTAAATTGTATTGGTCTTCAATGTCATCAGATGTTAAGCGTTACTGTAATCAGTGTATCTCATGTACTCGTAGGAAAACACCACCGAATCGTAAACCCGCACCCCTTCAAAAATTTTCGACGGTAGGGGCCCCATTTGAACGAATATCATTGGATATTGTGGGCCCTCTAACAACAACTTTACGTGGGAACAAATTTATCCTTACAATCCAGGATCACTTCACACGATATTTGGAAGCTGTTGCTCTACCAGACCAGAAAGCAGACACGATAGCGAGGGCGCTAGTTGAAACAGTCATTGCTAGGCACGGTACACCGAGGATTTTGCTCACGGATCAAGGGACCAATTTCCTGTCAAGCCTGATGAAAAACTTGTGTGAAAAACTAAAAATCAAGAAAATTCACACTACTGCTTACCATCCGCAGTCAAATGGGCTTATTGAAAGAAGTCACAGGGTCATTAAAGATATGTTGTCACATTTCATCAAAGATGATCAACGGGATTGGGATGACTGGCTCCCATATATTTTAATGGCGTATCGGGGTACGATACACAGTGCAACGGGAGAGACTCCATTTTTCTTATTACACGGGCGCGACATGAGGATGCCGTATGACGAAATAATCAAACCAAGGCGTATGAATTATGACGTCAGCGAAAATTATGTAACCGAACTTCTACAACGATTGTCTATCGCATACGAAAAGTTATGAAAAACAACGAAGAAGCAGTTCAACGGCAAAATAGTTATTACGAAAAGAAATCAAAACCAGCGGCGTTTCAACTTGGCGAAATTGTCTTTCTATACCAACCAGCGATAAAACAAGGGAAAAAGCTCGCTAAACCATGGACCGGGCCATATCGTGTAATCGACATAAAAGGGCCGGTTACATACCAAATAAAGGAGGTCTACGGGAATAAAACCGAAGTCGTTCATGTGAACCGACTAAAATCATATAAGGGGGACATAGCAAATCTACCGAAGTGGGAAGGGGGCAGCCAAAATCAGCTCAACGGGGGAGAAATCGAAGAAGTGGGAATGTGGGACCCGATTTTATCAGACGGGAATGAGCAAATGGCAAATGAAACTGAGGACCAGCCGATCGAAATCGTAGAGGTTCCAGTTGACGTTCATCCACCACCACCAGAAGCACGTCAAATTCCGGTTGTAGAGGGGATCGATATACGGCAACATCCCGAGGACGAGGAAGCCGTAGAACCGGAAGACGAAAATGAAGGTGAAGCCGAACCCAACATGGGAGGGGTAAATGACGGTAACTCCTCGGATAGCTACGCAAGTGCCGACGAAGCTGAGGGAGCCGCACCTGTCGGTGATGCGAGGCGAGATGAAAACTACCGTACCAGAAGCCGTGGTAGGGTTTCGGACCACCCATGGGTCCTACCCAAACGGATTTGAGTAAAAGATAAAAATAAAAATATATATATTTACATAAATAAACTCACTCCATCGTGAAAGTGATTAGTGTATCCTGTTTAAAACAATAACACTTAAATATCAAACTAAATTAATTATTTCTAGTTAAAAAAAAACAAAAACATTTTTATGAGTTGTCTAAAACTAAAATTGTGGGACGTGAGAACTGGTGAATAAAAAAAAAAAAAAGAAAAAAGGGGGTGAAACAACAAAAACAGAGTTTTATTCTTTGATAAACTAAAGTGGTTGTGACAAGTGGAACTTAGGAGACTAAAATGTGAACTCCAGTGAGTGCAATATGGACATATGTAACGGACAGTACCTAAGGACTTTAAGATAAATTTAGGACAAAAATAAAGTAATTAATACTTAGTACTTAAGATTAGATAGGATCAATTAATGTAACAGCGAACTATTTTTTTTTAAAAAAAAAAAGGGGAAAATGGGGAGGAATTGGGTTTTACTTTTAGGAAACAATAGATGCTAGTATTTAAGGCTTATCATTTTATAATCTTATCATTTTTATTGTAATATGCGACTTACCCGGAACTATAAAAATTATTTCTAATTAAAATTTACTTAAAAGGCTGGTGCTTTCATAAAAGCACCATCTTTTCTAAAGGGGGGAGTGATGTTGTGAACGGGTCTAACTGTGTTCCAGCGTAGACAGGTTTGACTGTAGCGATTGACGCAATTAATGAAAAATTAATGTAATAATTAAAAATTGATGGTGTCAGCGAAAATCGTTGCATTCGAACAAGTCGTTGACCAAAAATTGGGAACGATGAAATACAGTTGGAAACAGAGTGTGAGTAGAGTTGGAAGTTAATTACACGTAGTGTCTGAAGGGTGAAAGTGAGTGTTACTTGAGAACCAGGATAAAAGTGAAAGCACGGGAATTTCGGGGTAAGTCGATAGTAATATGTATTTCTTTTAAACTTAATATATTAATAAACTGTAGATTAAGCGTAAACGTGGTTTAGAATGTTTTATTTCTTAACCCTGAGACATCCCCCTACCGTCCGACACGAGGGCACACCTCGAAACTACTAGTTTTGAGTTTCGTAGAGTTCGAACCCTCTACGCTCAACACGCTACTGATCGTCATTCCGCGGCGGTCGTAACATGTATGTGCTCGCGTACACATGCTAATGGTGGAGAACTATCGATAGTTATCGATTGTCTCGACTATCGATAGTTCCGACTATCGATAGTTTGTTGAGTTTGTTGACTTGGGGGGGGGGCATTTGGATAGTTCATGACAAGTACTTATTATTAGATATAATATTGTATATCACTAGCTATCTATATAACTAAAAATCTAAAATATATACAAACAATAAAATAAGCGATTTCCATGATAATAAAAATGAAATAAATAAAAATTGAATACATGGTGAAAATCATGTAATTAGAGATTTATTGAATCATCCGGTACACGTTTTAATAGAATTATAATTGAAATGCATATTACACACCCTTATACACAAATACACACCAAACAAATAAATACATGTATACATACATACATACATACATATTACATTGAAATTGACTTTTGTAAAATATTTTTAATTAAAATGCACCAACATCTAATTGAAATGAATTTTTGAGGGGCAAACAATTAAAATTCATTTTTCAAATATGTTATTATTTATTTCATTTAATTAAACTTTTCATAATTAAAAAATTTTCCCGAAAAAAAAAACCCGTAGTGAATCAAATAATTTTAAATTGAATTTTGTTGTTCCACATAAAGAGTTCATTTAATTGAAAAATACAATCGTGCAATAATAGAATGGATATTTAAGTAATTGAAAAAGATATTTTAAAATATTCGAAAAAACCTAAATAAAAATTGACAGGCTAATGAACGTTTTAGATATGTGTTTAGTCTCATAATGTGGGAAAATTAAATTGGAAATTCATCGAGTATACGGAAGATTCGCACTCTTTCCATAAATTTAATAAAATTAGGTAGTATATTACACGGTTAACTGGCAAGTGTTAGAGATTCTTCGTAATTTGCCGATAATTTGCTCATACTTGTATAAGGGTTCGTCTATATAGTCTATATTCTATATCTATGCTATTCAGTTTTTAAAATGATTTTGTGCTTAACCTGCTTTTTATCTTAAATTTTGTATCTTATTTGTGTTTTTATTACCTGCTAACATTTACCGGCGGCTTCGCTTGCGTAGTATTTAAAATTATGATATCAAGTTAGGGGAGAGGCAGGTAAGTTGGAAACGTTTTAACTTTTACAAGAATGAAAGGCAAAAATTACATGTTAATAAAAATTTTATGAGTTCGGTCTAAAATTTGGTTATTTTATAACCAAAGTACCATAAAAAAAATCACGCAAACAATACGGTATTGGGGTTAAACGACCATTTTTAAAAAAAAAATGCATTTTTTCCATCTTGCCCGCAATGTGAAGGTAAGATGGAACGTTGGGGAAAACACAAACATACATAAAACACAAAAACAATTATTTACATTTTTTCAGTTAATTCAACAAAGGAAGCTTTTTTATGTATAAATTTTGATCACAGATCCGAATATATTATAATTCAAAAAAGGATAAGTTATAGATTCAAGTATGCTGTATTTTTAATTTAAAAACAATATTTTTTAAAAATTTTTTTCATTATTATTGTTTATTTTTTAAAATATCATACCTTCTAATGATCACAAATAATAATTCTGCTTGAGGTATATATTGCTTGCACATATTACACTGTATCTATATTAGTGGAAACATTTCCATCTTAGGTGCAATTGATGGTTTCCATTTTTTCCCGAAACGCCTAACACTCATGTTTTAATTTAAAAAACAAAAGTGTTTGAATATTTTGAAATTATTAAGAGCAAGACTTATTTTTAAAAAACTGATTATTTCTGACAAATACTATTTTTTGTACAACTAGTAAAAAAAGACTAAAACTTATTTCAAATTGACATTATTATGACATCACGCACCTGAACAAAAGCCGCTGTATGTATTTAAACCATTTTAGAGACATCGGGGTATTTTTGTGAGTTTTCATTACGAATAAAAAGATTTACAATTATCAGATGATAAGATAGAATAATCTCGAAATTCCATCTTGGCTTCTACCTCCATTTTGCCTGCCTCTCCCCCAAGTACATAATTATAGAATACCTACCTCTACCTCTGTACTTATTAAATTCCAGTATGGTTTCAAATAACAATTCTCAATAGTAACACGATACTGAATATCGTGTCACTACTAAGAATTGTTATTTGTTCTTACGAATTTTTCTAGATGAATAAAATGTTTTCTCAGAGTAAAAGTAGCCTATGCCCTTCTCAGTTTCCCAAGCTATTTCTATAGATTGTTTTAAGTATATTGGTTAAGGTATTGGGACGTAAAAGAAAGGCAAAAAACAAACAAGCAAACTCACTTTCGCATTTATAACATTATTAAGGATATTATTAACATCACATATGAAATAGGTATAACCTTTAGATATAAATTGAATTATTTAGGTACTTAACTTTTTCTGTTCGGCAATGTAACAATGAAAATGCCTATCATTTAAGCGCGCATTATTTTATACACTTATACACATTAGATTATACACTGTGTGCAATAGAATTTTATATTTTTGTGCATTATATTTACCCTACATTTCAAGCAATAAAATCACTGTTTGTGCAATAACATTTTGCATTTTGTACATTATTTTAAAACCGTTACTATTTACCATTTTGAGCAATAGAACTTGATATTTTGTGCATTATTTTTTACAATTATATACACAACGTTGCATTTCGGAGCAAACGAATATTCTATTTGTAACTTGCGTTTTTAGAAACATTTCACATACCCAGAATTGATCCAGAATGACTTATATATATATATATATATATATATATATATATATATATATATATATATATATATATATATATATTCATAAGAATAAAATATTTTTATTATAAATAAACCAGATTTTGTTCAAATATTACCCAGATCCAAGAGAAAATGAAAGTGAAGTTAAAATTGTACGTCAGAATTCCCAAAATGGAGTCAACAATAACAGCTGGACGAATCTCGACTATACACATATTTTGTTCAAATCTTACCTATAGAGATCGCGAAAAAAATGAACGTGAATTTAAAATCGTTTTTTAGGGGTAAAGAAGGTCAAAAATATCTCTGGTCTATGGAAAGGTCAGAAGGTGTGGAAATTGGATACGCTATTAAAATATAACAATTGTCAGATTAAACTTGTTTGGTGAGTGGAGTTAACGGACTATAAGGAATTAATTCTAGTGGCAGTTTTTGGACAGAACGAAGCCCACATTCCTACCTGCCGACTTTTTGAGTGACCTCGGCAGGTGGTCAAACTACCGGGGCGGTTCTAGAAGCTTCCGGCGATGAGTGGAGTGATGTGAACGAAAATTTTTTCTAACCTAACCGAACCTAACAAATTTTTTTTCTAACATAACGGAACCCAACGGAACTTGATCTAACCTAACCTAACCTAACCGAACCTAACAAAATTTTTTCTAATCTGACGGCAACCAACGGAACTTGATCTAACCTAACGCAACCCAACGAAATTTTGTCTAACCTAACCTAACCTAACTAAATCTAACAAAATTTTTTTCTAACCAAACCGAAATTAAGAATTCAAAAATTCCCTAACAGTTGGCGCAGCCAATTTCGAGCCCTGTAAATTCGCTAATAGATGGCACTTGTAGTCTGGATAATAGCTGTCCCTGTGTGTAAGTTTGAAAAATTGTCAACAGATGGCGCAGCCACCTATAAAATCTGTAAATTCTAAGTTTTCATTACTAGATGGCGCTGCTCGTCCGGATACTAACGATCCCTGTGCGTAAGTTTGATAAATTGTCAACAGATGGTACCGAAAATCCTTTTTGATAGTTAAAAGATGGCGTTGCTAGTCTGAACCACCGCGAACTCTGTACCTTGATTCATAATTTTATCATATTTTTATCTGAAAACAGGTTTAAACTCGTATAAATTGTCAGCTGACGGCATTAGAAGGTATACTAATATTAATAGCGGAGATTTCTGTCTAATATGCAAAAAAAATGAAGCAACAGGTTTTAACCTGCATGGCTATATAAAGTGTGATAACTGACGCCATCATGCTATTTTCTACTATAAAAAGACCGTAGCATAGCTTTTCAACACCAATTTGGTTTAATGTTCTTCACTAAAATTTCGAACCAAATTGGGGTTGAAAAGCTACGCTACTCAAGCTTACTCAATCTCAAATTGTCACCTCAACAATGAGCCGTTTTTCGCGCTCATTTTTTAACAAACAGTTATTTTATGAAAATTATTACAAAATCTTTAGAAAAGAAAAAACTACTTCATTAATACGAAAAACATGGTATTTAAAATAGTTTTTAATTTTAATCAATGAATTACTGTATTAAGAGGAGGTAGTTAGGTAACAAGATCATTTGATTGATTAGTATATTATACTATACAGGTTAGCCAGTTTCGCTAGATTTTTGGTTTAAATTTTTAAATGCATATATATAACTCAGTGGCGTAGAATCTAATTATTAAAAAAATTGCAAACTAAATGGGTTTATATGATATACGTACGTATAAAAGAAAAATGTTTACAAACGTGTGCTTTCGGAAATCGAAAATAACTAACTTCGTCGCGATGAAAGTGGATTGGCAAATATTTACTTACTTTAAATACAAAATCTGCTTTCCATTTTAAACTATACTTTTTATCTAGTTGAACGTCACTGGTAAAATATATAAAAATTACAGAATTTTTGTGTAACTGTCGTATTTACTATTGTAATTAAAGGTTTGTTAACTCTTTTAACTACGGAGATGGCTTGCCCGTAGTAAGCTGTAGTAAGAAAATTGGGTATAGGACAATAACATGTAATTGGCCTACCTGTATAGCAAATAGTGTCAGATTGATGTATCTTGATTAGGTAACTGATTCTAAACCTATTTTACCCTTCTGCTATTTTTTTTCTTTTTTTTGGATTCGTTTATATTTCCGTTTATTATTGATACATTTTTTAACATTTTTATCTTTGTACAATCGATGACAATCTTATTCCACGTATTCTGTCACAGTACAATGCGTACAATGCATATAATCATGCGTATTTGTTGAATCTATTGCTCATTTAGTAATTTCATGGGGCAAGTGGCTTTTTTTAAAAGCTTTTATTTAACTTGCTATGTTAGTATGTTTGTTTAGATCAAATTTTGTAATCAAAATTTAGACAACTTCTAATTGAGCTAGAGGTTTCAAAGCATTCAAAGCAAGCAGCTTTGATGACAATGCAACATTGTATAATTAGTTTTGTCCTAAATTCCCTTAAAACTAGAATCGTTGATTTTTAGTCTTGTGCAACTTTTTAACATTTCGAACTGTCAAATATTGTCCATTGATTTTACATTGCAGTTTTTAGTTTCCACACATATGTTTGATTAGGATAATATAATCGATTAATAAAACATAGGTAAAAAAATTACTTCTTTAATTATTCTTTTTAACTAATTGTGATCAGACTAAAAACTATAAAATAAACTTAAGTAAAAAAATAGTTTTTTAAAGCAAGCTGTTATTTAAAAATGAACTAAAATGTACAAAATGACTTTTGAGTGAAGTTTGAAGCAATGTGCAAAAGCTTGAGGCGTTTAACTACGTTTGGCAACTACTGAAGAGTGAAGTAATAACCCCTTAAGATTTTATAAATTATGTTGCACATTCCTTCAAACTTCACTCAAAAGTTATTTTGTACATTTTAGTTCATTTTTAAATAAAAGCTTACTTTAAAAAACTATTTTCGACTTATTAAGGATCATTTTGAATAAGATAATGGTAGTAAAGTTATAAAAATGCATTTGTAAATTTTTAATTTAGTACAGTAACTGAAGCATTTGGCTACCAATTTTTTCGGATGGGATGGATTGGCTTGAAATTTGAACTGTAGCTAGGGAGTAGCCCAAGAAACAAAAGTTATATAATGCCGATGTGTGCTTTCACCCTAGGGGTGGAAGGCACCCCTTCTAGGGGTTGGAAATTTTTTTATGAAAAATAACCTCACCGTTAGATAGAGGGACAAATTCTAAGCAAAAAATATTCTATAAGAATTTTTTGTACAATCAATACTTTTTGAGATATTTTTCGCCTAAATGTGGTCGTTTTTAGCTCAAAAAATGCATGTTTTTGAAGGATATTTCGCAAATATCTCAAAAACTACAAGTTTTACATAAAAAATGGTTATGAGCAAAAATAAAGAAAATCAAGTAACAAAGAGATTTCATTCATTTTTATTTTTGTAGGTAGAAGACAACCTAAGTTATGACTCCTTGAAGTTAAAATCGATTTTGACGATAGCTAAAATCGAAACTTTCAATGTCATTTGGAGGAAAAATGAGAGGTTTTTCGAAAAAAACTCATATTACACCTTTTAAAGTACTTGAATGGACCTTTATTTTGAGCTGTGGTAAAAGCCATTAGTATAAAAATTAACGGAGTTACATTCAAAGCAAAATGGTTGTCTTGATTTTTGAGAAAAAAAATTGGTATCAAAATTAATTACTTGATGGCAAACATTGAAGCTAAGCATAATCCGTCGCCAGTTTACTTTATTCATATATAAACAATGGGTTCTGGGAGTTTGAACGGATTTAGAAGTTTAAATTCGAAAAAATGACTGATATACTCTTGAAAAAAAATTTAATTTTTAAAAAAATCATAGTTTTTTTCAAAATATTTAAAAAACTAACAAATTTATGAAAAAAATTATAGAATGAAAATTCTAGGTCTTTTCTTGCTGAAAAATTTGCTTTTTTGTTCATTTTTGTACGTCCAAATTTGATTGAGTTATGATCGTTAGAAGCTCAAAACAGAACGCGAAGACTACGTTTCCTAAGCCCTTTAAACTTACAAATCTAAAAATTGAAGGACTCAAAATAATTGTAAATCATAAGACTTATAGTGCTTAAAATTTCCTACCAAATGGTTTTTAAGCGAATTGATAACTTAAAAATTAAAAAAGTTATAGTAAGAAAACCAATTGCATTTTTTCGGTAAAATTTTTGGAGCAGGTAAATTACCATCATCTTTGTGTATTTTTTGTATTTTTTTAATAATTTAGTCAAAAAATTTTAAAAATAAATTCAATAGAATGAAAAAAAAATTAATTATATCAACATGTAATGTATAATTCACATGCTACTTTTCCATACATATAATTTTTATGCAACTTTTCCATAAAGAGTAGGATTTTTTATAAGGGGTAGTTCTTCTATCAGGGTTTTTGGGAGATTAAAAAGTTACAATATAATCATACATTTGAAAACTTTTAAAAAGTTACAATTCATCATATGTACACCAGTATATAATATCTCAAGCCGTTAATAATCGTTTTCTTCTTTATTTTATTATAAGGGGTGGTTTATTTTTTAACGGTTGCAGCTTTTTAATGAGTGATAAGTTTTCTAATGAAAAATAAAAGAGATATAATACATTGTGAATGCACCAAAAGGTTACTTTAGGCTGCTAAAACTTTTTTCCTATTTTTTCGGAAACAAAGGGGTAGTTTTTAAGAATTTTTTGGGTAGAAAAGTAACTGAATTTCATAAATTATATTAAAAAACTTGAAAGGAATTTTATCCAACATATTTGAACATAAATTGAATCTTTAAAATACGTAAATCTGGACTTCTCGTATTTTTGTCATACAAGGGTAGTTTTTACCCCTAATTATCAAAAAGCACACATCAAGACAATATAACTTTTGGTGTGGAGGGCCAGATGAGCTGGTATACAAATTTTCAGGAAAATCCATTCAATCCGAAAAAATTGGGAGCTTTTACATTATTTTGTCTTTCAGTGACTGTACTAATTGCACAAAATATTTTTCAAGTGTAGTACCGATGTTTATTTTGTGTAACACATGTAATGCTTATTTATTTTTTTAGGCGCAAGAATTCATATTCTATGTAAAATTTAATAAATGCACAAAATCTATTATATTAACTCTACTTGGTTCATATTTACCATTGCACGAAAATAAAGAATAGTGATCATTTATTTTATTTATTGCTGCTTTTGTTTTACAAATTAATGTTAAAATATTTTTTCAAATGCTCTTAGTTATTTCGCATTCTGTATAAATAAATGCTCGTTTAATTTGTCCTCAATGAAAATTATGGAATATACTGATTGCGTAGCTTTTTTTTTATGACCAAATCAATAAAAAAAACTGATAGAGTCATTTCAAGTTTCAAACTGTCAAATAATTTCAAAAAATTTAAAATTAAAATTTTTTCTTGTAATAATTTTATTAAGTTTATAGAGCGGCAATTACGTCCAAATTTTCCGAAAAATTTCGAAAGAATGATAACGGTCTTTTCCTACACCTATAGAATTTAGCCCCTATATTAATATGATAGTTCTTATGTCATCTTAATATACGTAAATTTTATTTACGTGGCGTTTTTGTAGAACATAGCCGTTGCGAAAAACAGAAGTCCAAGACTGTATTTTACTAACATTTAAACATTCTTTATAATTTACAGAATTTGTATGTTGTATTAGCGGCTATATCAGTGTTATAATTACAGAGAAAACCCCCATTTAACAATTCACCGTGAAGCCGTTGGAGGAGAAATTGTTAAATGAGAAAGTCATAGATCATGGGCGTCAATGCTTCTGATTTATATATTTTCATAATTTACTGTTACAAACTATAATTTACAATTAGATAACAAATCTTTAATATATAATTAATATCAGTGTATTTGTTTTTTAACACAAGATAACAACAGGTAAAAAAATATAAAAGACACACGAGAGTTAAATTGTAGACAACATACTAATACACTCAAACATATTCGCTTTGAAACACAAAGGGGTACCATTATACATATCTTGTGTAATGATGTAATGGTTAAATGGAAACGTGCGTCATGTGAATTCTCTATGCACATAGTTGGTGAACTAAATGCGCAAAAAACTTTTTATAATTAATATAGATATCGTATATGAGATTTTGTAATACAAATTTAAAAGGATTAATAATATTAATTAATAATAAATGAATAAATTATTTTAATTTTTAATTAAATAAGCATTTTAATAATACGATTGGAAATCAATAGACATTATAATATGTGAATGCGTATGTTTTTTTCAATTTTTGTAACTTTATTTTTAATAATTTTATTTTAATTAATTAATTAAACAAATTTTTAACTAAATTCGATACTTAATTAAGTAATTTTATTTTAAGTTGTTGCTCAGATTAATCAAATTATTCCTGACCGGTCTTATCTCTAACACCACCAATTTCAGGTTCCGTAATCTTAGCACCCCAAATGTGAAATTTCGATTGACCACTTACATGATTTAAAAGGTCAGAAAATGGTCATAAAAGGTCAATTGTTGATTTTAATTGGTCAGCAATAGAAATTTTTTTTATTAAGGGTTAAAGTTTTTCAAGGTCACATTCAAAGACTTTAGCACCCCAAATGTGAAATTTTGAATGACGAATTACATCATTTAAAAGCTCAGAAAATGGTCATAAAAGGTCAATTGGTTTCATTAATTGGTCAGCATTGGAAAGTTTTTTTCACCCACTTTAGCACCCCAAATGTGAAATTTTAAATGATGAATTACATCATTTAAAAGCTCAGAAAATGGTCATACAAGATCAATTAGTTTCATTAATTGGTCAGCAATAGAAAACTTTTTATTACGGTTTCAAGTATTTCAAGATCATTCAAAAATTTTAGCACCCCGAATGTGAAATTTTGACTGATTAATTACATTGATTAACCATTTATTTTAGCTGACCAAATATCATCAGATGATTTTCTATCAAATATAACTTTTATTTTTTTATTTTATCAATAACGAGGTTAATTAAAATTCACATAGTGTTTAAAAAATTGTCAAACTGGATCGGTTGGGACTCGAACCCAGATCTCTTGGTTGCTAGCCGAGTGCCTTACCAGTTAGGCTACCGACCGCTTGTTCGCGTGCCACTCCAGTCCGACATTCAATCAAACACATTCTCTCTTTGATGGGAGATGCAATTATATTTTTAATTTCAAATGTTATCGAGTGCCTGGGAAACATTATTAATGTTCGGCGAACTTTTGTTCGTATTTATACATACACCAATATTCGGACTGGAGTGGCACTCGAACAAGCGGTCGGTAGTCTAATTGGTAAGGTTTGACCATTTTTCAAACACTATGTGAATTTTAATTAACATAATGAATTGGTCATACATGCTAAAGTAAACCGAGTGTTCAAGTATCAGCTAAAGGTGGACATTAAGTGAACATATGAATATTGGTGTATGTATAGATACGAACAAAAGTTCACCATACATACACTAATGTTTCACATACAATAATGTTTCACAGGCACTCGATAACATTTGAAATTAAAAAAATAAAAAAATAACTGATGACGTCTTAAATTTTTGAATTTGGCCTTAAAAAGTTTTAAACCTTAATAAAAAAAAATTTCTATCGCTAACCAATTAATCAAACCAGTTGACCTTTTATGACCATTTTCTGACCTTTTAAATGATGTAATTGATTTTTCGAAATTTCACATTTGGGGTGCTAAAATTTCTGAATGATCTATGAAATAATTTAACCCTTAATAAAAAAATTTGGGGTGCTAACATTGCGGAGCCCCAATTTTACCGTAATCACAGTGCCCGTTTCGATACGGTTAAAACTAACAAGATCAGAGTTCACTTTATGCCCACTTGCTCAATTGCAATTTTTTGGTGTTTACTTCAAGGCATAAACACTTAATTTTCAACTAGAAAAATATTTTTAATTCATTAAAGCCTGTCCCTATTTCAACTTGTTAGATTTTGATAAAAATTTATACAAAGAATCGAAATAAAATTCTTATATAAATTCTAATAGAATATTTTGATATCTATTCCATAAGATAATAACAGGAATTCGCATGATGTATTCATGAGAGACCTCGATAATACTGAAAAAGAAAATTGGTGGTAATTTTCAAATGGTGAATGTTTTAGTATTAGATGTCACTAGATTAAAAAATAGTGAATGAAAAATTATCAAATTGGATCGGCTGTGACTTGAACCCAGGATCTCTTGTTAACTAGCCAAGTGCCTTTTCCCCAAGGTCACACTATCCTTATTCGAAGGGTACTCCAGTTCGATAACCATTCAATCGCATAATATATTGCTCACTTTGATGCGAGAAACAGTTATTAATTTTACTTCCCATTGGAAGTTATTATTGTAATGGGTCCGTGTTACGGATCGCTAATTTGAACATATCTCCAGGTTTCAAGGTCACTAAAATCCAAATCCATCGTTTTTAGCGTATTGTCTGTGTGTGCGTTCGTTAGTTCGTGAATTTTTTTTCGTCTCGCATATCTCAAGAACAAAAATTATGATATCAACTCCGGACTAATTTCATTAGATTCGTAATTAAAAAATGAAGACCGCCGGATACAATTTTCAGCAAATTTGGATTAGCTATTTGTTTTTTATAATAGGAAAACGAAATTAAAAACTTTTTGTGAAATATTTATCGTCTCGCATATCTCAGTAATAAATGCTGATATTATTTGTTTAATGAGGGGTGGAGTCCCCCATGAGATACAGGGTGCGAAGCCCCTATCGAGGGTTCAGGGGGGGAGCCCCCTGAAATTAAAAAAGAATTATTTATGTACAGTAATATCTAGTCTTTAAGGACACCCAATGGGAAGTTGACAGTGTGGGTAAACTTGTCCCCCCAAATTTTTTTAATTCCAAATATTAACGTGTGCTTGCGAAAATATGGCGAACTTTTGTTCGTATTTAAACATACATTAGTATTCATATACTCACTTAACATTCAGTTAAACTGAAACTTAATCTTTTAAACGCCTACTAAAATTCAGATTATAATGTTTTAATACATTTGTTCCACGAATTAAATGCTCCACAAATATTTGTTAGGTATATAAGAGAAAAGTACAAAGAAAGATATTCAATTGCTATTTTATATTTGAAAATTACACACCATTTACAAACATGACGTTCCACTTTGTGTACGATAGGTATCATGAATCGTAATGGTGAAAACGCTTACAGACTTTATAGTGCAAGGAAATTGCGTATATCTTTTAATTTAAACTCCATGCAATATTTCCTCTCAATGGTCCCACAATTGATGGCACCGTACTGTAAACAACTAATTAATTACAAAACTTTCAAAATTATGTTTACATCGATTCATCTCAATATCACTACAGTCTCTGTTTTAATTTTCTGTACCGTAATATTATGTCTAAATAAAGTTCATGATTCTGTTTTTCCAATTTTTTTCAACGTGATGAAAATTGTTCTTCTGTCTCTATCTCTCTCGCATACATATTTTATCTTTTTCTTACACTACCACAAATTGTAATCTACTAGATACAATTTTTTCCTCTTTTTGAAGAAAAAAAGAATGAAAATAAATTTATAATTTGAAAGAAAATCATACGAGTAAAATAATAGCATCATTATAGGCAGTTATTTCACCACGTTATGCACACCACTACCACCACCGCCGCCGCCGCCACCGTCCTTCCACACTCCTCACTCCCCGTGTCCCTGTTCGTAACTATATTACTGTACAGTGTACAGTGTATCCTCTTATATATTATAGTGAGTACGTATAAAGTAAGTGAGTTTATTAGAGTGAGTATGAGGTTGTGAGATGGTTTTGTTTCCCTAAAAAAATTTTTTTCTCCTTCCATCTCTTTTTAGTTTTTTAATTCATGCCTAAGGAGCCGTATTGTAGTTGAAAAATGAAACAATAGACATATATACTATACATTTTTTGCACAGCAATTAGCGTTTATGAAAGGCTCATAACTAAAAGCATCGTTAATAATAACTCATTTTTAATTAAAAAAGACTCACTCAACTCTGTATGTATGTATGTATATATAGTGAAAATACTTTTTATAACAAAAAAGGATAAAGACGTTCATTTCCCCGTGGCTCCACCAACACACACACACCCGCCACTGTAGCTATCGTTAGTTAGTTACCACTGGTCTACATCAGTGGAGTTGGAATTCAAAAAGCAGTTAGTGCATGTAGTCTGATATAAAATAACTTTTCTTAAAAATTTACTTTCTAAATATATTTATTTTTTTGAAAAAAGTTTATGAAGTCTAATTTACTAACCGATTTAACTTGGATGTAACCGATGTCGGAAATCAAACTCAAATCAAAAGATTGGCAGCACCAGATTTCAAAAAGTTAATTGAGATGGTCAGTAGCAGTAATATGGGGATTCTAGAAACACCTACCCACCTGCCAGTTTTTTTAATGCCTTGGCCAGGTAGTAGGTAAGCTATGTCGGTCCTCGTGCCCAACCTAGCGAAACCTAATCGAATCTAAGAATTATACTTTTCAGTTTTTACTACTAGATGGCGCTGCTAACCCAGGTTAGCAGCGCCATCTAGTAGTAAAGGTTAGTACCCAGGTACTAGCGAACTCAGTGCGTAAATTTGAAAAATTGTGAATAGATGGCGCTCAAAAACTTTTTAGTAGGGTCCCTATAATAAATAGAGTCGTGACATGCCATCCATTTTCTGTCCAAAACAGAGCGGAAAGTTTCAAAATAAATTATCACATATTTAAGTAAATATTTTTGAGTCTATAATTATTGTTAATAAGTTATGAATTTATGAACAATTAAAAAATTTTAATTTAATTATTCTTTCTAGGTTAAACTAAATGATTTTTGTTAAATATTTAATTTATTTTCAATTTATTTTACCCAACTTTGGATAGAAAATGCCGGAACCAATCAACGTTCAGCACACATGTCACGACTCTATTTATTATAGGGACTCTATTTGATAGTTATACTTTTCACTACTAGGTAACGTTGTTAGTCTGGATACTAGCGAACCCCTGAAACAGGTTTAAACTTGTCTGAGCTTGTGACGTCATTAGAAGGTATACCGATATTAATACCACAAGCGAATGATTTTTGCATATTGGAGCAGGTTTTATTTGAGTATCTATTTTTTTTATATGAAAACAGGTTTATGCAGGATTCCCGCTAAATAAAAACACATTTTTTATTTTAATAAATTTATTTAAAAGAAATATTCTGCAATAAGAAAATATTTAAATGTTGAGTCATTCCATTTGAAATCAACAAACGGGTGTGCCGCATGTTTTTTAATTTTAATAAAAAAAATTGAGGATAATCTTTGTAGTGCCGGAAACGCTAAACCACTGTCATTTAATATTTTTATTGTGTAACTTCCGGTCAGTGCCCCTCCGTAGTCAAAAATTGGGTCATTTTCATACTTGTACATAATGGACTCTAGCTTTTTATTTAGAATAGGTATAGAAATCACTCTTACTTTATTTGATAGAGTAATAAATGTGCATTTCATATAATATAAAATAAAACTGAACTGTAACAATTAAGACCAAAATGGCGGCTATCTAAAATTTCCCAATTTTTTCTCATTTTTACGATTTTCAACTGAATCCTGTGTCAACTCTGTTGCACATTAAGGATTGATTTTTTTTAGGAATAAAGTTCTAACCCTTCTGATCTTACGACGTAATTATCATTATCCTAGAATAATATCTTCTACGAAAAAAAAAATTGTGAAAATTGATAATTTTGAAAAATGCTGAACCTTGACCACCAAAAAACCCATGTGGAGGAAAAAATAAAAATCTGATATTTTCAGAAAATATAGTCTATATCTTCGTTAATTATGTCCAATTAGTGCCATTCTGTTATTTTCACTTTCTTAAGAAATATGATTTTTTTGAAAGTACTACTTTTAGGAAAATCAAAACAAAATTTTTTATACTACAACTAAATAAAACAAGCGCTTTAGAATTAATAGTCATTATGTAAATGTTTCTTCGTAAAAATAATAGTTATATTAGCATACCAAAAGCTTGTTTACACTTTGTTTAGTGTTTACACTTTGTTGTAAAGTGTAAACAAGTAAAATCTTGTTAAGTTTGAAGCCCTGCCATGTATATTTACAAAATTTAGATTAAATAAAATTCAAATTATTAAACTACATTTTCATTAACTTCCCATTGGATGTTATTGTTAAGGATCCGATTTTGAGAATAGCCAATTTTGACGTTTAAAATTTCCACGGCTCAAGGTCACTAGAATTTGTTTTAGCGAGACATCTGTGTGTGTGTTCGTTCGTTCGTTTGTAACTGAGTTTTTTTCGCCTGGAGAACAAATGATGATATCGATGCGAACCAATTTTATTAGATGCGTAATTAAAAAATTAAGACCAGATAAGTTTTGCAAAAAGTTCGGATTGGCGGTGTAAAAAAAGAAATTAAAAAACTTGTGTGAAATATTTTCCGTCTCGGATTTTTGCTACTGCACATTGCAATAAATTATTATATAGAAATTGTAGAATATGCGTAAGTTGATAAACAAAAACTAAACAACAACAACACTCTCGTGACACAACGTGAACAGTAAAATATGAATGTAGTTTAATAATTTTAATAATTTATTTAATCTAAATTTTGTAAATATACGTGGCAGGGCTTCAAACTTAACAAGATTTTACTTGTTTACATTTTGCAACAAAGTGTAAACAAGCTTTTGGTATGCTAATATAACTATTATTTTTACGAAGAAACATTTACATAATGACTATTAATTTTAAAGCGCTTTTATTTAGGTGTAGTATAATAGCTATTTATGCAACAAGTACATAATGAAGATCTTTATGAACGAGCCGTGTTTATGGCTGAGCGAGCTTGCGAGCGAGGCCAATAAAAAAAGGCGAGTTCATAAAGTCAAATTATGTACAAGTTGCATACAGAGCTTTATGTACGACTGTTAAAATTCCTAGTTATCGATAAAAATCGAATTTATAAATCTCACGTCTATACTTTAAATAAAAAATGTATTTTATATATAGTTGGCATAGACAAATTTATTGTGTTTAAAGTATGCTTTGGTTATATCTGTCATCTAAAGCTAATAAAATATTGGAGCATTTTTAAAAGATTTTTCAACAAAACTTATTAATATTTAAAAAAGAAAGGAGAAAAATCTCCCTGGAATAAATATTAATAATAGTTCAGATTGTGTAATTAATTATGCCAACATTTGTAAATATGGTATACAAATAAAGTTAGTGTGTTTTCTGTTTATTGTAAAATTGAAATTAAAATTTATCAAGTAGACTATTCTTTATGGCACTAGTGCTTTTTGCTTTTCATTATGCAACTAGTGCCAAAAAGTAATACTTTTTATACCTCTTAACAATGTAATAAAATAGGCTTTTATGATTCAGTCGTACATAAAAAATTTTGTTTTGATTTTCCTAAAAGTAGTACTTTCAAAAAAAATCATATTTCCTAAGAAAGTGAAAATAACAGAATGGCACTAATTGGACATAATTAACGAAGAGATAGACTATATTTTCTGAAAATATCAGATTTTTATTTTTTCCTCCACATGGGTTTTTTGGTGGTCAAAGTTCAGCATTTTTCAAAATTATCAATTTCCATAATTTTTTTTTTTCGTAGAAGATATTATTCTAGGACAATGATAATTACGTCGTAGGATCAGAAGGGTTAGTACTTTATTCCTAAAAAAAATCAATCCTTAACGTGCAACAGAGTTGACACAGGGTTCAGTTGAAAATCGTAAAAATGAGAAAAAATTGGGAAATTTCAGATAGCCGCTATTTTGGTCTTAATTGTTACAGTTCAGTTTTATTTTATATTATGTGAAATGAACATTTATTACTCTATCAAATAAAGCAAGAGTGATTTCTATACCTATTCTAAATAAAAAGCTAGAGTTCATTATGTACAAGTATGAAATTGACCCAATTTTTGACTTCGGAGGGGCACTGACCGGAAGTTACACAATAAAAAAATTAAATGACAGTGGTTTAGCGTTTCCGGCACTACAAAGATTATCCTCAATTTTTTTTATTAAAATTAAAAAACATGCGGCACACCCGTTTGTTGATTTCAAATGGAATGACTCTGATTGTTATACTAATATTTGTATATGGTTATAACATTTGCCATGGCGCAAGTTGCTGCAAAATGTTGACCACATTAAGGACTAGTGTATGTTGATGTTATAATCCCCAACTTGTAACAAATCGTTACTTCTTCAAAGTTCATGATGAGCGCCGATGTCAGTAGTCGTTTCAAATATCGCACTTATTCTTTACCTTTCGTATAGATGACTCGAGTTTCATTTAGGGTGTTTATTAAAATGTATTGCACCTCCTCGTATTCAATATACCCATCCATCCAGGAGAATCCGTGGTGATTTTTCCGTAACCAATAAACTATACGCTGATCTTTTTCACTTAATACGCAAAACGGTATCAGCGATTTGAATATATAGTGTTGTAACATATAATCTTCGCTATAATTTTCTTTGAAAGAATCAAATTTCAACACTGCCAATTCCTTTGTGTAGAATGTCGCCTTTGTCGCAATTGGAAATCTTTGGAAGTCAACAATTGCCGCGTCGGTCGTTATTGTGCGAAGTCTAAAGCGAAACTGTTTGATTTAAAATCGGACTGCTGTGTTTTATACATATTTTGTAACAATATTCGTCAACAGATTATATTGAACAACACGATCCTGTAGTAGAAGATAGAATGTTGATGTATTCTCTGGCACCTCCTTCAATGTTTTAAATTCAATTCAAATATCCACCGGTCCACTTTTCAATGATTCGTTTTGATGAGAACAATCGATGAATATAATTGGGGCAATAGTAACTATACTTAACAAAAAAATTTTGGAGAAAAAATCAATCTCTTTTATCTATATCCGATTCTTAAAAGTGTAAAATAATTATATATGCTAGCAAGTTTTGAAATGCGTACGATAAAAATACTATTATACTTTTCTCAAAGGTCAATTTGTAATTAGTACAGGTATGATTACAAAGCAGTTTTATTTGCATGTGCAGGGCGTCAGTATGTCGTGACATTGAAATATGATACTTCCGCTAAATCGTAGAAAATGTCACGTATTTTTAGAACAAAGAGTCGCTGATAGAGTAATATGATATCTCTGCGAACATAAAAAATTTTTAATTACCAGTTGCATTTGATATCGTTAAACTAGCTAAATCTAAAATCTAAAATTGTGACGTAGGTAATACGATACATGTACAGTAAAAGCCGTTCTGATTTTCCCTTTTTTACATAATACAGTAGAACCTGTCTTAGCAGTAAAATATATCTTAATGTTTTAAACAATTTAAAAATTTTCGAGAAAAAGTTTCGTTTTAATAAATTTTAATACTGTATTTATTTTGTAACTATACTTAACAAAAAAATTTTGGAGATAAAATCAATGCTAGCAAGTTTTGGGTAGGTATGGGGCCACTTGGCAACGCAATGTGATTGCCTATATTCAGGAGCAAGTAAACAAATTGCGTTGCCAAGTAGTCCCATACCTACTCAAAAAATACACCTTAGATAGTTCGTTGTAAGAATAATCACTTCGACGGTCTTTTTAACGAATTACTAAAATTGTTTAAGAACAGTTGTATAGAAGTAATACACGTAATTAAACAATTTTAGAGAAGAAATAATACACGTAATTTTAAAATATTTTATTAAAAATTAACTTTAGTATGCAGCTGTTGGAAAAATTACATATTGTTTATAATGTTTTTTAACAACTTATTAAATGTTGAGAGTTTCTTTTAATGCCTCCTATAGGGTCGTAAGTATAACCCTTTACCCACAATTTTTCATCATCTTAGCGACTGTATTCACATAATCATCATCGTCAGCTTCTCCTTCGCTCATAATATCTTGATATAAAAACACTGATTAGTTTTTATGTCGACATGATTTTATATAGTACAACCAGAGCAGAATTGACGTAAAGTAACGCCAACACCAAAAAGCACCGAAAGAAAAAAGATACGAAAAGCATCAATTTAAACCGAAAACGACACCAAATGACACCAAAAAGACACCTAATGACACCAAAAAGACACCTAATGACACCAAAAATACACCAAATTACACCAAAAAGACACCAAATGACACCAAAAATACACCAAATTACAGCAAAAAGACACCAAATAACACTAAAAATACACCAAATTACATCAAAAAGACACCAAATGACACCAAAGAGACACCAAATGACGCAAAAATGCACCAAAAAGACACCAAAATTACACCAAATGACATCAAAAAGACAACAAAAAGACACCTAATGACACCAAATCACAACAAGAAGACACCAAATGACACCAAAAATACACCAAATGACATCAAATTACACCAAAGAGACACCAAATGACACCCAATGATACCAAAAGATACCAAAAATACACACAAATTACACCAAAACGATTCCAAATGACACAAAAAAGACACCAAATAACACCAAATGGCACCAAAAAGACACCAAATGACAACAAATTACACCGAAATAAACCAAATTGACACCAAAAACGACACCAAATGACACCAAAAACGACACCAAAAACGACACCAAATAACACCAAATGACACCAAAAAGACAACCAAATTACACCAAAAATACGTCAAATGACACCAAAAAGACACCAAATGACAACAAATTACACCAACAGCAAACCAAATTACACCAAAATAAACCAAATGACACCAAAATCGACACCAAACTACACCAAAAATACGTCAAATGACACCAAAAATAAATTAAAAACATCAAATTACACTAAAAAGACACCAAATCACACAAAAGAGACACCAAACGACACCAGATGGGACCAAATGATACCAAGTAATACCAAAAAGACACCAAATGACACCAAGGAGACACCAAATTACACCCAAAATGCACCAAATGACACCAAAATAAACCAAATGACACCAAAAACGACACCAGATGACATTAGATGACACCAAAACGACACCAATTTGCACCAAATAGATTTGGTGCCTATTTGGTGTCCACCAAGTACACCAAATTACACCAAAACAACACCAAATGACAGCAAAAATAAACCAAATGACACCAAATGACACCAAAAAGACACCGGAGTGACTCCTTGAGAGTGACTCTTTGGGAGTGACTCCTTAGGAGTGACTCTTTGGGAGTGACTCCTTAGGAGTAACTCTTTGGGAGTGACTCCGGTGTCTTTTTGGTGTCATTTGGTGTCCCTTTGGTGTCATTTGGTGTATTTTTGTGCCTTTTTGGTGTTATTTGTAGTCTTTTTAGTGAAACTTGGTATATTTTTGGTGTCATTTGGTGTCGTTTTGGTGTATTTTTGGTGTCATTTGGTGTCGTTTTGGTGTTATTTGGTGTCATTTGATGTCTTTTTGGTGTCATTTGGTGTTGTTTTCGGTGTCATTTGGTGTCTTTTTGGTGTCATTTGGTGTCCCTTTGGTGTCATTTGGTGTATTTTTAGTGTCATTTGGCGTCTTTTTGGTGTCATTTTCTGCCTCTTTGGTGCTATTTGGTGTCTTTTTGGTGAAATTTGGTGTCTTTTTAGTGTCATTTGGTGTATTTTTGGTATCAGTTAGTGTTGTTTTGGTGTCATTTGGTGTCATTTTGTGCCTTTTTGGTGTTATTTGTAGTCTTTTTAGTGAAACTTGGTATATTTTTGGTGTCATTTGGTGTCGTTTTGGTGTATTTTTGGTGTCATTTGGTGTCGTTTTGGTGTTATTTGGTGTCATTTGATGTCTTTTTGGTGTCATTTGGTGTCGTTTTCGGTGTCATTTGGTGTCTTTTTGGTGTCATTTGGTGTCCCTTTGGTGTCATTTGGTGTATTTTTAGTGTCATTTGGCGTCTTTTTGGTGTCATTTTCTGCCTCTTTGGTGCTATTTGGTGTCTTTTTGGTGAAATTTGGTGTCTTTTTAGTGTCATTTGGTGTATTTTTGGTATCAATTAGTGTTGTTTTGGTGTCATTTGGTGTCATTTTGTGCCTTTTTGGTGTTATTTGTAGTCTTTTTAGTGAAACTTGGTATATTTTTGGTGTCATTTGGTGTCGTTTTGGTGTATTTTTGGTGTCATTTGGTGTCGTTTTGGTGTTATTTGGTGTCATTTGATGTCTTTTTGGTGTCATTTGGTGTCGTTTTCGGTGTCATTTGGTGTCTTTTTTGTGTCATTTGATGTTTTTTTGGTGTAATTTGATGTATTTTTAGTGTCATTTGTTGTCTTTTTGGTGTCATTTGGTGTATTTTTGGTCTCATTTGGTGCTTTTAGTATCTTCTGTCTTTTGGTACTTTTTGGTGTTGGCGTTACTTTACGTCAATTTTGCTCTGGTTGTACTATTTTGCTCGTGTTGTTCGTTCACGTTTATTCGCATTCGTTTGCATTCGTTCGTCTTTGTTAAATGTAAACTGCGCTTAATAATGACAATGGCTGTCACTATTACAATAGTCTTTATGGGAGTAACTATCGCAAAAATTATGATCGTGTAAACTGATTTAACAAGAGAAACAGAAAATAGGAGAATAAAAGCGGACTCTATACTTCAACTTAAAAGAGAAATATCGAAAATTAAAATTGAGGTAATACTGAATTTAATAATACTTTATTTTATCAATTTGTTAAAAAGTTCAAGTATTTTTTAAAAATTGAAGCCCCGTAGAATCCCTAAAACTGAGAAAACGAAGCAAATCGAGTACCGCGTTGTAGAGAGGACCGAGTACTTTCATTTAAAACATAAAATCGAAAATCAAAACTGAGGTAATTTTATAATTAATACTTTATTTTATCATTTCGTTAAAAAATCACATATTTTTTAAAACTAAGCCCTGTAAATTCCGTAAAACTCAAAAAAACCAAGAAAATTGTAGAGGGGACTGAGTACTTTCATTAGAGAAAAGAAAATCAGAAATCGAAGATAAGGTATTTTCAGTATAAGCGATTAAAGAAAAAAACTTGCGATTACTTCAATATATGTGCATGTATTGGAACGGAAATCGGTCTGATTGAAAGTGTATGTAAAGTACATTCAATGGCACATGTAATCATTTTTTAATTATTCTTAGACCCTGAAAAAACTGATAAAATATATTGGGGAATCCCCATTTTGTGACCTTGAACGCAACTTTGACTAATTATAACTCCGACAAAATAAAAGATAATTCAATAATATTCGAGTTCATAGCTCAACACATCTTAAACTTATTATATACAAAGGGAAATTAAATTTGTTGAACATGCCATTTTTGGGTGATCGGTTTATACGTGGAATTGCTCTTTTAAGATAAAAAGCAGATCTTATGTACATAAAAGTCGAGCACCCCCGCATAATAGTATAAAAAATGCTAACATTGTATGCATTAAAAAGAGATAAATCGTAATACGGTGGAACCTCTGATTATGGACACCTCTCTTAATCGGACCCCTCCTATAGCCGCACAAATTGTTTATGACGGTGGCATGCTATACTAAAACCTATGCATTTAGCACTCTCTTAAACAGATCCTCTGTTAACCGGACGCGGATACAATATTTTTTAGTGTTATTTAGTTATTATTCAAGACATATTATTTATGTTAGTACATTATTACCTCTATTAATCGGACACGTGTACGTCTAGTAAGTGTGTATACAAATTTTTACGTGACACTGCTGTCTGGTTAATATAGGTTCTACGGTATAGGCAACCATTTGGTTATATTACCAAAAAGTCATCATAAACAAAATCGAATTTAGCAAACAGCTAGATTTACGATAGATAATATGTGTGCGTGTTTTTAAAATGTGGACATATCATGGATGATTTTTTTTGAAAGGTTTTGATTAACGCAAATTAATCAGAATTTCGGGCAAATTGTTATTTGAAATGAAACTCCAAGTATGTTCCATATAATATAATAGAAGTAGCTACCTATATGGCCATTCTTATTAAATCTCAGTGTAGAGAGAGATAGTGAGTGAATGCCAAGCGGGATATTTTTAATTAATAAAACGACGGTAAGTAAGGAAGCGCATTTACCACACTCTTTTTCTTCATTGCTACTCGTTTGGTTGTGCCTCACCCAGTCCCGTAATCCTGTACCGTGTCCCCCGACTTGAGAGTGCCGGCCATGCACATCCCTCAACCTATTTCTTTCTGCTTGCTTGTGTGTAGTTCGTTAAAAAGTTTTAATGTTGCGCGTTACGTCGCCACCGGTTCCCTGCATTACTCACATTTACTAACAACTTTAGAATTACTTCTTCATTGTAACTATCTATACTTATATGGGTGCCTATTATATTATGTGAATTGTAATCAAATACACTGTTCATCAAAAAATTATGGCATTATTTGCTAATATTATACGGATGGTTAAGGCGTTACATCACATTGAAACGTCAGAATAGAGGATTTTATTCGACAATTTTTTTCTCCGTAACGAATAACGCAATCAATATAAAAATTTTTAGAGTGTAGTACACGTGATCTGGGCTACACAAAATGGTGACGCAGGCGTAGTTTGAACACAGGTGAATTTTTTTCGAAAGAGTTCATGGTGAGTAGCATAACAATTTTCAAACAGCAGCTAGAAAATAAAGAAAATTTATTTCATCATTTAGATTTGTTTTAGATTACTATACTAAGGTGGTACACAAAATTATTAAAAACTATTGATTAACGCTATAGGTGGCACCAGTTTGAAAGAAACAAAATGAAAACCGACTAATTTGTTTATAAAATTTATATTTGTTAAGCAGTTTCTTTACTTTTGCTTCCCAGAATTTATTATTGTTATTTAAAATTTCAAATCAGTCGTATGAAAATTGCTAAGGTTATGTTACCCACAGTTTTGTAAAATGTAGTTTTTGAAAAAAAACCTATGCCAAGTTTCAAAATGTGTTTAACCTTTTGTGTGTTTATATATACCATTTTTAAGTTATTTATGGAAATATAGCAAAAGTAACGAAAGAAGGTAATGGAAAAAAGTTATGAAAAAGTGCTATTGACCAAACTGAAAGATTCTAAAATGTTACGCTCAGCAGAGCAACGTTTCTAAACGTTTCTAACCGCTCGAAGTAATTTCAGATATCGGAATTCTAAACAATTTTTAAATTATTTTAGCAGTCATAATTCTTTTTGTGTGTCATTCGGGAGATGCCAATACATCATTTATGCCAATAAAAAAAGGGGAAAAAATTTTTTCCTCAAAGTAATGTAACGCCTTAATGTAAGTAAACAATTTTACTTACAGTGCTAAAATTTTTAATTAGAATGTGAAATTACTAAAGGCCAAATGTTTTTTTTAAAATCGTTAAAAATTATGTAAGTCGTTGATTTAATATCTTCCGAAGTGACGTAATATTATGGGAGGTAATATAATTGTAATTTTAGATCCTCAAACAGTTTTTCCCAATTTCACATTGTGTGTGAAATTAAGATAATAATATACTCCCTAAGCATTAAATGAGTCGATGTGTTTCAAAATCATCTAATTGACACAACTAAAAATGTTCAGGAAACCAAAAAAAACTGTTTTCTCACTTATAATAATAATTTTGATGTGGTTTTTACCATTAAATTTTTAGGAAAAATCATACAGTTCTTATAAAGAAATAATAACAACGGTACCTCTCATCAATAATTAGTAAATAACGATTAAAAATTACAATTAACTACTTTTGTAGCAGTTTGCTTTAATTAGATGATTTTGAAACGGTTGATTTTGTAATTAGGTACTTTTGCAGCAGTAACACTAACAATTTGACACTTTTGCAACAGTTTATTATTCGTTCAATAAGTTTTAAATAAAACAACATTCGTACAAATCTATCTATTTACATCTTACAACGTTGTTTTTATTATAACTTATGAAATATAATTTAGTAGAATATTCTCCTATAAAACAAGTCTCTATACTGTAATTTAACAGTAAAATTCAAATCAGAACCACGATGTTTCACACAATTTTATTCTGCACACATTCGCAGCCTGTTATATTTGACAATTCCACATGTTTCTTTGTATTTTTTTCTAGTTATTCCAATAGTAAATATTTTCTTAGAGAGAGAGATAAAATTATCACATACAATTATTTGATCTTCTGCAGGCCATGCAGTGGTATATATTGACTACCTAACTTTAACTAGCTATTTTTGTTCCAGGTTTTTCTAATGACGCCATTTTTATATGAGTAATTAGATTGTTTTGCAACTGGTTTGTGTTGCTTGCAACGCCATGTTTTTTCAGTTGGAAAATATTGCAATTAGTTACTTTTGAAACAGTTTCGTATTTTTGTCATTAAAATTAAAGGGGAAAAAGTTGACTTAGCACCGTCTAGTTGGTATTTTTTGGTGCAGTTTATCCTCGTCCTGAATAATAAACCGTATCTAATTCAATTTTGAACAAATCGTCAATTAGATGGTTTTGAAACTCAGCGACTCAAATACACGCAAGTTTATGTACAATGTATGTATAAACGAATCAAAACAAAAACTAACGTGTAGATAAATATGGCGATGAAACAAGGTTGGATTTGAAATTTTTCTGTACTTTTACATATTTTTTTTGTTATAAATATAGACAATAAATTACAACAAAAATCACATACAAATTAAATAATAATGGTATGACATTATCAAACAAATGCAATAAACGAAGCAAAATTAGACGAACCTAAAATTATAAAATCAAACATTTTTGTTATAGACTGTAACGTTATTTCGACTGCGCCGTAATGACTGTGATCACAGAACATCACCGAAAATTGTCACAATGGCAATGGTTGGAATACCGGTTGAAGTACTCGACAAATTTTACAAATTCGAATCGACGAATAAACGAAAATCGGTAATCCAAAGGTTTCTAAATTCATAGGAACTTTCGGCGATGAATAACAAGAATCCAGTTCAGTTTAAATAACTTTAATTAAGGTGACAATTATTTATAAATATACGTTACAATATTTTTACAATAAATTCGATGTAATTATTTCGTAATTCGATACTATCAAATTTTGTTTGTTTTAATCGTTAACTAAACTCGAATCTCGATAGACAAGTTAAACGGCGTAAAAATATTAATTTAAATATTATTACTGGACTCGGTCTCCGATAATCGATGTTGCTTTAAATAAGATGAAATTGAAATTAATATTTTCAAATATTTTCGTAACCACGACTAAATTGCAACTGAATTATTTTATAACTTTAAAATATTCTGTAAACATGGTTGTTCTATCTCATTATTTCAAACAGTTTTATTTGTTTCGATAAGAGGACGTTCTTGTGTGTTGAGTAGAAATAGAATTTGTTTGAATAACTAGGATAGCTAAAGTAACTTTTGTTGAAGATTAGAACTTTATCATTTTCGAATGCATTTCCTAGAATTGAATAAAAAGGATCACATTTTACAAGTACTAAACTGGAGACCTGGTGACGCTTTTAGAGAAAGGGGACGACCAATAACTTAATTACATATGTATATACAAATAATAATTTGGGGATACACCACCGCACCGTAGTGGTAAGATGTCCATGCCTGAATATTTTTATGCAGGCGACATTACACCTATGTAAGGTCATAAATCCTATATTACATATAACTAAATGTAATGAAGTGGTTACGTTGAATTAAACGGTAAAAATTATTACTGTAAACGAATTTAAATGAGTGAAAAGCTATTTTCACGGTGATGGAAATTCTACTTCGTTATAATACGTATATTACAGTCTTTTGTGGAAGCACATGCTGAAGATGAAGATGATACATCTCAAAGTCCGAAAGTTTTTTAAATTACTTAATATTTATATTAGGTAATTCAATAATTATTTTTTATTTGAGAAAAAATTTATATAATATGTATTAAGCCTATGACTGTGAATCTAAAATTACACATAGATTCAAAAATTTCAAATGTCAGTTGCTTATTTTGAGAGTAGACAAATCGATGATCTGTACAACTGAGCCTCTCCTTGTTTGTATATAATGCAGCCTCCAATTTTTATTTCAAAATACATTTGATAATTTTTATTTTTGTAACCCACTGTATCTACAGAACCGTCTATTATTTTATATGTAGATTGACAATACATACGTCCCGTATCCCATTCCGTGCTATCCCGACACGGCATACGCGACTAGTTGTGGCATCTATAATACTATTTATTGTGTACTGTACATTCAACTCAACTTGATTGAGTTCACAACATACCTATGTACATATATTTGTATTATGCATATAATGAAATTCATTATTACTATTATTACTTACTGCAAATAAAAAGTGGTACTAACTTAGCAGCATTTATTATAAAAAAAAAAAAAAAAAAAATTGTATATAATAAGTCTCTTTTACACTCACCTCTCCGTCACTTGGCGTCCCAATACCCCTTCAGTTCGTGCAGCGTCGTTTCTTCTCGTTTTAATTCTGTGTGCTTTACAAATCTTTTTCTTCAAGTAATTATTATTATACTTTTTTTATAATTATCTTTTGCATTTTTAAACATAAATTCAACTTAAATTGTCTATTTACATTTTGTATTCATTTAGTAGAAAAAGGCTCAAGCAAAGCGTGCGGCGTAAGGCAGGGTAGTGAAGTAATAGTAGTTAAGTTTTTAACAAAAAAAGGTCGTACGATTTTTTTATTAAAAAATTTTTAATTACATTATTAAAAAGAATAAATTTTTTATACAAAGTTTAATGTTTATTTCTTTACTTTTTTGCTTTAATATTATTATGTATACTTTTTTAAACAAAATGGGGAAAAAAATTGTTAATAATAAGAGACACAATCCCCTTGTGTATGTTATTAAAACTCTTTCAAGTATTCATTTTCATCATAGAATTTAGTTAATATTGTTAAAATAATGAATAAAACATATTTAAATTACAACTAAAAATCTTTGCCTTAATGTGACAACGTTTCACTTCGTGTAACAAGTCTACATTTATAAAAAATTGGAGTTTGGAAGATTAAATTGAGTATCGTCGCGTCGGTTGTTTCTGTCAAACTATATTAAGATGTGTTTGAGATCTCGGTGTCATTTGTATATTTATACTAAAACTAATTTGAAAAATTTTGATTCCATAACTTTAGTAGTTGTAACCTGTAGGTAGTCAAATTTTATATTTACGTACAATATATAGTTGCTATCAGAATGCTTGTGCAAATGATATATAATACTTATCTGATGACGATGAGCTAGGCAAGGTAAGTTCAAATCCTAGTCATCCCAGTTATTTACTTATTCATTTAACTTTTTTTTTTTATTTCTAAGTATTATCATTAAATAAATTAGTTAATAATAAAGAATATAGAAGCTACATATAGGTAATAAATTAGAAAATAATTAAGTTTAAATAAAATTTAAATGTAGTTTAATGATTTTGTATAGAATTTTAAAAATTACTTTTAAAATTAATTGTAAAGATTTTAAGAAATTTTAATAATATAACAAAAATTTTCAAATATCAAATTCTATAACTCGTCAATAACTAGAACTTTTCATAGCTTTCAGGATAAAATATAGGAGAATTAGTACATTTTTTATGATTTAACATAAAAATATATACTTATAAAATAAAAAAATTCGCCAAATGCATTTTAAACACGCGTGAAGTCGGAGTTTCTGAGTAACTAAAGTTTTTCGCAACTTTCAGGATAAAATATAAGACATTTGAATATATTTTTACGGTGTAGTACAGTCAACCCTCGTATAACACGGTACTCTTAGAATAGGATTTCGATATAACACGGTACTGAAATTGCGACAGCCCTCGTATAACACGATACTCTTAGAACACGGTTTCGATATAACACGACTTAATAAAATTGGACAACCCTATTATAGCACGAACTTTTCTATAACACTGTTTCAGTTGACATAAACGATAATTTCGAAAACATGAATGATGGATTAGTTGCAAATTTAAATTTAAATGATGTGCAAAAAGGAATAGATTTGGCCAAACAATTAGAATTTCATTTCATAGAAAAAGATCCTTCGGTAGTACGTAGTGGAAAGTTTAAAAAGGAACTACAAAGTTGCTTAGCTCCGTATCAACAAGTTTTGGCTCAATTACAAAGTAAGAACACATTGGTGTCTGAAGCTAATTCAGCTAGATTTAAAGATGAAGATCAGGGCCGCGCCAAGGGACATTTGCGCTGGGGTGCAAGACAAAAATTGCCGCCCCTAAAACGCCAAACTTATTTGTAATACATTTTTACTTACTATACAGTAAGTAAAAACGCCAAACTTGTTTGTCATACAGTTTACTTACTATATATACTTACTTTAATGAAATGCATAAAATATTATAAAATATTTAGGATTATAAATGGAATAAAACACTTAAACTTTTTTTAACAATTTAGTTCGCATAAATTTCAAGAACAAGTAAATAAAAATAAATAATTTTACACAAAACAAAAACGAATAGTAACAATTTTAAAATTTTATATAAAATTCACTTTCCTTGCCTTTTTTATTAAAAATTCATTTATTAAATCTGACATGTCCATATCTGCAGCAATTTTGTTTTCTATGCTAATTAAACTTAAATACGATATTCTTTCCTGTGACATAGGTACTAGATCTTAAATAATTTTTTATTAACTTAAGTTTCGAAAAACTTCTCTCACCAGATGCCACTGTCACAGGTATTGTCAAAAATTGTCATATTCGGAAACATTGTAGTAAGATCATTAGAAAATATATAATCTAAAACTGTTAATGCATTCATGTCGGGATTAATATATGTTAAAAGAGTTTCTATTTCATCACATAGATCTAACGCATTTATATCAGATTCGTTCCGCAGAGCCCAAAAGGGGATGTTTTTTACTTAAATTTCTGAGAAACGAAATAATGTAACTTTTCCAAGAAAAGAGTATGGAGTGCTGCAATTTAAAGAACATCCATAAATCTTTTTCTAAGTGGAATAAGCAATATCGAAAGAACATGTATATTTTAAACTAAATTGCTTGCAGATGTGGATAAGCAAATATTGAAAACAAAATTTATAATAACAAAAAACAGAAATAATAAATTAGGTTTAAGATATCAACCAAATAGGAAAAAGAAGATAAAATAAAAATGTTGGTTTTAAAACCAAATAATTGAAATCTTAAACTCTTTTATTATATTTCGACTGTTCAATACAGTGTTTATTAAGTCTTATTTAAAAAATAATATTTTACTAAGAGATCCTCAGTCATCAATTTTTAGTTTGTTTTGTTTACTAATCGTCACGTACTATATACAACGTAACGCAACGAAAACTAAGCAATTTTAAAGATTGATAAATGTTTTATGTGTAGAATTCAACGACGATTTTTATAAAATTAAAGCGTGCAAGAACATGTTCGATCCCGATCCCGTTTGATCTCGCCGATTACCGCGCAAATGATTGTTGTCGCTGGTCGACAATCGGAATAATCGGATTACCGACGGGTCACAACAATCATAATAGACAAGTATTTAAGCAAAATGCGGGTAACATTTAGTGTCATCAAAATTACCACATAAAAATAGTAATAATTTTATATTTTATTTGCCGCCCCCAAAGCCTGCCGCCGGGGTACTAGGCACCCCTAACACCCCCGCTTGGCGCGGCCCTGATGAAGATATTCAAAGTGGTAAAGACTTTCGGCCCATTAAAAGAAAAAAAGTGATTTCAAATGACAGTGACGAGTAATATTAATAGTCATCTGTTCCTATTACTGCAGGAAGTGGTATTTTTTAATTTATATTTCATAATTTTTATGTTTGGTTTTATTTATAATTAAATACTACTATTTTTCTTTATACTGAAATATTGAAATTTTGTTTATTTTTGCTTTTATAAATGAACTGTTAAAATCATTACAAATACTTGAAATAAAATTATTTTTTTATGAGTTTTATGGTTTTAAATTTTATAACATGGTTTCGATATAACACGGAACGAATTCTTATAATTTGTATTACTGCTAGGTTTTGCTTAATACGGTTTCGATATAACACGGTACTCTGTGAACAACGTATCGCTTAACACGTTTTCGATATAACACGGTACGAATTAATCTTATACTAGGGTTGACTATATATATATATATATATATATATATATATATAGTCCTATATATATATATATATATATATATATATATATATATATATATATATATATATATATATATATAGGATGTCAGAGAAATAAGGAATTAACAGTCGCGTCACCCCTCAATAGGATAAGAGTTATTTCCTTTACACTCTGTATATAATACACACACACACATATATATATATATATATATATATATATATATATATATATATATATATATATATATGTATATATGTATGTGTGTATATATATTATATACAGGGAAAATTCCTGCGGTTTTAGTGTCTACAGGGTGCTATGAGTCACCCCTCACAAGGACTTCACTTATTTCTCTGACACCCTGTATATATATATATATATATATATATATATATATATATATATATATATATATATATATATATATATAATTTTCCCTGTATATAATATATATACACACATACATATATACATATATATATATATATATATATATATATATATATATATATATGTGTGTGTGTGTATTATATACAGAGTGTAAAGGAAATAACTCTTATCCTATTGAGGGGTGACGCGACTGTTAATTCCTTATTTCTCTGACATCCTATATATATATATATATATATATATATATATATATATATATATATATATATATATATATATATATATATATATATATATAGGACTATATATATATATATATATATATATATATAGTCAACCCTAGTATAAGATTAATTCGTACCGTGTTATATCGAAAACGTGTTAAGCGATACGTTGTTCACAGAGTACCGTGTTATATCGAAACCGTATTAAGCAAAACCTAGCAGTAATACAAATTATAAGAATTCGTTCCGTGTTATATCGAAACCATGTTATAAAATTTAAAACCATAAAACTCATAAAAAAATAATTTTATTTCAAGTATTTGTAATGATTTTAACAGTTCATTTATAAAAGCAAAAATAAACAAAATTTCAATATTTCAGTATAAAGAAAAATAGTAGTATTTAATTATAAATAAAACCAAACATAAAAATTATGAAATATAAATTAAAAAATACCACTTCCTGCAGTAATAGGAACAGATGACTATTAATATTACTCGTCACTGTCATTTGAAATCACTTTTTTTCTTTTAATGGGTATTTGTATATATATATATATATATATATATATATATATATATATATATATATATATATATATATATATATTATATATATATTTATATAATATATTCGACAGCATTACTTGCACATGTACTATTGCACATGTACGTTTTACGCAGTCGGGTTTTTAATTTTTTTAATTTACTTTTTTATGGTAAATCATAAATAAGTACTTAAATTCCCTATATTTTGTTTCAAAAACTATGGAAATTTTAGTTACTGAGAAACCTTTGTTTGATACGTACCAATTACACACTTGCTAATTTTTTTCCTCCTATTCACTCCGCGTTTCCTATAAATCTTTGTTTTTTAAGAAGCTATTATTCCTTATAGTACGTTACAATTTTATATGATTGTCTTGAGAAGTCTTCATTTTCGTTCAAAGTGTCAGTGTTTTTTATTTTTTTTATGTCTGAAATTTTTCTTTTTAATTACAATTTTCTTCTTGATGATCTGTTTTATAGTTGGATAGGGGGCATAACATCCCTGCAAGAAGACGTAATCATATATACGTAATACAAATATGTATGTATAACTTTCATCACATCACATTATTTCTGAATACTTACTGGCGGAAATCGTGGTGGTTTAATCAGGATCACACCTGTCATCATATACAACGCTTCCTCGTGTGTAATTTCTGACGGCATATTTTGTACGCGTGGAATTATTGGCTGCAATGGAAATGAATTTCTTAGGAAATAGATAACTACCTAGCTTATATGTTAGTATATCCTATAAATGTAGTTACATTTACACTGACTACAAATTCGTACAACATTTTATTCGTATGGATTCATACGGGTTCGAATCGAATCACTAAACAAACATGTAAATTTAAACACTAGCTGTACCCACAACGTCGTTCGCGCTCCGTTCCGTAGTTTTTGTGTAATGGCTGCACATACTCAAAATAGCTTTTGAATTTTTCCGAAGCTTGAAACATTTTCTCGCAATAAAATGTGTCTTATACGTTGCCCCAATTAACAACCACATCAAATTTCTAAAGGGGTTTAATAGTTTTCGCATGATGCGTGCACGCGCTCAAAATGGTTTTTGTATTTTCCCGTGGGAATAAAACATTTTCCCGCAGTGAAAAGTATCCTAGCTGTTGAAATAGATAATAAGTTATTACCACACCTTTCATCAAAATCCGTCCAGTAGTTATTGCGTGACACTTGCACAGATAGATATATAAACAAAAAATTTAAAATCCCTGTTTTAATATCTAAATTGATAACTATCTACACTACCAGTACAATTTTCAAAAAATATTCCATGTTCAGATACGGTCTCATTACACTTTTATTCATATGTATATCCTACAGATGTGCAATTGGATTGCTTACAACTGTTTGTATAGGTTCAAACAACTTTATATTTTTTCGCATGGAAAAACGAAATAGATGAAAACTATGCAAAAAATTAATATAACGAAAGTTATTTGTATGAAAATGAGGAAAGTTTGAGATTTGGTCAAGATAATACAGAATTTTTTGGTACAAAAAATACTGGAACATGTGTTCTTAATAAATTAACCCTCAAGCTCATGACTGGGGTTCAGACGCACCCCACGCAAACTTTAGACTACGTTCCTGAACTAGCGAGCAATAGTACCGACTCCCGGTGCGAACCATAATTTAGTTCGAAGGTCTCTGAGTAGTGTCAGGTCGGTCGCACTTCTAGTTGTTGGTTAGTGGTTACGCAGTGTGTTTACAAATTCTGTATGGGGTGTGTAGAACCCCAGTCGTGAGTTTACGTTCAACTTTTGTGACAGTAAGTTTATTTTATATTTTATATGTAATCATCAATTCATGTATATTTTTTAAATAAATTATTTACATATTGCTAGGTTGATAAGAGATAGGCAAGGTGCAGCCTGTGTCCGAGATCAAAAAGATCGCAAAGGCCATTCTCATTTTGTTAAGTCTCACCGAGCCATATGCGAAGAGCACAAACTCTTATTTTGCACCTATTATGTGCGGTAATTGACTAAATTCTTGTATAATAGCTTATCCTGTTGAGTTACTTCAACGTTTTGTATCAATTTATAATAAAAAATTCTTTAAAACATAATTTTTAATTTACTAATGTTCGTCATTTTTAAGTGTCTAAATAAATATACTTTTTTAACAGAATAAAGTGACCGTAATTTTTTTCTATAGCCTGAAATCTCCTCTTCAACACGCCGTTGAAAATTTTAAAATTGCTTGAGCGCTTGAAAAGTTACAAATTTTTATTTGAAAAATGAGCTTTTTGCTGATTTTTTCCGGTTTTTGGTGTTCTAGTGTGTTTTTTATGACCTGAATTTGCTTAAAATTAGATTCTATGTATACCATTCTCTTCCTTATAAAAAAGGAAGAGAATGGTATACGATAATGTCGGTTTTGTTAGTCATAGAACCGACTTATTATCAAGAAAACAATGGGGTGCATTTGAACCGCAGTCATGAGTTTGAAGGTAAAAAAATTGAGTCATGAGCTTGAGGGTTAAATTCGATAGCTAAGTCCATTGAGGATTACAAAAACCGAATATTAAATAGAAATTCATTATACAAACTACTGTATTTACTTCTTCTATTAACTTCTACAGCAATCCCCCGAAGAACACTATTAATTGGTTCCGTGTTCTCTGAAACCGTGTTGTTCAAGACTACAGACATTAAAGTCAGGCATTTTCTATTATAAGTGTGAAAATAAAAGTATGTATATAAAAAAGTTTCAAAAAAATAGCGCAACGAAATTTGAATTACGTACTTACATGTACACATTTGTATGTAACGCGTATTTATTTCGATTAAAATAGAATGAAATTGAGCATTCGTTAGCTCTGCAGTCGGTCTATCATAAAAATTGATTGAAAACTTAGATCGTAAATATTTCGTAAACGGTGCATCGTAGCTCAAAAATAACGAAATTTTTGAAGGCTTACGCGAAGCAAGTTGTGGGTATTTCAAACATATTGCGACTGTTAAAACCTACTTTTCCTTGGGTATCGAAAATTATCAATAACGAACTACTTATCAAAAATTGGTTATAATTGTTTAATTTAAGCTCTATTAGTCCCTCTGATTTGGTCACCAATAGAATATTTTTGAAAAAATTAGTTTTCAGTACTTTTCGTAAACGTAAACTTCTGATCGTAAATATCTCGTAAACTGTGCGTTGTAGCGAGAAAACAACGAAATTTTTGAAGGCTTAAGCGAAGCAAGTTGTGGGTATTCCGAACATATTAGGACTGTCAAAACCTACTTTTCGTTATCGAAAATTATCGATACCGTGTAACTTATCATAGATTGGTTAAAACTGGTTAATTTAGGCTCTGTTAGTCACATTGATTTAGTCACCAATAGAATATTTTCGAAAAAATCAGTTTTCGATACTTTTCGTAAACGTAAATATCTCGTAAACGGTGCGTCGCGTCGTAGCAAAAAAATAATGAAATTTTTGAAGGCTTAAGCGAAGCAAGTTGTGGGTATTCCGAACATATTAGGACTGTTAAAACCTACTTTTCGTTATCGAAAATTATCGATGTCGAAAATAACGACATTTTGAAAATTTGAATATGTAAATTTCTAGAGATTCGTTATCATTTCTATTATGAAATTCTCAAAAATTTTAGTATTTTTTATTTCCAGCATTTTTTCTTTTATAATGACAGATTCAATTTACATGATATTTATTCGTGTAAATCAAATCCACATTGAACTGATATGTTCGCGTACATTGAGGATCGATGTAACTTTATATCAAATATATAATATATGTATTTTATTAGTCGAATTTTCTCCGAAAAATTAGACTTATACAGTCTATACGATAAGAGCTGCGACAGGCGAGAGTAGGGGCGCTATCCGTTTTCGGACCCGTAGAACACGAATATGTAGAAAAAAAAAATGTCTGATATATATATATATATATATATATATATATATATATATATATATATATATATATATATATATATATATATATATATTTTCCCGCCACCTTCTAATTTGTGTAGGGCCCCCCTATGGAAGTTAAGAGATGAAATTTGGTAAATGGGGCTCATTTTCGAGGCACCTCAGACTATCAAAGTGGGGTCAAATTTTGGGCAAATTTTTTTTCTGACCCGACCTTTAAGGGGGTGGTGGGGGGCGGAAACACAATAAAACTTTTCCAAACCAGTTTTAGATAATGTTTCGGTCAATTATCTACAACATATCCAAAATTCAGCTTCCTAGGATGATATGGTGGGAGTAGAGGGGGGAAAAACGATTTTCGCTGGATCTAACAGGCCCCCAGCCCCCCAGAATTAACGTAGAGGGTTGAAATTTGGTGTGTTGATAAAGTTCGTACCTAGGTTGTGCTTTTTGGAGGTTTTAATATTTTACCCCCACCCCCCTCATTTTTAAGCTACAATTTCATGCATTTTCGACGTTTTCGAAGTTTGTACCACTCGCACAGGTCACCCGAATAAACCTAGAGGGCTGAAATTTTGTATTCGGATTGAGTTAGTATCAAGGGGGTGCCTTTTGGGGGTCTCGACTTTTAACCCCTACCCCCACCATTTTTATACCTAAAAGAACATGATTTTTCTTGTTTTTTAACAGTTTCGTTCGGGTCAAAATCTCCCCAAATAAACATAGAGGGCTGAAATTTGGTGTACAGGTTAAGCTAATAGCCAGACACTGTTTTTTGGAGGTTTCAACTTTTAACCCTTACCCCCACGATTTTTACGCCAATATTTCCTTAATTTTTTTGCTTGTTTTCTAACACATCTAGAAACTCCATAAGGAAACCTAGAGGGCTGAAATTTTGTACGTGTATTCAGTTAGTATCCAGCTAGTACCTTGTAGAGAGTCCGCATCACTTTTCCCCCCACTTCTCCCATTTTTACATCGGAATTGAATGCTATTGTTAAATGTGTTTTAAAAGCATTATGTTTATTCTAAATACAAGTAGGCGAATAGTAATTTTAAAAAATTTAAATAAAAGTGAACTTACTTTTATGACAAATGAAATACATACATATTAAGTAATTTAAAAATGTTATTAAAGTCACTGTTTATTTATAAATTAGGAATTTTGGATTTTTAGTATTTATAAAATAGAAATTTTGGATTTTTTTGGAAAGAAAAAATATCTTTATAAAGGCCTTCCAGTTTACTATTTAAGGTCCTTTTTTAATTTTTAAAACTAAAACATAAAGGCAATTAGCGGATAAACATGGGCAGGAATGTCCTCGTACGAATTGTGTTGGCTTTTTTTCTGCTACCTGTTTTCGGCACAAAATTGAAATTTACTGAGATACAGCCCTTAAATACTTAAAACCTTTTTTTAAAGCCTCGATCAGCCGAACACTCATCACCAGTTTTGAAACCAACAAAATGACAATTCGGTTGTAGACTTTCAATCACATTTCGCTTGTAGACATTCAATACCGAAGATGAAGGGGAAAATTCGACTACCGTGATGGGGCCCCGCTGCTCACGGCGTTTTTTATTTTTCAGAAGAATTACTTAAAAATCGTGTTGTTTGAAACCGTGTAATTCGGGAAAAGAGTACCCGTGTTCTTTGAGACCCGTGTTCTTCAAGTACCGTGTTCTTCGGGGGTTACCTGTATTAAATAATAAAGTAAAGAATAAATTTAATTTTCGTACATATTCACACGGAAAAACAGTGACCCAGAAAAACCCTTTTGGGGACCATATGAATTTTAATTAACTGGTCTAAATGATAGTTTATGGTGATACTTTAGTTCTTGTTTTTTGGATAAGATGGGTTAAACTCTATGATTGTATTCATATCCACGCCAAAGCAAATGTGACATCCTTGATGACCTCTTGCGTTAAAAAAGGTTAAAAAAAGATAAAAAGTAAAAATAAAATACAAAACTTTTCTTATATTAGTACCTTAACGTGATGATGAGACTTACAAATTATTGGAATACACTTTAGTAATATAACCAAACAATCTTTCTTATAAGGAAATGCACTCCGAGCGAAATTCGGGATTTTGATGAAACTTCGCTGGTGTGTAGAATAGGCAAAAATAAGGGACGCGTATTTTTTTTATCGGCCATCTTCCAAGTTTAGGAGGTGAAACCAGCCCCTAAATTTGGGGGTTCAAAAATCGTATTTCTTAAGATATCTCAAAAACTATAAGAGATAGAGGAAAACTTTAAATTGACAAAATGTTACTCTTTGAAAGACCTATTCACCTGTGGAGGTTAAATCAGAGACGGGTTCATAAAAGGGGCTGGAGGGGTGAAAATGGGGATAAATTTTCTTGTACAGCCTGAATGGTTCAATGTATCAAATTTTTGCCATCATAAGTAGAAAGAGCACCAAAAAATAGGGGATACGTGTTTTCGCGTTTTTTCGAAATATATCTAGTATCCAAGCCATATAAGGAAGAAAAAAATAGGGTAGATTATATTGCATTATTATTGATTGCAAATACGTTATATATTTTTTTATTTTTATGTTGATTTTCATCATGAAAATGTAAATTTTTATTTTCCGATAATGATTCATATATTCTTCAGTAGTAAATTAATTGGTAATTTAGCCATGTGTACATTTGGTTACTCATATTCGATATTTTTTATACCTATTTCTGCGAAAGTTAAAGTTCTCTGGTGTGCTTGAAAAATCTTTTTCGCTCACTTTCAGGTGCTTTGCAATAAATTTTGCGATTTGGGAAATGGGGTTGACACCTATAAAACATACAAAAAGAATAAGCAAAATAGTTTGAATGTTGAGAAAGAAATAAACCGCGTTTATTTGGTTAAAAACGAATTTGTAAAAAGATAAAGGCAGTTGTTGAACGGAAGATTATTGCTTCTTGTTGAACATTCATTAACACTTGCTGACCAGAGAACTTTGGTAGAAATAGGTATAAAAAATATCGAATATTAGTAACCAAATATACACATGGCTAAATTACCAATTAAGTAAGTACTGAAAAATACATGAATCATTATCGGAAAGTTAAAATTTACATTTTCGTGATGAAAATAGGCATAAAAATAAAAAAATATAGAAGGTATTTGCAATCAATAATAATGCAATATAATCTACCCTATTTTTTTGTTCCTTATATGGCTCGGTTACCACACATATTTCGAAAAAACACAAAAACACGTGTCCCCTATTTTTTGGTGCTCTTTCTATTTATGATGGCAAAAATTTGATACATTGAACCGTTCAAGCTGTACACGTAAATTTACCCCCATTTTCACCCCTCCAGCCCCTCTTATGAACCCGTCCTTGATTTAACCTACACAGGTGAATAGGCCTTTCAAAGAGTAACATTTCGTCAATTTAAAGTTTTCCTCTATCTCTTATAGTTTTTGAGATATCTTAAGAAAAACGATTTGAACCCCCAACTTTAGGGGCTGGTTTCACCCCTAAACGTGGAAGATAGCCGATAAAAAAAAATACTGGTCCCTTAATTTTGCCTATTCTACACACCAGCGAAGTTTCATCAAAATCCCGAATTTCACTCTGGGTGCATCTCCTTGTTAGAAATATTTATTTTTAATTCGAAGACCGTAAAATACGAGGTTTGGAGTATCTATTGAGATTTGCTTAAGTCTTCAGTATAAAGATAACGATTAATTGAATATTTTTAACAAAAATCCTATTTTTTCCTGTAAGATCGGCTATACTAAAAACGTTTTGATAAAATACAATGATAGATTTGAAAAGAACAGAAAAGTTTATATAGATAGGTACCGCACATATTTCGGAAAAACGCAAAAACCCGTATCCGCTGATTTGTGGTTCTCTTTCTATTTATGATGGTGAAAATTTGATACATTGAACCACTCAGGCTGTACAAGAAAATTTACCCCCATTTTCATCCCCTCCAGCCCCCCTCATATTCCCGACCCTGGTTTAACCTATATAGGTGAATAGGTTTTCTAAAGAGTAATATTTCGTCAATTTAAGGTTTTCTTCTATCTCTTATAGTTTTCGTGATATATTAAGAAATACGATTTGAACCCCCAACTTTAGAGGCTAGTTTCTAGTTTCACTCCGTAAAAGTGGAAGATGGACGATAAAAGAAAGTACGGATTTCTTATTTTTGCCTTTTCTACACACCAGCAAAGTTTCATTAAAATTGCGAATTTCACTCTGGGTGCATTTCCTTGTAAGATCTGTGTGAACTTTAAATGAACACAAAAAAAATTTCCAGCGTATAACTAGTCTCCAGGAAATAAATTCGCGACTCATTAAGAAAAAATGCGGCATTTCATATTACATGAATTACGAACAAGAAATCTTACCACAGTTTGCATCATGATAACTGCTTTATACATATCTCCTTGTAAGTCTGCCATAAACTTATCCAGTAAATTTTGAGACCGAACGCTCAACACGAAGTCTTCAATACATCTCGAACGTAACATAAACTGTTCCGTGGTCATTGCACCAATGTTAATAACATACTGTGTCTCTTCTGGGCTAGTACTTTCTTCCGGTATTACATACAATAACTTACTATCTTCACGAAATTGATATAATAGTAAAAAGTATTCAGGATGGTCGTCCCAATACGAACCAATAACACTAAACGTGTGATTTACCGGGCTTTGGCTGAGCATACGTTGGACGATATTCTTTGCAATAATGGACCGGAACATATTTCCAATAACACCTTGTTTACTGGTTGATGGCATTGGATGACACTGAACGTCACTTGACAAATTTGCTTCCCTGTATTGAGATTCACCTGCACGAAACAAGTATTTTAAATGTAAACAAACACGTATATAGGGGGGGGTCAAGGGGTCATGCCCCCCCCTGCCGAGAATTAAAAATATACACTAGATTTTATTTTAAACACCGTATTGATAAATTTACCAGTTAACGTTTTTTTTCTTTTGGTCGAAGAAACCTTTTAGTCCTGTTATTTTCCGCATGAAACTCCCCCCCCCACCAAGAAGCTCGGCTGTATACGCCCCTGAATGTAAATGATCCGAATGTGTCATCCGAATTAGAAACATCATAGAAGAAGAATTTTCAAGCAAAAGTATACTACATTTTTATACGTACGATCGAAGTGTCAGCATTTTTTGATGTTATTATATGTATCATCATATATTATTAGTTGAATCAAATAAGAGAGTAAATAATAAACAAATATTTCATTTCGTAAAAATACTACTTTTATTTTGAAACTATGACGATATCGTTTCGAACCGTCAGTTCATTTTCAAGTAGAATTTGAGCAAACTTTGAAACCCGGAGGGCAGAGCATTTCAGATCATATAGAAATAAGAAATACGACTCTGCTTTTGCGAGGCATTTAATTGACACCGGTCACACACCAGAACGGGAAATTACCGTGTTGCACGAAGCAAGCAAAGGACAGAACTTAACAACAATCCTAGAAGCAATAGAAATAAATAAACAACTCCAATCGCCTTTTAAATGACTACACCGATATTTACAGTTCAACTTTATTTTCAATATTATAATTTATTTAAATCTTTAAAACTGTATTTGTTGTAATATTTTTTTTTTTTTGCTGATTTTAAGTTTCAATATTTTGTCACATGTTTTGCCTTTTTGTCACATGTATGTAATCTTGTTTTTCTTGATTTTCGGATTCTCCTACTATCCCTACCTTTTCCACTTCCATATCACATACCACTCCCCCTTCACAAGTATAGATGAATAAAATTAGTATATAAGGTATGTATCGAATGAAATTTTTATTCGGTTTGAAAATAAACTGAGGGTTCGAAACAATCTTGTCACAGTTTCAAAATAAAAGTGGTATTTTTGCGAAGTAAAATATTAGTTTGTTATTCACAAATATGGAATACTATAAAGTAACGCTCAAATCTATTAACATTAGTAAGAGAGAATAAAAAAATAAAACATTCAAAAAACTAAAAATAATATATAAAATAGGCATATGATTAATTATTTTATTATCAAAGTTTGGGTGCGCGTTATAGGGCGAACATACAAACAAAAAAAAAAACTAAAAAATTGGTCCCAATTTTGGGGTGCGCGTTATACGCCGGAATAGTATATTATTCAATGAGCTGGTAATGATAGTTATTACTTACGAAGCTGAAATTCCGACGCGAGCCGAGTTGACGAGGAAAGTGTCGTAATTTATCTGCGTGAGTAATAGCCATTGCAAGTGGGTAGAATACTATTAGTCTAGTTCACAAGTTGAAAAACGTGAAAAATTGAAATAAAGCTCTTAAAAATATGAGCAATAGCTCATTCGATTCGTAATGACCTATAGAAAAATGTATTAAATTTCTCCATTTGTTTATAAAAAAATTATTAACAAATGACGTAAAAAAATCGCAACCAATGTTATTTACTGTCATGGGTAGATAAAAGAACGTCAGAATTATAAAATTGCTAAAAAAAAAATTTTATTGTTATTTCCTTCATATTTCTTAAATTTTTACCTTGAAGAAATTAAGAAGTGCTCCACGAGGCTAAAAATTTTTAATGTAATTCTTTAAACTTTTATGTAACTATTTGTGAAAGCAGAGATCCGCAAATTATTTATTGGTTAACAATTGCATAACTATATGAAAAATTAAGATAAAAATTTTTTTCTAACGAGATTTTATTCTTTGAAGTGTTTTGCATGCAGGATAACTTTTTAAATTTTTAAATTAACATTTACTACTATAAAAAAAATTATTTTCGGTGGTATGTTGTTTTCAGCGTCGCTGCGTCTATGACTGAACTAAAACTGGCGCGCGGAAACCGATTTTCGGCATTAAGTTAAAATTAGAAATAATGGAGGTAGAGTTCCGGAAGTCGGAACTCTTTTATTGCAAATGTCCTCCTCTTTAAGAATCGTTTAGTTTCATTTCTTAACTATTAATATTTTTAAGTTATTAATAAAAAACCTGAATACCTTGTTTTTTTCCATCTTATTTTGTTAATAACAATTGTAATTTTTTATGTGGTGTAAAATTCTTAAAAAACATTTTTCTGTAGGTCATTGCGAATCGAATGAGCTATTGCTCATATTTTTAAGAGCTTTATTTCTATTTTTCACGTTTTTCAACTTGTGAACTAGACTATATGAATGATTCTTTTGCGACATTTTCCTTTTAGATTTAAATAAAATTGAATATAAATTTTAAATTAAAAGAACAATTTTTTTTAATCTATCTCTAATTATATTAAATGTTCGTATATGTATGTATGAATCTATGGATACGATCAAAATAAAATTCAAAATGTTTTGTTTACTTACACGTTACTACGCAACATAAATATATAAAATTAAAACATGATACATATATTATGCACAATACAATCGCAAGTCCATTGAATAAAGGTTAATACGGTGATTTCATTGGTCGAAAGGTATTCAGTCGAGTAATGATCCTTCCTCCACACTTTTGAATAATGCCTAACTTTCTCAACAATTAATGGATATGTAATGAGTGTGTTCTTCAGCAGGAGTAGAAAAAATACGTTATTTTTATACGCATGATCCAAGTGTCAGCATTTTTTGTGTACTGTCTATAAAATGTATGTATATCATTGGAAACTACTGACAAGTCAATGGTTAAAGCTGAGCATCCACCAGGTCGGAAACGTGGCACGGCGCAGTTCCGCTTTCGGAGATAAATACATCTGAATAAATGCAGGTGCGTCCATTAGGACGCCAGAACGGCGCGGTATCGCCCCACGGTTATTGATGTAAAAACCGCGTCACGCCGCGTTTCGACCTAATGGACGCTCAGCCTAATATGACAGGCTGTCCACAAAAAAATGCCAATACTTGGATCATGCGTATAAAAAAATTTATAAAATGGAAAGATCTTTTGAACATATCGCTTTATAAAATGATTTTCATTTCATTCGCCACAGACAGACATTGTCATCCTCAAAAAATTTGCGGTCATATAGAATTGTAGACAACACAGCCTTCCTGTTTTTTTTTTCTTTTTTTTGTATCTCCTTTATGCCATTAGGATCTCTTTAAATACTTACGTGACCTATGAGTGAATTTTTTATGACGAATCGACATTTGATCCAACTGTCGTTTGAGAAAATATATTCGTTGCGACAAACGACGTCCATTTTTCGTTTGTGGTAAAAATGGTATTACACTATCCAACATAATGAATAATTTACAATGGTGGCAAAATGTATTCTCACCAACACATTTTTGCATATGTTGTACGATAAATTTCAATTTACAATAGGATAAATGCTCAATTGCCGAGGGATCAACAGCCATCGAATTTTTCATCCATTGTGCACAAAGCTCTAGAGCGTGATATTGGGCCGCAGTTGGTTGATGAGATAGCGGCTCTGACATTTGATTTTACCTGCAATGAAAATATATACAGTATAGGTAGGTCAAATTAACTTAATTGATCTGACATCATCAAAAAAATGCAACAAACGAAACAATATTACTTATACCTATAGTTTTCGGTCTATTTTTCATTTTCTTACTTTTATACATATTAAAGTGACTATAATAATTTGTACGTTCAATTTTGCTTCACTTTTTAATGACGTCAGAGGAATTTAACTTAATTTGATTAGAGTGGGTGCTCATTTTAGGGGGCGGTTATATTCTATGAAAATGTCGCATAAATCTCTCAAAAAATTATTAAAATGACCAAATTAATCCATAAAAATTGTAGATTTCAACTTGTTCAATTTATCTTCATTTGAAACAAAAAATAAAAAAATAAAAATTGACAGTTTTCTTTCATTTAAAATATTGCAAGTTCACCGAATCATTAGAAAAAGCTAAATAATTCTAGAACAAGAGCTACGTTCAAAAATATATCAATTATGAGGCCAGCGAAAAGACATATTTTTAAGCTCAGAAAAAACAGTTCCGTATTGAAATGTTTGTTTAGAATAGTTCCGGAATTAGTCTAATGCGTCCCGGAAGTCCCGTATGCAGTAGATTGCAAATAATAAGAAAATTTGATTTACAAGTAAAGATACCGAGAACGGACCTTTCGATTTTGAAAAAAAATTGAATATATTGTAGAATCGTGTTCCTCAGTGTTCTTTAGTCACGACCCGGTAAAATCTCAAATAATTTTATGCGGACCGGTCACATTTATAATCACATGATAATTATCAGTTTTTTGAATCACATTTATACTTATATTTTTCCGACCGATTCGTCTACCATGCGTGTATTTCAGATATATTTCGACACTTTCTTAAGCATTAGAAAAATATTTAAAGGCCGTTCTTTAATTTTAAATAATATTGTAACCTTTTCCGCCATTAGTTGGAATATCATTTGATCGTGTAATATGAAGTGGCGTTTTCCGACCACTCCGTCTACCATGTAATCAATATATCATATATATTGATTATACTTCCGAGCACTTCCTCTTATATATATATATATATATACATATATATATATATATATATATATATATATATATATATATATATATATATATATATATATATATATTAAAATTAAAGAACGGCTTTTAAATATTTTTTTGCGTGACAATGTTGAGAAGTTTTCTAAACTATACCAAATTCTTTTAGAATATTCTAGATTTTTCCAAAATGTTCCGGAATACTCTTTTAGAATATTCTAGATTTTTCCAGAATGTTCAGGATATTTTTTAATTTTTGAAATGAACTTCAAAAATGTGTGACTGTAGTTGGTCCAGAATGTTCTAAATTATTCTTGAAATTTCAAGAATGATTTAGGAAATTCTGCAGTGTACCCAAATACCTAAAACTATAATATTAATAGATTTGAGCGTTACTTTATGGTATTCCATATTTGTAAATAATAAACAAATATTTTACTTTGCAAAATACCACTTTTATTTTTGAAACAATATTGTCACAGTTTCAAAAATAAAAGTGGTATTTTGCAAAGTAAAATATTTGTTTATTATTTACCTAAAACTATATTGAAAATTATTAGAAAATGATTACTATTGGTCTAGAATATATTAGATTATTTTAAAAATTTCTAGATTTATCTGAGAAGTTCTAAAATATATTAAAATGTTCAAAATTATTTAAGAATGATTTAGACAGTCTAGAACGTTCTGGATTGTTTTAAAAATTTGTAGTACATTTTGGAAAATTCTGATATATATATATATATTTAAATGCTTAAAATCTATTGAAAATGAGTTCTAATTAGTCTAGAATGTTTTTCAAAAATAATCTAGAAAGTTCTGTGGTGTATCCAAACACTGAAAATTATTAATACCCCTGTCGCAGCATCTGCATAACATAGCGAATTTCCTCCTATTAACCTATTAACCTAGTTCAAAAAATAATTTTTCAAAAGACTACAAGACATAATAATTAATAACAGTGAGATTCTATGTCCATTTTTCAGACTTTTGTCTAATACAGACGCCACCTAGAATTATTTTTTATCTACAAAAACATCCGTCTATAGAATTCAATTTATTACTTAGGAAAATAATTCAAATGTCACTAACAATAAGTATCTTAAATGAGTTTAAAAAAGTCAAAACGACACTGTTTATTAAATTGCGTAAGAACTGACTCTGACTAGTTAACAGAGGTCAAGTGGGTGTAAGCTAATAAATGCAAATACAACGAATTTATAAAAATTTTCTTGTAGTACAAAATCCAGAAAAGTGAGATCGCGTACTTTTTTTAGTTAATTGTACATTGTTTTTTTTTTGCACAAAATTTTTAAAAATAGTTTATTTTCTTAAAGAGAAAGATTGGAACCCTAGTCACAGATATCCCCACAAGAAGTTCTCTTACTAAAAAAAAAAAAACTATCAAAAAACGTATAAATCTACCAAGTACTTAACATCTCAATATTTTTATTATATATAAACATCTAAAAATATTTCAGTCTGTTTTTGGCAGTTCTGACAAAACTCAGACACTTTTCAAAATTTTTTCATTGTTAAAATCGAAACGTTCTTTTGAAAACGGTTAAATGTACAATATTTTTCATTAAAATGTCGACACAATTACCCCCAAGTTAACTACCCGTAGACTTAAAATTAGAAAATTGAGAAAAAACAATTTAGTTAAATTTTTTACGTAGATTTGAAATCTGTAAACAAAATTTAAATTCTTTTTAATTTTCATTCCCTTTTGACAAAATTAATCCCCAAATTGTAACACCCAGCCACCCCTGTTAATATAATTTGAACAAGTTGTGTATCAACAGATGGCTCTGTCTCTTACAGATATTTGAAAAATTAAATTTCTACGCCAATTTTTGAATTTATTCCTTCACACCGTTTTTTCGCAGATAAAAAAATACGTGGCGTTTATTTTTTAGTGTTCTACAACATTATTCGAATTCTTGTAATTTTTTTAATAATTTAAATACAGTCAGATAAAATGCTTTATTTATTTAACGATAAATATTAATTTTAATCGAATAGAGTTTTGTAATATAAAATTTAATAATAATTAAATAAAATATAACTCAGAATAAATTAAAACTAATTTTAAGTTACATAAGAAAGTTTTTTTATGCTAAAAAAATTTTCACAAATTTTCGAATGAAATAATTAAATTCTAATTTGTAAATTTGTACAGCTTGAATGTGAAAACTATTTTTGAATATAATATTTTTCGTGCATTCTTAATTAAACTGTGATAAAAGCTTTGTGGTCCTTTCAAAAATTTTTTAGATACCATTATAACTTGTCGTTTTGGCGCCGCCGTTTTATTTGCTATTATTTAGTTATAAAATTCAAAAGGATATTTTAAAAATGTGTATTAAACGACCAAGATTTTCTTCCGTGGAAATTAAAGTTCTAAAAGAAAATGTAATAATAAATTACTTAAAGATATAAAAAAAATTACCGGCGAATTACCTTTCAAATACAGTTGTTGCAAGTATTTAAAAATTTTGTCAAATTTTTTCAAAAAACTCGAATTTTCAGTACACGTGTTAAAATATATAAATGTTCGCCTTCAATTTATTAATTTTACTCTTTTTGAATGATTCGCCTTAAAATTTTTCAGTATTTTCAAAACGAAATTATAATAGAACTGATAGAATTGTGTCAAAATTAAAAAAAAATTTTTTTTCTTGACAAAACAATTGAATGTGTTTAGTATTAAAATTGAATATATTATGCATACATTTACAAATTTTTAAGCGTATATTCAAATGCGCATAAATTTACGTTAAAAGTGTTATTGTTTCAGTGTGGTTTAACATAATTTTTATGCAATTGTACCAAAATGTTAATAGTTTTAATTCCGTGGTAATATAATCTATCGCCTCTAACATAAAACAAATTTTCTTGATAATTTTTATCAAAAAAAAAAAAAAAAAAAAAAATGGAACAGATATATTATAACAACTTATCCAACTGAGAGAAATAAAATATAGCTGAATCGTTAAATTGGATTACAAAAATCAAGACACGGCACTTATGAAGCCTTTTTTTTCGAATGTAGCATCGGAAAACATGGAACAAAAGTAATTTGACTGTGAGTGCGAGTGTAATGAAAAATGATTTCTTCCAATATATTTTCTAATTTTTCTTAAAAAGTAAATAACTTAGAGCAATGGTCCAAAAACATTTTTACGCATTTGCCTTTGACTTTCTATTGATGTAAAAAAATTTTGAAAAATTGCTCAATTCTGACAAAAACTCATTTTGTTGACAAAAAATGACCGAAAAACCTACTTCTGAGCGTCCGACATGTCTGACTAACGAATTCATCCAACGATTTGGGAAATCGAATTCGCACACAAAATTTCATAAGTATTAAACATTTCGTTCGAGAGTTATCGCGCGGGAATATGCAAATCTAGAATGTAAATCTACTACCTGTCCACTTACTGTCTTCGGTCATCATCTATCTTCGGTTTACGCAGGCATAAAACTGTCTGCAAGTAACTGAAATAATTTGAAAGTAATAAATTATTGAAATAATTTCAGAAAGATGTTTTTTTGCAGTAAAATAGCAATATCTTTTTTTTATAAAGTAAAGCGAAGCAACTTTTAGACCATTTTAAAAACTACAATAAATGAGCAATCTTTTAGCATAACTTGCCCGGGTAAGGTGGTACATTTCTCTTACAGCATGAAGAGTGAAACTTAGCTCACAAAAAAAGAATTATTTATGAATCGGTAAAAAAATTTATTTTTTCCAAGATTATAGGTATATAACCCTTACTTTGGATTGCGATCTACAAAAGGACTCTTCAGAGTTGCGTAATAAAAATTAGAATTCAGAAAATCTAGTCTTGTAGCTGTGGTACTCGAAAATCTGATCAAAATTGTCGATCTTCCCGAAATTCATAAAAGTGTCAATATCTTGAAAGCCAGCGATATTTTACCAGACAATATTTTGATATTCTGGTCAGACATGAGCTGGTCTATCATCTTTCCAAGGGATATCGTTGACTTTTGGGACAGCCTGTATATAAGATATAAAAACTGATTTTATAACCATATATCGACACTTTCTTAATCACTAGAGAAATATTTAAACGCTGCGCCGTTCTTTATTATTAAATAGTATTATATTGTATAATACGAAATGTAGTTTTCCGACCACTTCATCTACTATGTAATTCAGATAAATATCGACACTTGCTTAAGCATTAGCCAATATTTTAAATGGAATTCTTTAATTTAAACCGAATTTTTGTAAACCTTTTGGCCTCGGTATAACATTAAATCGTGTTATATAATTTTTCGTTTTCCGATCATTTGATTGACCGTATAACCCCACTAAGTTAGACCCGTTATTTTCTTTTTTCAGGCAAAAACAGTTGTGCCGTATTGTGGTTCGGCCTTGGGATCTTTAACTTATCAGTGCTTTCTTTTTTTTTTTTGCTCATAATTGTATTTTTGAAAAGAAGTTTTTTGGATTTTTTCAAATATCACTGGAATAAAAATAAGATTGTTACATTGTACCGCATTGACTAGTGAAAAATTTGGCCACCTGGCGACATTCTACAGTGCAAAAAAATTAAAGCTAAAATGTAGAGTTATTTTTTATTTTATTTTAATATTTATTATTATTACTGCATGCATTTTTTTTGCAAGAGCGTTAAATATTTTACAGCTAGGTACGAATATTATACAGTAAAAATATTAGTTTTTATGATAGAATGATATGTTTTATAAATTTATCAGTTTTGTTCAAAGTAGCTTCACTTCATGGTACTATTATAGTCTAGTCTAGAAGAGCCATTTTAGTAAAATTCTCATAGAGGGCACCAAAAATTATGATTTTGGTGTCATTCGATTCGTATTGACCTCTAGAAGCATTTTGAAAAAATTGAAAATGCGCTCATAAAAATTGCAATTGTTACAAACAAAAGAGTGAAAGAAAAAAAGAGTGTTTTTGTTTTTTTGAAAAATCTCAAAAACTATTAAAGATTTTGGAAATTAAAAAAAAGATCTGAAAAGAGCAGGAAATTTCACAAAAATAAGTCCCGACTCCCGAAACTGTATCTCCAATATTTATAATTTTAACACTTAACAGAGCCCTAAAGTTATTGCTAAAATAGGGTGTTTGGCGTTCTCGCGCGCCGCGTCATTCAAACACGATAAACAAAAAAAATTATTTAAATATATTAAATATCAATATTAAGGAATGAAAAAATTCACGTACCTTCGGAATAAGTTGATAAACAATAATCCGTGCAAAAAAATTTTTATATGTATTTGCCATTAGTTATGCTATTGTTAATTAACAAAATTTTTGAAACCGAAAGTTGACATAGAAACCTTAATAATTATTTAACTAAAAAGCTCAAATTTTTTTTGCTTCGTAGAATTGTTCTGAAGATGTGAAAAAATAGATTCCCGTTGAAAAAATCAAAAATTTTTAATTTTCCACTTTTTTATAAACAATCAATTGCATTGAAAAATGAGAAATGTTGATAAAGCATTTGTTTTTTTTATTTGTTTTTTAAATCTTAATTATTTCGTTTTTTTCTCATTGAGCGCCACCTGAAAATAATTTTTTTAAATTTTTTAATGCTACTATTTAAAAAATTGTTATAAACAAATGCATTGTTTTTGAGGCAATGAAAAAATTTTCTTTTTGATTCGAAGGACCAAAAAATATTATGATTTTTAAAAGAAAAATCGTTTCTTAAAAAAATTTTTTTATTGCTCAAAAATGCATTTGTTAATAAACAATTTTTTTGTGTCATTTATTTTATTAATATTAAAGATTCGGTTTTTTTTTTTTTAATTCATTAGTTAATTGCTCTTTCATATTCCGAAGAAATTACAATTTTTTATTTATATTTAATAAGTTTATTTAATAAACAATTTGTTATAAACAAGTAAATTTTTACGTTTAATTTTTTTTTTAAACTGCCGTAATAAACGAAAGCAACTATGTGTCATTTGGTTTATAAAAAGTTTTTTGTCCATTTTTTAGAAAATAAATGACACAAAAAAATTGTTTATTAACAAATGCATTTTTGAGCAATAAAAAAATTTTTTTAAGAAACGATTTTTCTTTTAAAAATCATAATATTTTTTGGTCCTTCGAATCAAAAAGAAAATTTTTTCATTGCCTCAAAAACAATGCATTTGTTTATAACAATTTTTTAAATAATAGCATTAAAAAATTTAAAAAAATTATTTTCAGGTGGCGCTCAATGAGAAAAAAACGAAATAATTAAGATTTAAAAAAACAAAAAAAAAAAAACAAATGCTTTATCAACATTTCTCATTTTTCAATGCAATTGATTGTTTATAAAAAAGTGGAAAATTAAAAATTTTTGATTTTTTCAACGGGAATCTATTTTTTCACATCTTCAGAACAATTCTACGAAGCAAAAAAAATTTGAGCTTTTTAGTTAAATAATTATTAAGGTTTCTATGTCAACTTTCGGTTTGAAAAATTTTGTTAATTAACAATAGCATAACTAATGGAAAAATACATATAAAAATTTTTTTGCACGGATTATTGTTTATCAACTTATTCCGAAGGTACGTGAATTTTTTCATTCCTTAATATTGATATTTAATATATTTAAATAATTTTTTTTGTTTACCGTGTTTGAATGACGCGGCGCGCGAGAACGCCAAACACCCCATTTTAGCAATAACTTTAGGGCTCTGTTAAAATTATAAATATTGGAGATACAGTTTCGGGAGTCGGGACTTATTTTTGTGAAATTTCCTGCTCTTTTCAGATCTTTTTTTTAATTCCCAAAATCTTTAATAGTTTTTGAGATTTTTCAAAAAAACAAAAACACTCTTTTTTTCTTTCACTCTTTTGTTTATAACAATTGCAATTTTTATGAGCGCATTTTCAATTTTTTCATAAAGTTTCTAGAGGTCAATACGAATCGAATGACACCAAAATCATAATTTTTGGTGCCCTCTATGAGAATTTCACTAAAATGGCTCTTCTAGACTAGACTATTAACCCTACACAAAATTGAATAATTTGAACGAAACAGTACAAAATAGGAGGAAAAATATGAAATATCGGCATCATGCCTTTGATGCTGAAATTACGACTGTGATTGCTTTTCATTCATAACATTTACTTTTTGTAAAAAGAATTTGGAATTTATCATATTAATAAAACAAAGTGTTAATTACTAGAACTAAAAACAAAAATGAGTCGTAATTTATATAACGATTCATAAACAAACTCGATTAACATATTGTTACATATTAATTATTATAAACATTGTGACATTCTAAGAATAAAACATAAACATTTCATAAAATTCTAATAATACTAATAAAAATAATATATGTATATTATTTTACATATATTAATATCAAATATGTAAACATATATCAGTTAGGTACCTACTTCAAATTATACATAAAATTATATAAAATATTTTATACAGAGGTTCACGGTTAAAAATTTATAATATTTAAAGCTTTTAGTATGAAAAAGTAATCTCATAATTTCAGTAGAGACCTCAGCGGGCAGGCCGACAACCCAAAATTTTGAGAAATGAGAAAAATAAGAACAGTTAATAAAACAATTTTTTTTGCTCATCAATTTGTTATATTATTACAAAAACTCGGGCCAATCTAAAAAATAAGATTTAGTAAAAAATGGAATTTGGCAGTCTATTTATTGACCACTTTGTTTAGTTCGCGATCACTTGATCGGTAATTAATAAATTATCGTTTTAATTTTTTTTTTTTTATTTAATGTAATAAAATGATTGTTTCCTTAAAATGTATCTGTATAAGTACAGAAACTAGATTATGGGAAGTGGCCAAACATTAGGTCATTTATAGTTTATTGTCTCCTTAAATCCAAGAGTACCTAATAATGATATTTTATATATTTGTATATATTCAGTAACATCTACTTTTAGAGAAATTTTCGAATCGAAAATTCAGCTATTACAGCTATTGTTATGATTAAAGTTGGGCACATATAAACTAAAAACCGTGCATATATGCACCTAATATGCTTTAAAAAACGTTAAAAATATACTCAAATATACATACCTTAAAAAACAAGTTAATTGTTTTGTCAAATAGTGAAAGTATGCGCTTAATATGCCCTATAAAAAGGAAAATATGCACTTTCCCAACCTTGATCATGATGCGACTATGATAGAAAGTCCAAGACTATGATAGAAAATTGGTTTTCTTTAGAAGCCGAAAATAATATGAACTAAAATTTATATATATATATATATATATATATATATATATATATATATATATATATATATATATATATATATATATATATATATATATTTTAGTTCATATTATTGGGAATATAATTTTTGGAAAAGCATTGGAAACCCCAAACTTTTGGGTGAGTTATTTAGTCAGACACGTCCGATGTCCAGAACATAGTTTTTTGATCAGTTTTCGTCAAACAAGATGAGTTGTTTGCCAAAACTTGCTATAATTCAAAAAATTCCCAAATTTATTTAACCCACTGGAAAAAATCACATAAGACACTGGTTTCTGAACCATTGTTCTAGATAAGCTGGTTTTCGAGAAAAATTAACAGAACCGGTTTTTGGTCTTTTTAAAATTTGAATTTTTTAATACACCACTGTAAAGACCGAAAAAGTTATATTGAAACATTATTCTATGTGAATATTTGTGGTCATAAACTGTGGCTGGTCGACGGATAGGCTAAATGACCTTTTTTTAGAAACGCGTGAATATTGAGACAAGATTCGTAGTATTATAAGAAGTTAAAATGATGAAATTCAATCCTCTTATCTCGTACTCTAAACATAATATCTATTAAAAAATTTTATCAAAACTCGAACAAATGTACTTACTTGAATTACAACGAATTTTTCACACGACAATACTCAGTTTGATCACTATTACAAATTACCTACAATTAAATACGATCTCTCACTAATTACTCATACCTTAACCAATTTAATTATTAACATTTGCATATCTGTATTGTTTCAGAGGGTGGGGAGGTTGGTAATGTTACCGGACGTACAACGGCCCCAGTGGCGTCACTGGCAACAACGGGTCTAACCACTGTCGCTGTGTCTGCCGCGTCAAATCCACCGGGTGGCACTGCGGGTCCACGTGAATGTGCCGGTTGCGGTAAACGAATTACTGAACGTTTTTTATTGAAAGCTTTGGATCTGTTTTGGCATGAGGATTGTTTAAAGTGTGGCTGTTGTGACTGTCGACTGGGTGAAGTCGGTTCAACTTTATATACGAAAGCAAATTTAATATTATGTAAACGGGATTATTTAAGGTGAGTAGAAATATTTAAGTTCCTTGATCATTTTTGTGTAGCTTTATATTATAATACTCACTGTACCCGCGACGTCTTTCGCGCAGTTTGTCAATATAGAATCAATGAAAAGTATACCTATTAGTACCTATAGTTTATATTATAGTTTCCACGTAATTTTTGCTCAGAAGAGTTTTTCTTTTTTTTATTTTCCCGTGGAAATGAAACATTTTTATGCAGTGTGTAAAAATAACCGATTTGTTGAACCAAGTAATGTGTTATTATCACCACATCAGGTTTCATCAAGTAGTTTTTGCGTGATATATATACACAGCTGGACGGACAAAAAATGGATGTCTAAATCACTAACTACACCACCATTACAATTTTTAAGAAATATTCTGTATACAAACACGGTCTCGTTACAGTTTTATTATATGTATAGATTACTTATATATTAAATTCCTGCTACATGTCATTCACAATGTAACTTCCTACAACCAAGCTATATCTATAATAGGTAGCTTATGGCTTTAATTTACAATGATTTCGAAAACAATTTAAAATCTTAAGTTAATTTTACTTCTGATTGTTCAAATATACCGATGGTTTAATTTAACATAGAATAGAAGCGCCTAAGGTCGACCAGTGCTTAAAGTCTACATTTTTTTTTTTTAAATAAAATCTTAAAAGTAAAAGGTACTTGACAATCATTTGTTCATAATTATCATTTTATTTAATAATATTGTGTAATGTTGTTATTGATATTATTTTATTAAAAAATATTTAAAAATGTTCTTTTGTAATTCTATTTTGATTTAAATTTAAACTAATGAAATATTATAATGTTAAAATAGTTTTCTTGAAATGTGTTCCTTATTCTCGTAATAAACTAAAATCAGGCAATTCATTTCTTATATGAAAAATCCCCATGCCGACTTTAGGAATATTTTTGGCCGTCTTCAGGACGGTGGTGGTCGACTTAAGGAAAATTGATTTTTAAAAATTAAAATAAAAATGTTTTAATTTTTTATTAATTTAGAAATTTAATCTTCATTCAGTTCGAAAAGCGATTGTTAAAAATACTTAAAGAGACGACAAAAATACGTTATACGCTTAAATCCAAATTTAAAATTTTGCCTATCTTTAATTGTTTAAGTGGACGATTTTTAGCGCTTTCACCCTATTTATAAACTATAGGAAACAATCGAAACTTTTCCAAGACATCTCAAATAACCCTGTCGGGGTTTACTACAATTTTTTACACATAAATTGCTTACCAAAAATTTGGCTATTTGTATTCTTAGCGTAAAACAAATATTCATTTACAATAAATTAACGTTATACAGTGCGCACTCTAATATATTATGATGAACGCGAAGAGACGAAAAATTCTGTACATTATTTTAACATAATTTCAAAAATTAATAACTGGTAGGAAAAAAAACACCGTGAGCAGCAGGACCCCATCACGGAAGTCGAATTTTTCCCTTCATCTCTGGTATTGAATGTCTACCAGCGAAATGTGATTGAAAGTCTACAAGCGATTTGTAATTTTGGTGGTTTCAAAACCCATGATACGTGTTCGGCTGATCGGGACTTAAAAAGGTTTTAAGTTATTAAGGGCTGAATTTCAGTTTGGTGCCGATAGCAGTTAGCAGGAAAAAAGCCAACAAAATTCGTAAGAAGGCATTCCTACCCATGCTTATCCGCCAATTGCCTTTGTGTTTTATTTTTAAATATTAAAAAGGACCTTAAATAGTAAACTGGAAGGCCTTTATGAAGGTATTTTTTCTTTACAAAAAAATCCAAAATTTCTATTTTATAAATAAAAACCCAAAATTAATACTTTATAAATAAACATTAACTTTAATCACATTTTTAAATTACTTAATATGTATGTATTGCATTTGTTATAAAATTACGTTCATTTTTTTTTAATTTTTAAATTTACTATTCGCCTACTTGTCTTATAGTATAAATATAAAGCATTTTAAACACATTTAGCAATACCATTGAATTCCGATTTAAAAATCGGAGAAGTGGGGGGGGGAGTAATGTGGGATCCCTAAGAGGCACTAACTGGATACTAACTCAATACATGTACAAAATTTCGGCCCTCTACGTTTACTCAGAGAGTCTCTAGGCGTGTTAGAAAAGAGGCAAAAAAATCAAGGAAATATTGGCATAAAAATCATGGGGGTAAGGGTTAACAGTTGAAACCTCCAAAAAGCAGTGGCTGGCTATTAACTTAACCTGTACACAAAATTTCAGCCCTCTAAGTTTATTTGGGGAGGTTTGGACCCGAACGAAACTGTTAAAAAACAAGAAAAATCATGTCCTTTTCGGTATAAAAATGGTGGGGGGGGGTAAGGGTTAAAAGTTAAAACCTCCAAAAAGCAGTGGCTGGCTGTTAACTTAACCTGTACACAAAATTTCAGCCCTCTAGGTTTATTTGGGGAGATTTGGACCCGAACGAAACTGTTAAAAAACAAGAAAAATCATATTCTTTTTGGTATAAAAATGGTGGGAATAAGGGTTAAAAGTTGAGACCTCCAGAAGGCATCCCGTTGGTACCAACCCAATCCGAATACAAAATTTCAGCCCTCTAGGTTTATTTGGGTGACCTGTGGGAGTGGTACAAACTTCGAAAACGTCAAAAAAGCATGAAATTGTAGCTAAAAAATGGTGGTGGTGGGGGTAAAATACTAAAACCTCCAAAAAGCACACCCTAGGTACGAACTCTATCAACACACCAAATTTCAACCCTCTAAGTTAATTCTGAGGGACTGTAGGCGCGTAAGATCCAGCAAAAATAATTTTTTCCCCCTATACTCCCTGCAAATCATCCTAGGAAGCTGAATTTTGTATATGTTGTAGGTAATTGACCGAAACATTGTTTCCAACTGGTTTGGAAAAGTTTTATTGTTTTGTTGACCCCCACCACCCCCCTAAAGGTTGGGTCGGATCCAAAATTTGCCCAAAATTTGACCCCACTTTGTTTCAGCTCTTAACTTCCATAGGGGGGCCCTACACACATTAAAAGATACCGGGAATATATATATATATATATATATATATATATATATATATATATATATATATATATATCATACATTTTTTTTCTACGAACGGATAGCGGGTCCGAAAACGGATAGCGCCTCTACTCTCGTCTCTCGCCGTTCTTATCGTATAGGCTGTATAAGTCTAATTTTTTTAGAGAAAAATTCGTCTAATAAGTAATTGCTTACTGGGGAGCTGGAAATAATTTTTTATGAGTTACTAACCGTGCATGGGATGGAACTTCCCATCGGTAACATCTCAGGAACCACTCGACATCGAAGTTCTGCAGACGGCTAAGTAGTAACTTTCCATACAAATTTTCGTTCCTTATTTTATCCTTTTAGGGAGTAATTTTGCTAAAACGATGATACAGTTGTCTTTTATTTATTAACAGAAACCTGAACATCAATTCCTATATTTCTAACTTCAAAAATGACCAACTTCCATATAAACTTTAATCCTCTATTTAACCATCTTAGGAAACGAATTTTCAAAAATCTTTTCTTGTAATCCCCTACATTATATAAGGAATTTCTGTACAAAGTTTCATGCTTTTAGACTCACCGATTTAGACTGTGCATTGTTTGTCAGTCAATCAATGTTAGAGTTTTATTAAGTAGATACATCAAATAAATAGTAATAACTTAAGAATTTTATTTAACCCTTAGCACTAGTATATTACACTTTTAATAAACTACATCCAACACCTAAGTGATAGCACTAACAGATCGAGTGATATCGTGTTACAGCCAGTAAATGAGCGTTAAAGGTTAAAAATATTATATATATTTTCCCTGAGTGGATACTTGAAGTAAGATTATCCGTAGTGTCCGATCGAACCCGATGCCGAGTTTTGCCTGCTGTGGAAATCTTCGATCGAAGCCAAAGATGTAACTAAATTTAGAATACTTACTGTAAATATAATAAATACGATAATTAATTATATTTTAATGTTACGTATCAAAATTAACAAAACTGGAATCAGTTCGATGTGCGTTCGCCTGTCTGCCAGGTGTGATTTTCCTCAATAAACCTACTTTTTAGCATTTCAAACTGATGTAACGCTTTAAAGTAAATTTTTCTTTATTACTTACATATTTATGTTGTTGCTCCATTTTGATTATTATTATCAGATATCTTGTATTCCCTAAGAGAAAAGCATTTATGAGTCTCTAGAACTCAACCAGAATGTGAAGGTTACACTTATTTTCAAATTTGTTTCACAAATCATAATATCAAAAGTTATTTCATTACTGAACGACAATCACTAACAAAGTAAATTGCAATTCTGAATTTTAACAATATTAAACACCTTTTTGAAAAAAGAAAATTGAAAATTAACCCCTTCGACGCCCCGTTTTAATATTATTGTTTCTCAAAAAAAAAACGTTTATAATAAAAACAAAACAAAAAAAAAACACTTAAATTATATTTTTAATTAAATTTAACTTTTATTAAAAAAAAAAAAGAAAAAAAGACTGAATGAAAACTTGAAAAGTTTTTAATATTTCTTTTGTGTTATTCTGCTTACTCTATATCCTGTATTACTTGCTAACTGTGTACTCCTCTGTTCTAGGTTATTTGGAACGACGGGATATTGTGCTGCATGTAATAAAGTAATTCCCGCCTTTGAAATGGTAATGAGAGCGAAAAGTAACGTGTATCATCTAGAATGTTTCGCATGTCAGCAATGTAATCACAGGTATAATATTATATTTTTATTTTATTGTGTTAAAAAAAAACTTTTTGGGGATTTTCTTCACAAGAATAATTTTGTTCGTTTAGTATAATATAGAGATTTTGAGAAACAAGAAAGAATACTTACTAGTTCACACACTCAAAAATAGTTCACTGATTTGAACCTCATTTTGTGATAATCCATATTATCAATAAAATGAAATTATTTTTATTTTGCAAATACCACTTTTAATATTCAAATACCCCTGTCACAGCATCCTGCGTAACATAGCGAATTTCCGTTTATAAAAGTTAGTTTTTCTTGGAAACCAGTTGACATAGAATAATAGTTTAAAGACCTTTTTTATGTGATTTCTTCTACTCTTTCCAAGGGTGTAAAAAAATTTCACAAAAATTTTTGAATAAGGGGAAATTTTGGCAAAAAACTAATTTTTTTCACGAAAATTGCCAAAAAAACATGTTCTGGGCATCGGACGTGTCTGAATAACGAACTCGTCCAACGGTTTGGGACTTCCAATATTTTCACCAAATTTCATAAACGTAAGACATTTCGTTCGAGACCTCAAAACAAATTTCTGTCATAGTCCCGGGTTCAAGTCGCGTCATGACAGTGGCTGTAATAGCTGAATTCCATTTTGAAAATTCGTTAAAAATGTTTGAGATGTTTCACTCTATATGACAATTATCAAACAAATATAGCTAGGGCTACATATTTCAGTAATAACTCATGTATCACAGAGATAAATATTTGAAAATGCATGGTAAAGAATTAACTAATTAAGTAAAAAACAAATATGTTTTATTTGACTTTATTTAAATCGCAGTGAAAAAAACATATAAATTACAAACACTAATTATTTTTATTTTTCATTTATTTTCTCCTTTTATCACATTTATATTGCTTAAATCCATCTTCTGTATATATACTCATACTGTCAATAGACATGGCTCTAGTTGTTATTTATGTTTGGTGATGTTCATATAGAACGAAATAATTCTATGTCCAAAATTGTTTAAATACAAAAAGTGATATTTGCAAAGTAACAGAAAATTAGGGAAGCTTATTTGTAGTCAAAAGCTCAAGTTTTCACTTCCTACTTACTTAAATACCTTTTAGTTCAAAACACTCTTACATTAGAAACTTTTACATTAGAAAAATTTCCTCTTCTTTTCAGATTTTGTGTTGGGGATCGATTTTATTTGTGTGAAAACAAAATACTCTGTGAATATGATTACGAGGAAAGACTTGTGTTTGCGAATATGGCCTACAATCCAACCAGTTTAGCACACATACGAAGGCAAGTCAGTAATTTACAGGTAGGACTTGATTAAATTGTTCTACCAAAAATCTCACTTTTTCAACAAATATAGTAGCCTACGGATGATGCGATTTATTTTACGATCTAATCTAAGGATTTCTTGCGCCGCATCTTGCGTAGGCTGCATTTATCTAAACTGCTATTTCAGACCAAAAAAATAAAAGTAGAAAATTAGTTTTGGCAAATTTTTTATCTACATTTCTTACACGACGTATCATTATTTTAATTACAGCCGGCGGCAACAGACCACCTAGGTATCGCTGGTGCAGGAGGTGGTACGAGTGGTGGCGCGACCGTTGGTAACGCTACCACGGCCATTAATGACAATTTCCTTCAACAACGTTGCGACGAAATGATGATGTCGCTAACGTCGCCGCGAACGACATCGAATTGTTACACGTCAGAGAGTAAAAGTCCAATTCTACAACGACCACTTCCTGTTGTAAATAATTCAATAAATCATAATAATAACAACAACCAATTAAATCGTAACCGTGATGATGGTTCCAGTGGTTATGGAAGTCCGGATTCAGATACGTTTGACACGTCCGGTACCCAAGTTCCTTGACCTTTACAGTTTGAGCATAAGAAGCTCAACAATAATAATATTATGATACCTGGAGCAGCCGGCGCAGCAACACCGGACGTGGTGCGAAAAACAAAAGCTTTTAAAACACGTGGTGGAGTGCGAAGTGGTGATATTTCGTTATGAAACTATATATTAGAGTAAACAAAACAAAAAAGACAATCAATTTTTGAAAAAAATAAAAAAAAATATTAAAAAAATATTTTAAACTCCAAAAAAATCAACAAATTTAAAGTTTTCAAAATGTGATGTAGTTTTTAAAATGTTCCATAATGATAATATAAAAAAAAGAAAATGGTGTCGTTTAAAATTACTACACAGTACAAAATAGAACGATTTGATTTTTATTCTAAATTTAAATTACACGGAAACGTCTTTTTGTCACACTTTTACTACGCAACAAAGTACAACAGCGGAAATAAATAATTCACCAGGTAGTAATTTTAAACATTTGAAGACATGCTGTTTAAAACATTTTCTGTTCCTTTTAAAACAAAAAGACAAATATGTAATTTTTCTTTTTAAATTTATTAAACATTTTCAAAGCTAGTCTATCAACCAAAAATAAAAATTTTGATTTGAAACTTGAACACATTAAAAAAAAAAAATCAAATACAAAAGATAATAAAAACAACGTTAATTAAACTAATTAATTAAATTATTGATGAAAATGTATACGAGGTTAATATTAAACAAAACAAAAATTGTAAATTTTTAAAAAATTAAATAATTAAGATTACTTTTTGTACATATTAAGGTTTATATTTAAATAAGTAATATTAGGCTGTACACATTTCTTGTCAAATACATAATTATAATATGTAAGAAAAATTATTACTAATTTTTATTATTTAAAAGAAAAAGATGCTTTAAAAAATATTATATATTATTATATTATATTTGTTTAAGTTAAAAGCAAAAGTTGTTTGTTTTCTGAGTTTTTCGTGCCAGATAAAAGTGCCATATCTGGTCAAATAAAGATGATCTATCGCTACTATGGTGTTTTATTACTTAGATATACATTTATGAACTTATTCAATATTCTTTCAAAGAGTTTTGCTGTAACTTCAATTCAACTTCTAAACCAAGGTAAGTTTTATAATCCATTCTCTTGACAAAAATTCCAAATTACTAAGAAACATTATCGATAAAATTAACCAAATGCTAATATTAAATTCTGCAGTTCTCAGACAAGAAAGAATAAGCCACAAAAAAGGCAATAATGAGAAATTTGTATATTAAACGATATCTAAGATGTAGCTATAGACAGGAGTGTATACAGCCCAGGTCCTCGACGAGGTCGCATGGGCAATCAAGAGTAAAAAAAATGTTTGCTGACAAGCAAAAGAAGAGAGAAATCAATAACTCAATTGACCAAAAATATTTTTTTGGAGGGGGGGGGGGTGGTCACGCTCGCTAGAAACTATTGATATCTCCTTGATATAGTGCCCAAATTAAATAATATCTAGTGTATACTTTTAATTCTCGAGGTGAGGGGGGATATGTCAAGACCCCTTTCCACCTTTGTATACGCGCCCGGCTATTTACAATTTTGATCAAAATTACCAAGTGTGTGTTGGACAAGTCAGAGACCATCAATAGTCAGTTTTTCACAGTTTCAGGATAAAATATTGGACACTTAAGTGTTAGGTATATATTTTTAACGGTTTATTATAAAAATATAAAAATATATTCCGCTAATAAATATCTTACTTTCATAAAAGAGTCCCAATTAAGTGATAATTTAGTTCTTTATAGCTCTTAAACATATCGACCCATGTTATCTAAAATAATTTTAGCTTAAAACTTCTAGGAAGTCCGACTATCTGTAATTTTTTTAGATTCACAGTTGGAAAGTTAAAAGGAAAAAATTATATAGAAGTTTAATATTCGCAATAAAAACCGAAAATAACAAATAGAACCACTACTTTATTTTAGGAATCCTTTCCAATAATATCGGACACGATGTGGTACCTAAAAAAATTTTCATTCAGTCATCCCCATATTTTTCAAATTAAGAAAATAGAAATAGAAATTATATTTTTCTTTGCTACATATTAATTAATATCTATACCTGCACCATGTATTTAATTGTTTTAAAAAAATCTGAAACTTTAATAATATAGTCCGGTCAAGATTTTAGGAGTTTGGAAAGTGGTTCCAAGTGAATAAAATTTTGCATGTAGGTATGTTTCGGTATTAGAAAACATTCCTAAAAAACTCAATCACAAACTAAGCCACCAAGCCGGAAAATGTCGTAAAGCTAGAAAAATTTCCGTTTTTCGTAAATAACTCCATAAATAATGAAAATTTCAGAAAAGAGTTTCAAATAAAAATTATACAGAATAAAATTCTTTATTAAAAGAGGTTTGATATCATTTATCTCGTATTTAAAATCAAGGGAAAGTTACGACCGATTGAAAAGTGAATACAGTAGGTATTGTTTGTCTTATTTAAAACTTTATTTTCATTAGTAACAATCTCCTGTTAATAATACTGAATATATTCAGAGAAAAAAGAATGTAAATATACAAGCTTTCTTAGATATGTAATATACATAGAGTGGTCCAGATTTATGTACCGTCATCATTAGTGCTGATAGTACGCTCAAAAATAATGGTACCTTTCCATGTACACTTTTTTCCAAAACTCAAGCATATATCAGACAATTTTTTCTCAGAATCGTATCTACAGGTTCTGGAACGGATTTGAAGTCCACTCTCGCCTCAATCCGTTGACCTCGGATACAGTGCAATTATCTACATTTTCGGTGAAAGTTCTACTAAAAAAACGCAGTAGACAAATGAAATACTATAAAATATTAAATCTCATGACAATCTGACAAATCAGTTCTAAGCGTTTCATTTTGCATTCCTTGGGCTCATTCATTAGCTTCGCTATGAAATTCTCACTTTAAAGATAATTTTTAGGCTATATAAATATTATTATCTTTTTATTTTAAAATATTATGGTAGGAAAATATAAATATTATTACCTTTTTATTTTAAAATTCATTAAGTTCATTCTTTTAATCAGTGACAATTGTGTTGTGAAATTTCTCATTAAAGGTAATGGGAGCATTCGTAACCCAACTAGCCAAAGTGTCTTGCTCTTACTTTTAAGAACATTACACTTGTTTTGAAGTGCTTTTGCCTTACTTTGGAGATATTTGTATATTCCTGTCTCACTTTCCATGTTCTTGAGAGAAGGGTGAATGTATATATCGCGCGTTTTCTGTCTCAACCTCGTATATCAAAAACTACATGTCTTAGGACACACAAAAATCAAATTAAATACTGTATTTATACATATACTTATCTATATATATATTTATATATATATATATATATATATATATATATATATATATATATATATATATATATATATATATATATGTAGGTAGCCAACATCAATGGGTGTAATCAGCATAAATCTTAAGTTCATAGTGATGAAGATACAGATTTAAATACGTTTTGTTTGTGTGTCCAAAAATTGGGATTTTTCAGATACGAGGTTGAGACAGAAAACGCGCGATATACGATGTATACCGAACGCTATTACGATACGATGATTCTAGCATACATAGTTTATAGTTAGTAATAGCGTTCGGTATACATCGTATATATACGTTCACCCTCCTCTCAAGAACATGGAAAGTGAGACAGGAATATACAAATATCTCCAAAGTAAGGCAAAAGCACTTCAAAACAAGTGTAATGTTCTTAAAAGTAAGAGCAAGACACTTTGGCTAGTTGCGTTACGAATGCTCCCAATGTAAATTTCTTTTATTAATAATATTATTTATCTTTACGTATGTAATCTGATCTGTTAATATAAGTAAAACTGATTTAACAAAGTACAAGCTTTTACATTCCAGAAGTAATCACAGAAAATTATAATGTAATGCAATTGATCAGCTTACATATGGGCATATTATTTTAAATCCTGTAATTTTGAATTTTTATATATTTTTATTTATTTCTCAATATTTTATTATTACCTTTTTGTCTTAATTTGAATCGAACGAACATTTTATGTGATTGTAATTGCCCATCTACAGGAAAGTTTGTCAATTTATAAACTTTTATTTTATAATAAAACCGTATAATTTATTGTTAATTACACTGGGCAACACTAAAAAAACCTCAAAAACAACATACCCTGGAATGTGTAGGTGATATCATTCCTGATACTAGAATAATATTAATTTTGCTCAGTCACGTCACAAAGAGTGGAAATTTTTTAAAACGTCACGGAAGATTATAACACTATATTTTATTTAGAACCAAGCAAAAAAATGACAAAAATGTAAGAAAATTTTGTCTATTGCACGGAAAAACATTAAATTAAGGATATATTTTATAGTTCAATAAGCAGAGGCATAACTACAGTGGAGCATGTGGAGTAGTCGCTTATGTCGCTATAGTCGCTATGTTATAGTCCTTAGAACCTTTAAAAGAAAATTGGAAATTTCTTTGTTCGTTAGCGGTATTTCTTGCGGAAAAGAAAGAAGAGAAAATGGACGCTTTGTTTTAATTTTTTGCTTGGCGGAAAAACGAAAATTTTACATATTTACAGCAATTTTACTTTGCCCATTTACAGAAAAAAAATAATTTTTGAGGCAGAAACGCTTGAATCAAATTCGCTCTAAGGCGCACAATTGGTAGTTACGCTTCTACCAATAAGTACACATAAAAAAGAACAAACATTAGCTATTCATCAGACATACTCACTTACAATCACGTTACAATACTATTTCGCATAGTTTTGATGGCATTTTAATTTTTTTTTTCTTAATTTTAACATACATATGTACTTAGAGTCATATGCATGTTAAAATTTAAAAAAGTTCGTTTTAAGGTCTACATACATTTTTCTTCTTTAGAAATATCATTAAATTTTAAAAATAAACAAACGCTTTTCTCACAAAATTGTGACGTGACCGAAATGTTTTATTTACGTTTCTACAGTATAGAAGGCATGAGGAATACGAATCACATAAATTCGTTCTTGAGGAAAAAAATTTTTTTTGTTGCCTAGTGTTATTAAATATTGCATTGATTTAATACCTAAAAACTTTTGATTTTGCATCCCCCACAATCACAACTTTAACTCAAACTAAAACGGAGGTCACTTTAAAAGCTAAGTCTCAGCCACAGCTACCACTTTCCGTTACCAACCCCTATATATTGTAGAGGGATGATATTAGTACACAGCCTGTATATTGTACATAAGTACAATAAAGTGCGAGGTTGTTGCAATTCTTATCACATCCGGGCGTACAGACTAAACAACCCATTATTAGAAGTTGATTATCAACGAGAACCGAGACAAGTAACGCTGTGCGTATGAGAATGCAATGAAAGATATGGGAGTATAGGTAAGTATACGATATACAAAAAAGAGACTGAAAAATGCAAAAGTGATAAGGAATACAAGAACGAGACTTACGGGAGCGGGGCAGAACGTTTTGAGCAGAGAGTGTGAACAGAGTTTTAGAAACTTCAATAACGAGATTCTGGGCATGGTTTGTGGGGTTTATGGGAAGTTGTGTCGGGAAAATTAAAGTAGGTAATCGGTTGGGATAAGTAGATCAGGAATTAGGAATAAGTAAATGAAAGTAAATTTGTATAGAGTAAGTGAATGTTTCATTAAGATTTGTGTTGAAATCAGCGAACAATACATCCTTCCTGCCGTTATTAGGAGTAGTGAGAACTAACGTTAATCTACAGAAAGGTAGGTGGCTTGCGGTGTCTTATAGAATTTTTTAATATTCATTTTTAACATTATATGCAATAATATTGCGTTTTTCTATTTGAGTTTATGATTAAGTATTATAATCCTGCTATTTAGTATTTATAAGTTTAGTGACTTTACAAACTTTTAATATTCATTTTTAACATTAAAAGCAGTTATATTGAGCATTCAATTTGAGTTTATAATCCTGCGATTTAGTAATTACAAGTTTATTGATTTTATAAATTTTTAGTATTCTATTTTTAATAATTTTTAACAGTGTACGCAGTTATTATATCGAATTTCGATTTGAGTTTATAAATAATGACGGGAAAGTGAAACGGATAATTTGGGACAATTAAACCCGGATTTACAGTGAAACCGTATTATAAATCAAAACCTATATTAATATTAGATAGATTTCAAAACATATATGTAGGTAAGGAATCTTATGATACTAGATTGGCTTTATAAATTTTTAATATTCATTTTTAACATTGTATGCAATCATATTGCGTTTTTATTTGAGTTTATGGTTAATTATTATAATCCTGCTATTTAGTATTACAAGTTTCTTGACTTTACAATTTTTTTTTTTTTTTTTTTGTATTCATTTTAGCATTATATTGAATTTTGTATTTGAGTTTGTAATTAAGTAGTAAAATCCTGCGATTTAGTATTTACAAAATTATGGACTTTATAAATTTTTAATATTCATTTTTAACATTATAAGCAGTTATATTGCGTTTTACTATTTAAAGCTATAAGCAATTATTATAATCCTGCTATTTAGTATTCACAAGTTTATTGTCTTTACAAATTTTTAATGTTCATTTTCAACATTGTAAACAGTTGGAACGAGTTTTCTATTTGAGTTTATGATTAATTAATTATTAAAATCCAGCGATTTTGTTAGTATATACAAGTTTGTTGACGTTATAAATTTTAATATTCCGATTCAACATTGCAAGCCGTTATAATATTGAGTTTCTATTTGAGTTTGTAATTAATTATTAAAATCGTGCTATTTAGTATTTACTGGTTTATTGACTTCATACATTTTTAATATTGATTTTTTTTAACATGGTAAATAGTTTTATTGAGTTTCGATTTGAGTTTATAATTATATGTCAAAATCCTGCGATTTAGTACTCATAAGTTTATTGATTTTATAAATTTTTAGTATTCTATTTTTAATAATTTTTAACAGTGTACGCAGTTATTATGTCGAATTTCGATTTGAGTTTATAAATAATGACGGGAAACTGAAATGGATAATTTGGGGCAATTAAACCTGGATTTACAGTGAAACCTTATTATAATTCAAAACATATATGTAGGTAAGGATCCTTATGATACTAGATTCATATTACGGTTGAGGATTAATAACTTTTTGTAACGATTGTATTGTGTATAATTTTAGATTGTTATTTGTTTTAATAAATTGATATATTATTATTGGAAATTTTTACCCATTAATGTTATCTATCGAAGTACCCTTTCATCCCTAACTTCCTCGAAAAACCTCACGGCTTCCCCATAGGAGTACACTGTGAGCGCGACTATTAGGCTCGCGTCGAACCCGTGTAGTCAACCCCCCCCCCCCCCCTTATCATCACCCCACTGGACAGCCGCTCGTCTAGAGGGTGATCCGCAGTACGTCACCTGGGAGGGATTACTAGCTTGTTACAATATTACACCGTTATTAGGACGATGTCGGCAAACTTATTGGCAGATTAAAATTATTTATTGCGTCCGCACAAGCTGGACACACGAATCATTCGCATGAAATTCAAGCAATACTTGAAGAACTTCGCGAAGCTGATATAATTGAATAATACAGGTGACTAACCCGTTTCAATAATCATTACACACATGAGCGTTGACAAATTTGGTCGATTCAATAGTAGCGGCGGACGGTATGCTCGAAAGGCTGTGTCTAAAAATTTAACACCTAAAAGTGATTATGATATGAATGACAAGCGTGTTACGAACGTACATACTCCTAAAGATAACGGTGATGCTGTTAACTTGGCTTTTCTGAATCAAAAGTTTGTTGAAATTTCACATACTGCGGCTGTGCTTGAAAATTCATATAAACAAATTGAATCAAATATTAGAGAAAAATTAACACATATGGAGAATATCGAAAACGAATTAAAAACCGTAATGGAAGTTATTTCAAATGCAGCAACAGCTTCCGTATCCAAGCAGGAATTTAATGTTAAATTTAAGAAACTTGAATATGAAATAACAACTTTAGATAACCTATGTAAGCAAGTGACTAAACATTCAATACCAACACTTAAAGATAAGTAGGGTGAAAGAACAAGTTGTAAAAGAACTCCATAAACCCGCGCGTAAAAATTTCAAAAGCCGTCGTGTTATAACCAAAGGAACTGATGATTTATGGAAACCTGATCTCGTTGAAATGGGATTTCATGTGAAAGAAAATCATGGATATCGCTGGACAGAAGATTGGTTGGATTGGATTGGAAGAATCGGATGTTGTTTAAATAAAAATAACTCACAATTATGTTTAACAATTTTTGTTTGCGCCCCACGGTTGAAAAAAATCAGTTGGTGGCCTGGTTGGTGTTATAAAAACACCAATTTTTATAACAGTATACGAAGAGTACACCAGTCTATTAAAACAGACGACAAGGATGGAAAGGACGACAACTATTATGCAAAAGTATTTCAATCATAGTTAGAAATATATATGTATATATACCCAGTGAACATAGAATGTAAATGTGATGTAACAAGGAAATAACAAGTTACGTAACTTTTTTGACTTATGGGTGACATAACAATTATATAAAATTAGAGTTTTATGTTATATACCTAATTGTTACCTGTATGTTACGTAACAGTTACATGCCATTGTGACTGTAATAAAATGTCACATTTGTGACTGCTATGTTACGTTTAGATGATGTATCAAGGTTGCTTTGATAAAACGTCACAGTGTGACTCTTATGTTATGTCTTCGCAACCTAACAATGTTACTTTGATAAAACCTCACAGAACTGACTCTTATGTTATGTTTTTGTGACGTATCAACGTTACTTTAATGAAATGTCACAACCATGACTCTTTTGTTATGTCCTGATGACCTAACAATGTTACTTTGAACAAAACGTCACAATAGTACTCTTATGTTATGTTTTTGTGACATATTAACGTTGTTTTAATGAAATGTCACAATCATGACTCTTTTGTTATGTTTTTGTGACGTATCAATATTAATAAAACATTTCACCTGTCACTTTTGTGAAATGTTTTGTTACCATATTAATTTTAAATGTATCAATTCGTGAGTAATTATCCATTTAAAGATTCCTGCAGTTTTTCAATCTATCCCCTGTTGGCGTCTGATGTAATTAAATTTCATCCATCCATTTTTGTATAAGTTGATTTATGTTATTTGTTATATAGGTTATGGGGTTATATTATATAATATAACCCCATAATATATATAATATAACCCCATAACCCATATAACAAATAACATAAATCGACTTATACAAAAATGGATGGATGAAATGGATGAACGAATGTTTTATTAATATTGATACGTCACAAAAAACATAACAAAAGAGTCATGATTGCGACATTTCATTAAAACAACATTAATACGTCGTAAAAACAACGTTAATTTTGTTACATATTAATTTAAAAATGAAACTTTTATGAAAATTCTTGTAAGGCTTTATTTACTATTTTGTGATATATATTAATATATAACAACGATCAGAATAAATAAGTGAGTTTGGTCTAGTGGTTAAGACTGTCGATAATTTAAAAGATGCTTCAGCTTGGATATTGAATCGAATCCTGCAATAGTCAACAAAAAAATAATAATAATAATTTAGGTGTATGTATATGTCAATAAGTTGATAATATGTGTATGTAATGTTAATAAGAAACAAAAAAAAGGGAATTTTGAATTTGCTTTTTGCAAAAGAAGGCGTAATTTTTATCTATAAGGTAACATCAAAATTATATTTTCCTAAAACGTAACAAGAACATAACAATGTTACGTCACATTGTTACGTTTATAAGTGGGAAATTTTTAGTTACATGTGAGTCATATGTGACTCACATGTTATGTAACATGTGACTTTCAGTTCTGTCACTGTGACATAAAATTTACAGAAAAATGTTCACTGGGTATATATATATATATATATATATATATATATATATATATATATATATATATATATATATATATATATATATATATATTTAATATATAAGGCAGAAAATATATAAACATATTAGTTTATATTCGATTAAAGTTACTAATACGATATTAATAAAATTTGACCCCTTGAAAGAGAAGAGGGTGGAAAAAAACTTTTTATGTAAAATTTGATTAATTTTTTAACCGATTAAATTTTTTTTATTTTTATTTTATTTTTATTTTTTTATTTTTTATTTTATTTATTAAATAAAATTAATCGCGATTAAAAAAAGAATCGTTATTTTGATTAATTATGTTAATCGTTAATCGTTAATTTGATTAAATTTACCATTGGTATTCAAAAGAGCTGTGTCGCAAAATGGCTCTGTATAGTGCAACTGTACGTGTGTTTTTATTGAACTCTTTACTGAACCGAATCTGTTTCTGTGTCATCGTCCTATTTTTAGGACTTACTTCTAATATTTCTTTATTTCAAAATTACTTTCAAAATTTCTTTATAAAAATAAAGGCTACCAAAAATTTTACAGAATTTTTATAATACAAATGATAACGAATATGGCGAAATTTTCATATTAAAAATTTTAAAAATATCGTTATTTTCGATAACGAAAAGGGTTTTGACAGTCCCAATATGTTGGGAGTTATCCAACAACTTACTTCGCTTAAGCCTTTAAAAATTTTGTTTTTTTTGTGCTACGACGCACCGTTTAGGAGATATTTACGATCAAAGTTTCCAATAACGTAAAGTATCATTTAATAAAAAAAAGAAAGAAAAAAACAATAAAAAACAAGACCGAATTCAAAGAAGCACTTCGAACTTCACTGACTGGGATGGAACAAGCGAGTTGTCATATTTAAACACTATTATATTAAGTCAACATAATGCCATAATACATATTTTAGTTAACTTATGTATTGTAAGACAAGACGCGTCGTTGTATAGTATCATGTTTTCCTAATACAATAATTTCCAAATAAATGAAGGCTGATTTTTGCGTTTTTTGGACCATGACCCAAGTAAAAAAATACTAAAAAAAACTCAAAATTTCATTTGTCAAGAAACAACAAAATTTAATCGTACATTTTTAATCAGACGATTAATGATTACGGACGGTTACTAATTAATAGTAATAAACCAACATGAGTAACAATATAAAAAATCACAACTATAAGTTTAAAATAATTGGATACTATTTGCAATCTGTTTTCGTTCGAAAGATTTTGATAACGAAAAATAAGTATAATTTATAGTACATATTATATATTTGAAAGAATACTTCCTTTCCTTATATCATCTATTTTGGAAATATCGTTATTTTCGAGATCGATAATTTTCGATAACGGAAAGTAGGTTCTGACAGTCGCAATACGTTTGGAATACCCACAACTAGCTTCGCTTAAGCCTTCAAAAATTTCGTTATTTTTGAGCTACGACGCACCGTTTAGGAGATATTTACGATTAAAATTTTCGATAGCGAAAGTTAACGAAAAGTAGTTTTTTAAAAAATTGTTTTGTTACTGACCAGATCAATGGACTAACAGAGCCTAAATTAACTAGTTATAACCAATTTATGACAAGTTACGCGGTATCGATAATTTTCGATAACGAAAAGTAGGTTCTGACAATCGCAATACGTTCTGAATACCCACAACTTGCTTCGCTTAAGTCTTCAAAAATTTCGTTATTTTTGAGCTACGACGCACCGTTTAGGAGATATTTTACGATTACGATTAAAAAGTTTACGATTGCAAAAAGTAACGGTTTGTCATTTTTTTAAAAATACACTATCGTTGACCAAATCAATGGGACTAATGGAGCCTAAATTCATCAATTATAACCAGTTTATGATAAATAATTCGTTATCCTTGCTAGTTCTCGAACAGAACATTCTAAAAGTTTTGTTAAATATCTTTATTTAGCTTCTATTTCAATAATTCTTCTAATAGTGATATTGGTTTTTCGACACCTTTATTAATTTTCGAATAGAAACTTTTGTCAAATCTTTTTACCTGTATTCAATTTGTTTTTCGATGACTAAACAAATGGTGAAGTAAATTATTCGTAATCTTTGCTGATTTCCAGATAGAATATTCTCGAACTTTCGTTAAATTTCGCTACATGGATCCTTTTTAACTAACTAATTCGATGGTGAAATCAAGTTTTGATTATCTTATCTGATTTTCCCATAGAATATTCTAGAACTTTTACCGAATTTAATTTTTTGGTCACTTTTTTGACGAACAGTCTGATGGTGTTGCCAAATTTTCAATAATTTTTCTGATTTCCAAAAAGAATATTCTAGAACTTTTGACGAATTCTGCTATCTGGCCACTTTTTTGATGCCCAAACCAATGATGAAGTTGGTTTTTGGATATATTTTCTATTTTCAGAATAGAATATTCTCGAACTTTTGCCGAATTCCGTTAATTAATCGCTTTTCGATGAAAAATTTGGTGGTGAAATCAGATATTCGATATTTTTTCTAATTTCCAAAAAGAATATTCTAGAACTTATTTTAAATATCGGTACTTGGTTACTTTTTAGTTGGTCAATCCATTGATTAAGGATTTTTTATATCTTTTCTGATTATTGAAAGAATATTCTAGAACTTTGCCAGATTTCGCTATTCAAGCATCTTTTCGATGACCAACCCAGTGGTGAAATCGAATTATGTAATAGCTTAAATTTATCTGTATCTTTGTACAAGAAATATCTCCTCATAAAAATTTACAAGACATGCTCCTCTCATATATGTTTTTTGAACAATTCAATTTTTTGACAGGATGATTTATAGCTTCAGTGTATGAAAAAAAATTTTTTCTTCAGATGGTTGTTTACATAATTCACATGCAGTTGGTCAAATTAAACTGTGTTCGTTCGTCGCGCGAGTGATGTTACAAACTTAAATTGAGCGACTATGTTGTTCATATGAAATTTTATTGTTTTCAAAACAAAATATATTTGTAGAGTACCTGTTTAGTTCGTGGCATACAAACTATAGAGCGCATTTAGAAAAAAATTATAAATGTATTTATGAAAAATAGATAAATTATGTGCCGCCTCTAACGAATGGTGATACGTTTTTCTGGCAATTTTTGACAGGATAATTTATGACCTGCACTATAAGTCCGCGCATTAGTAATGCTCAAAGCGTGGTTCACAATCTTAAAATATTTTTTGATAGTCAGCCGGTAACCATATCCATGCGCGGACATATAATTTTTGCACAATAACTTTTGAACACGTTCAAATTGATGTATTTATAGATTTGTAGAAATGAATTCAAAGTCAGCTCGTTTATTAGCGTTGGCTCTTTTTCGAAAAATTCACCAATTGGCAATTTCCCCAAACTCCATCGATTCAGATGATAGATTCAAATTTTAAATTTTCACAATTGCATCAAACATTTTTTCATATGTGTCAATTCGTTTGCGAAATTTATCCAATTCGCTTGAGAACATTTGTAAACGCTTCCAGTAGGCTGACGATGACGACGACATTGTTTTTGTGTGTTTAAGCCGAAGTTGAAGTTGTTCCAGTATTTATTTCATCCAGCGAATAGTATCTCCCCAAGTTGCTCAATTCCACCACCCACCACCGACGCTACCCATCGTCACCCACCACCCATTGTGAATCATGAACCATTAAATATTGTGAATCCCAAATGAATCGCCGATTTATCAATAATATAACTAATAATGAACTCAAATTATCAAATTGTTTATAATGTGCTAAAATTTATAATATTTCAACTATGTATATGCCAATTTAAATAAATAAATATGTAATTAATAAAACAATTTTTTTATTTATTTTTCACCTTCAACTTTTTATAATTTCAGGTATGTAATATTGATAAAATATTTCTCAACCGTCAACTGATTTTTTTCTTTTGATAACAAACCGATTGAATGAAGTAAAACTGCCTAGAGCTGAGATACAAAACAGATTTCTCAATTCTGGGCGCTTGGAAACTATGAGTCAATTAATTAAAATTCCTGTAGTGTGAGATCAAAAGGGTATCTACGTCCCACGCATATGTCAATTAACTAAATTAAATTCTAAAAATAACTATAATTTATTTAATTAAAACTTAGAGCAGAAACTGGAGAACCACATTTAAGTGTATTGGCATTTTCAAAATTTTTATAATTGTTTGTTTATACCACTAAGAACATTAGATGATAAATTACTAAGACAATTCTATCTAAATATGCTTAATTTGTGTAACTTTTATGATAATATTCATAAGTTCAATTGGATATCCCAATTCAAAAATATTATTGATAAATTTAGTGTTTAAATCAACTTAAAGTTCTCAAAATCTATCCATAGCTTGCGAAATGCATAATAGTATTATTGATGTGTGTAATCAAAATTAATAGCAGTGGGTCCAAGTTGAAGCTCAGCGTTAGTATCCTAATACTATTTATAAATATTTTATGACTGGCCATGATCGTTAATATTTTATGATGATATTAATAAACGTGTCAATAAATTATACTTAAATAACTGAGACTAAATTTGTATATTTTGTATTAATTTAACTTACATATTATGTAAATAGACATAATATTATTTTTAATACTTATCTCTTTTAATTCTTTTTTGTTATACAATTATTTTAATTTTATATTTATCTGTACATGCTAATAAAAGTTCATATGTATACCCTGAGCCTACTTTAAATTTGCTTTCTACAGTGATACAGCATGCATACATTAACTTCGGCTTGTTTAAATGCAAACTTTGTATAACGAATGAAAGTAAGGAAAAATACCTAGAGCTGGGAGCGTTGTAAAAACAGATTTCTCGATTCTGGGACGTTTGGTAACAATTGTTATATGCTAAAAGTAGAAGAGGATTTCCGATCCCACGCTCTCATAACAAGTCTTAACTTGTGTGCTAAAAATATAAACTGATTTCCGATTCAGCATTCTGCTAACAAGTTATGCATGCGAAAAATAATTCTAAAAATAGCTATGATCTCACAATACCGAAGTCGGAGGCACCGAATGGAGGTTATGAGCACCAATTATTTTTTTAATGAGCTTAAAATCCAAAATAACTATCTAATTAAATTTAATGATCTCAAAGTCCAAAAATAATTATCAAATTAATTTTAATGATATCAAAATTCATTTAATTTTAATGAGCATAAAACACCCACGCACAGATCAACTAACTATAATATGACTTAATAAATAGGAAAGGCTTATCGCACACAGATATCTAAAAATAGCTTCAGGCCAATTAGTCGCCGGAAGTCTGATAAGCCCACTACAGTACGACACAAAATTAATCGACCACCCATTATGGGGGTCTATACTTTTGACGCGGAGTGTGCCGTAGAATCCGCATACTGTCTCATGGTAAGCCAAAAAAAGATCACAAAGTTTTATTTATAACTCATCCATGGAAAAAAAATGTTCTAATTCCCTCCTATCTACTTCTACGGACACTAATGCTTCGTTTAATCTACCAGGCTCTCATAAAAGTCACATATACATAGTGTAAATGCAAACATCGTGAGCAAATGTAAAGGCAGATTTAATCAAAGTAGTATAGTTAAATCATCCAGAGCCGGATCTACATAAGGGCATTTAGGGCACGTACCCCGAAGCCTCCACAAAATAAGAACCTCCACAAAATTGAATAAAATCTCAAAATTATGGATTAGAATAGAAAGGATAAGCGCTTTTTCGTTTTTCTTTTCTTTTTTTTTTTTTTGCTCGTCAACCCTAGTATTTGGGAAAATTTGAAAAATTTTGGAAACTGTCGAAGGTGGTCTCTACAAAAGTACTCCGGGGCCTCCACATGTGAAGTATTCAGAGGCCATCACATTAGAAGTGCCCCAGAACCACGACAGTGTGTAACAACTAAATAAGTTAAATTCTATAGTTCCATCACATCTAATTCATAATTTAGTAACGTAAAAAATATCCGGGCATCGGGGTTTTAGCTTCGAAAAAAATGAACCTTACTTTAAGACCAAAAATAGCATAATTTTAAAGTTTATAGTACAGTAATGTATTGTTCAATTGTTGTTATTTCTAGGAACTAATGTAACAATTCAAATTCTCCAAACGCATTTTCTATCCTTTTTTGATATAAGTACAAACAATTATGTATGTCCTTTTTTACTTATGTGATTGTATGTGTTTGTACATGTGAGATTGAGGGTTGATAATGGTCATGTTAAATTATATGAACAATTAAAAGCAACTTTCTTCAAAATGAATTGAGCAAACGCGAAATTGATGACAGTATTCAACACGAGAATTTAGATCGTCACGACCTATTAGCACCAACCACTGTCGAAATCGAAAATATTAACTGAATTATTATAAAATATTAATAATTATTTATTATTTAACGTATTTTTACATAAGCATTCAAATTATAATAATACTTACAAATTTGCATCAAACGGGACTCAGAAAAAACATAAATTGAAATTTTGTTTTGAATGATTTAAACAAAATTTAGCAGCACAAGAGTTATAACCAGACATTTTAAGCCACCATAATAATTAAATACATATCAGAAATATCTTACAAATCAAAAAACACACTAAAATTACAAGGAAATATCAAAAATAACTGATGACAAGCTTTAAATAAAAAAAATTTAATGACAGCTAAAATTCCACTGCCATCGTCGTTAAAAATTTTAAAAAAGTTAGTGGTAGATAACATGGATGCCTTTGGAATTTTTGAGTTCCAAATGACACTCTTACGTCATCTCGTTTCGTAACTGTTTGTGAAACAAACTATTATTTAAACTGTGCAGTTATATTATATTGTACAATTCCGTTTGATGTTTCCAAAGTATACTTGATGGAATATATTACATCATACAATTTGAATGACATTTAAAATGTTTTTAAAATTTTTGGTTTGGTTGTGTCATCTGGTTTTTTAAAAAAATTTTTGTTCATTTTTTAGAAAATAAATGACACAAAAAATTGTTTATTAAAAATGCATTTTTGAGCAATAAAAAAATATTTTTAAGAAAAGATTTTTCTTTTAAAAATCATAATATTTTTTGGTCCTTCGAATCAAAAAGAAAATTTTTTCATGGCGTCAAAAAAAATGCATTTGTTTATAACAATTTTTTAAATAATAGCATTAAAAAATTTAAAAAAATTATTTTCAGGTGGCGCTCAGTGAGAAAGAAACGAAATAATTAAGATTTAAAAAAAAAAAAACAAAACAAAAAAAAAAACAAAAAAAAACAAAAAAAAAACAAATGCTTTATCGACATTTCTCATTTTTCAATGCAATTGATTGCTTATAAATAAGTGGAAAATTAAAAATTTTTGATTTTTTCAACGGGAATCTATTTTTTCACCTCTTCAGAACAATTCTACGAAGCAAAAAAAATTTGAGCTTTTTAGTTAAATAATTATTAAGGTTTCTATGTCAACTTTCGGTTTCAAAAATTTTGTTAATTAACAATAGCATAACTAATGGAAAAATACATATAAAAATTTTCTTTGCACGGATTATTGTTTATTAACTTATTCCGAAGGTACGTGAATTTTTTCATTCCTTAATACTGATATTTAATATATTTAAATAATTTTTTTTGTTTACCGTGTTTGAATGACGCGGTGCGGGAGAACGTCAAACACCTCATTTTAGCAATAAATTTAGGGCTCTGTTAAAATTATAAATATTGGAGATACAGTTTCAAGAGTCGGGACTTATTTTTGTGAAATTTCCTGCTCTTTTTTTAATTTCCAAAATCTTTAATAGTTTTTGAGATTTTTCAAAAAAACAAAAACACTTTTTTTCTTTCACTCTTTTGTTTATAACAATTGGAATTTTTATGAGCGCATTTTTAATTTTTTCAAAAAGTTTCTAGAGGTCAATACGAATCGAATGACACCAAAATCATAATTTTTGGTGCCCTCTATGAGAATTTCACTAAAATGGCTCTTCTAGACTAGACTATTGGGACTTCCAACATTTTCACCAAATTTCGAAAAAATAGGACCTTTCGTTCGAGAGTTATCGTGCGGTATATATATATATATATATATATATATATATATATATATATATATATATATATATATATATATATATATATATATATCTATATATATATATATACAAGGTGGTCCAGAATTATGTACCGTAATTGGTAGAGCTCGTAGTACGTTCAAAAATAATGGTACCTTTTCATGTACATTTTTTTTCAAAACTCAATAATAAGGGAGATACAACTCTGTAAAGGGGTGAAACGAAAACCACTATTCCTTAAGACTTAAGTATTTTCCATACGCTTTTGAATAACGGATTGATATTTTAGGGGTACTTATTTTGCGTTAGAAGGATTAAATTTATGTAAACACTTATTTCACCACTCATCACTAAGGGGTGGTTTTGGGTGGTAGGTGTGAGTTATCACGTCATTTCTTTTTTAATTTACAATTATTTAAACAAAATCAATGATAATATAATTCCTCAGACCCTTTCACGCAAAAAAGGTATACTTGTTACATTTCGATAAATATTACCGTTTTCGAGTAATTTAAAGTAGAAGTATCCATTTCCAAATTATCCCCTAACCATAAGTGATCGAATAATTGATACCATAAATTTAATTATCTTATTGTTCATACGCGCCCCTAGAATATGAATCCAGTAATCAAAAGCGCTTAAAAAATTTAAAAAAAAGAAGTCAGTTTCATTCCACCCCTCTACATTTTACCCCTCTGCTTTATCTCTCTTATTATTGAGTTTTGGAAAAAAGTGTAAATGAAAAGGTACCATTATTTTTGAACATACTATCAGCTCCTGCAATTACGGTACATAATTCTGGACCACCCTATATATATATATATATATATATATATATATATATATATATATATATATATATATATATATATATATATATATATATATATATATATATATATATATAAATTAATATTATTTTCGGTTTCTAGAGACCTCAAAACAAATTTCTGCCATAGTCCCGAGCTCAAGTCGTGTCATGACAGTGGCTGTAATAGCTGAATTCCATTATGGAAATTCGCTAAAATGAAATTAAAGTCAATTTTTAGAATATTGGCGCGTGATTAAGTAGTTTTTGTTTGTTTCCTGCAGGAATCTTCAACCAATATTAATATTAAAATTATTGCTATATGCATTCATAGTAAAGAGTTTCTGTAGATATATCAAATTTCATGGAATTTAGTTCAGTCATTTCGCTGTCATTAACTAACTGATTCTGAATCCCACAGGACCCTCCAACTGGGATAAGATTAACCTAGGTGTTGATTCAAGATAAATCATATCTGTGTACTAAATTTCATTGCATTCGGTTTAGCTATTTGGATGTGATTATATAATCGGTATTGTATCTCCCAGGAACTTTCAATCTGGATAAAACTATGGGTTATTAAAATTATTGCTGTATATGTTGACGGTAATTAGTGTCTATATCCTAAATTTTATTGAATTCGGTTCAGTCATTTCGATGTGATTATGTAACGGGTTTTGCATCCCACAGGAAACTTCAATTGGGATAAAATCATTTTAGGTGTTAATTTCGGGTAGATCAGGGGTGTCAAACTCAATTTTGCAGAGGGCCATATATTAGATTTAGAATGTGTAGGCGGGCCAGGTTAAAATAAAAAAATTGAAACTTACTGCAAAAAGACTACAACCGGCGGGGAGGGGCGCAGTGTGCGCTACGTGCACAGACGAAACAGAAGCCGCTTTCGCGCGCGCGACAGAGATAAAAGCATAACTAACACTCTCGCTCGTCTAGGCAAGCGCTACTCTTGAAGTTACTTATAATTAAAGCGCGCACATTTTTGAACTTCCGTACACGCATCGAGTGCTGTCTAAAATCTCTAAAAACAAGATTCTTCTTTCTGTGATATAATGTGATCGCGGGCCATATTGATATGGTCCGAGGGCCGGATGCGGCCCGCGGGCCGTATCTTTGACATGACTTGGGTAGATAGTATCTTGTACCAAATTTCTTCGAATTCGGCTTCATTATTTGGGAGTGATTGTGCAAATAGTTTTGTAACCCTTAGGAAGCTGGAACCAGGGTAAAGTTTATCCTATGTGTTAATTCAGTGTATAAAGAATCTATATATGTGTGATTGAGCAACAAACATCCAAGCATACAAACTATCACATTGTACTAACACAAGACCAAGATTTCTATACCAGATTTGATTCAATAAATTGGTACAACTGTTTTGTAGTAAGTGATCCCGTGAGGACTCTTCATCAGGATAAAATTATAATTCGTGTTAATCCAAATCATACATACTATCTAGATTACCAACTTTAATTAGTATCGATTCTACCGGGATATAACGAGATCGATAATTTAGTCTAGATTCTAAGATGTCTAATTTTTTATTAAACAACTTATTTGCATGCGAAATTTATGAAGAATTAATTTTGTGTCACTTGTTCATTAACTAATGTGAGCATTTTTCAGTGTGAGGATTTATCAACGTGGGAATTTTTCTTGTGAGCATTTATGACTGTGCGCATTTTTCCATGTGAAGAATTTTCTGTGTGAGCATTTTTCCGTGTGCGGAATTTTCTGTGTGAGTATTTTTCTGTGTGAGGATATTTCGTGTGAGTACTTATCACTGTGAGGTGTTTTCGTGTGAGCAAACCTGTGAGCGCATTTTTCTGGTCACCGATTTCAGCATCGTTTTTTCTTTCTCGGGAAAATCTTTCACGTTTTCTAACCATTATATCGCAACACCCACTTCCATACAAAGTCTTGTGACTTGTGCATATATTTAGCAGCAGCTTTATAAGTCATTTTAGGTCTTTTACTTTGAGTACACAAAAACATTGCCTTGAAACATTTTGCATATGATGTACTCATTTTGGAAATGTTGTGTTCTTATCGCAATACAAAATAATACTGACATCTCAAGCACGAAGCGCAGTAGTCTATCTTAAAGTCACGGAACGCTATTGCTTATATACATTATTTCTATTTTTTACACAAGTATATTACCCTTTTTAGATTTATGTTTCAAATAGGAGAAAATACAAGTCGATTATCCAAAATGAAGTATTTTAAGAGGAGGTTTACTTGAGCGTCCTTAAAAAATTCATTTTTTTTTTTTTTTTTTGTAGAAATTGATAGCCAGTTATGTGTAGAATATGTTCCCAAAGTGATTTTGCTGAAAGTAATTTAAAGGAAAGTTTACTTGAGATTCGATCAAAAAATTGATTTTTTTTGCAGAAATTGACAGCAAATTATGTGTAGAATATGTTCTCAAAGTGACTTTGCTGCAAGTAATTTAAAAAAAAAAAAGATTATTGCACATTAACCGAATCGATTTTTCTATAAAAAAAAAAAAAAAAAAAAAAAAAAAAAAAAAAAAAAAAAACAAAAAACAAAAAACAAAAAACGTAATTCACCTGGTAATGAGTATTAAATATGAAATTTTGAAAATACGTTTCTTAATATATATTTTATAATATCTCGGAACCACATTTTTGGAACTGGTGACCACGATAACTCAAAAACTATCCGATGGATCCTTTTTTTTATTTTTTTATTTTAAAGATAATTCAATTTTCCGGTACCTATACCTAAGCTCGATACACTTTCAATATTTTTTTTTAAATTTACTTTAAAGAGCGAAAAATAAGACAAAAATCGTAATCACAAGTTCACACATCCGCCATTTTTTTTTTCTTTCAGCAATTTACTGATATTATAGGTATGGGTGCCGATACTGTTCATATATTTTACAAATCTTTTTTATTTTTGGATTTCAGTGATTTATTACCGGCGCTATGATGCCAACCAACAAGGCATTGGATTTTCGGATCATCACACTGCACTATCTATAAAATGGACAATTTTTTATATTTTTCTTTGAAAAATTTTTTTTTTGTATAGTTTAATACTTAATAAATATGTGTATGAAATTTGATATTTACTTCCGTTCTTGAGAAAAAAATTCCAGAAAAATACATAATTTTTAAGCACTCTCAAGTAAACCTCCACTTAAATAGAACTATAATGGCAGAACGTGCTTCTGGTATTGCAAGATCGTTTAAAATTGTTATACTTTAAATTCAAAAGAAGATGCAAGCCACTGGTGGTATACAAGATTTTAAGCTTGAATAAGTTTAAAACAATTTATAAATTTATTTAAGCCATTATATGTTAGTTTTTTCTTTCAATTTACTTAAGACTATTATGTAACATCTTTTTTGCCGCCATTTTTTAAATCTAATTTAGTACAAAAATGAAACGTTGACACCAAAGTGACGTCACTATACAAATTATATTTATAAGTTGATATGTATTCAAAAAGAAATGCTAATGATGCTAACAATTCAAAATGTTTTAAAGAAAGACATGTACTTATTGTCAGAAAATGAAAAGAAAACTCAGTTAAAAGTATTCACAATGTACATTTATTTATTTATTTATTTCATATATTTTGATGCAATAGATTTAAAATACAAACACATTTAAATACAGAAAAAACAGTCAGTCAAAAAAGAATACGGAATAAATGTATGTAAATTTGTTTTTGAACTTTTCTTATAATTTTTATTATGCTAACAAACTATCTAAGACGTTTTTCAATCTACTCATAAATAATTAATTTCTTATTTTCCAAATTTTGTATTTTATTTGGTAATTGTAAACAAATTTCGAGCAAATCGGCAGTGTAATGCGAAGCCCACAATATCAAATGTAGGATTAAAATACAACATTGGGGGGGAAAACGGAAGGTCATAAATAATTAAATAAAATTTTTTGACGATTTTACTAAGTATTTGTTTAATTCGTATGTATATAGTTCAAAAAATTTTAGCCTTCAATTTATGTTGGTTTATTTTTGAACTATACCTCAACTTTAAGAATAAAAAGCGCCAATTTTTTTCTTTGTTTTCCAGAAAGATCTTTTCGAACTTCTTATCGTAAAATCAAAAATTTACTTCTAAATAACTGTAAATCTAGAATTAAAGCTCATATATTCATTAAAAAAAATTCATTTTGAACTTGTTTGGGTTCTTCATAAATGAGACTGTACCTAAATTTTTGTTCTGTCATTCAAATATGGAACTCCAGTGCATTTTCTTTAGGGTACATAAAAGAAATATGTCTAATTAGGTTCTCAAAAAGGATCGGATATGACAGTCTTTAAAAATCTTAATTATATTTGTGCACAAGTGTTCCAATAATTTTTCGTTTAAATTCGATAAAAATCCATTTGACCCTGTTTTAATTAATTGTAAATACCGCCTGTTATTTAAACGTATGTGAGTATAGTATCTAAATAGAGGTCTAAATGGACTTTTTGTTGGGAAAAATCAGATAGTTTCAAAATTAGTCATTTCTGTAGCTAGGAAATTTTGAAATCTAAGTGAAACAATAATAAATTTGAAAAATTTTGAAATTTTTTAATAAAATAAACTAGCTATTGAACTTTGGCTATATGTCAAATTTAAATGAGTAATTGAATATTTTTATCTAAATCACTTTAAAAATATTCTTTTGGTGGTTTAGAAGTTGTAATACAGTATGAAAAAGAATATAATTATGGCAGCTCGGCAATCAATGTTCGCGATCAATGTACTATCAGCTTTAGTAATCACGGTACATAATTCTGGACCACTATCTCTCTCTCTCTCTCTCTCTCTCTCTATATATATATATATATATATATATATATATATATATATATATATATATATATATATATATATATATATATATATATGTATATATTTGTAAAATAGTATTTTTTACCACTGCAAGCTTAATTTTCTTTAGTGTTAAAATTATAAAGAAAGCGGTACATGTACAAAATATCTGAAAATCCAAGAGATGACTAAAAATTAGTATAATTTCTAAAGATATAAAAGAGTGATTTTATATTATTTTGTTATGTATATAAAATATATGGTCCAGTTAACTTAAATTTAACCATTCTTCATCACTTATGAATTTAAATAATTTCCGTTTCCTTGGCTTTATCTCTTTCATTATTGCACTTACGTAAATTTTAAAATTGCAGTTCGTTTTTAGAAAAGAATATAAGATTGATTTTTTTTTTTCAAATAAGAATTATTTAATTTTTTTAACTTTGACTCATGATCAATTGTATTTGAAATAGGGTATAATACAATTATATATTAGTCTTATTCTTGTTTTTGAGTGCTCTTTAAATACTCTAATCTTTGAAATCATAAAATGTACACAACATTCTTTTGTGATATTATAACTTTTATTATTCAGTATGTACTTATAGTTTATATTATACAAAAATTTCGGTTTTCATAAAAGTTTACCGGATTACTCGGAATTGAACAAATTGTTAAATTTTCACTCTTTATTTCAGTTTTTCAAATCTAAGTAATTTAATTACATACGTTCTGAAACATATAATATGTATCCAAAATTTTGAGTTGTAGCTTCTCCCATTCCCTTATCTTAGAATTGACGAACATTGCCGAGCTGCAATATATTCTTTGTCATACTATACGTATTTCGATTTCTAATTAAAAAACACATTACCGATTGACGTACTCTTAAAGTTTTGTACCAAAACAAAATGATTTTCAAGTCTTGCAAATTATATGCAAATATGTTTTTTGGAGAATTTTACGCTATTCTTCGTATAAAAATCTATTCTTGGTGTAAAAACCTAGATCATCTCAATCTGCATCTTACATTATAAATTTTTAACAATTTAACTGGTACATTTTGGTGAAAGCACTTATAAAATTTAAAAACCATCTCCATCTTACGTAAAGTAACGCAATCTTGTCCTGATATCTTTGATAAAACCTAACGGCCAGCTAACTTCATTGAAGAACTGATTTCATAAGAATAAATGCAGTTAGTACACAATACTCCATTGAAAAATCAATGTATGGGCTGCGTGTATTACCACTAACCCTAAAAAAAGAATATTTTTGATAATGCTATATTTCGTACTTCTCGTCTACTAACAATAAGTAATCTGTTAGACTTGCTAATTATGTTAATGTTATTAAAAATATGAGCTTTTTGATTAATCTTTATCATTTTTTCACCCAGTGATTATATCCTTTAATTTTAAATGTATTTTGCATACTACGTATTCATTATTGAAATACTAACGCTGACGCCACATCTCAGTTTGGAATGATCCAATTCGCTACCAGTCACTTTCCTATATTTGCGTTATATTTTGATGCTATTCTGACTGATAATTTCAAAATTTTTCAACAATTTATTTTAGAAATGTTATGTGTATTAATTGAAAATATCGTAAATGTTTAAAAATAAAATTATAAACATGTTTGCTTAAAAAAATGAAAGAACAAGTTTATTAACATTAAGTTTTATTATTCGAGGTTATATTTTTTTCATTAATTTGTAGTTATATAATTAGTTAATAACATTAAACTCACTATTCACACGACAGAGATGTTGTTTAAATAAATTTTTATTTAGAATGGACCCAATCGATGAAAATAGTATAAATGCTGTTTTATATACATACTTTGGAAATGTATTAAAAATAAATAAATTCTTAAATATACTATTAATAATTGTTAAGTATCCATTCTAAATATTTCAAGTTTTATACACATTTTGCTTTACAAAAAACAAATCACATTATTTTTTTTTATTAGATATTTTTGTTTTTCTGTAGTAAGTACGAATAACTTTTTTGATCTTTTTTGAATCATTTAATTAAAAAGTGTTCGTGTTTTGGCAAACCAAAAAATGCTTCGAAAATAAATGTTTGGATTTTTAAAAAAGTAAATGTGAAACAACCCAACTTAAAAAATAAACATTCTTTAGAAATTTTGGAAAAAAAAACATTTATATTCAGAGCATTTTTAAATGATATTTTTGATCGGCTAGTACGTAAAATTAGTAGCAAAATTTGAATCTTTATTAGAGGTAGTTTTTGCATTATTTTATTTAAAACTTTTTGACAATTTATTCAAAATTTACGTACTAACTGAAATTCTTGCATAGGTTCAGAATTTTTATTTGCTTTTTTTTAAAAATGCTACAAATTTTAATAAAATATTTCAATTGATATAAGATTAGTTCTAATAAAATATATTTCAAAAATATTCAGTATTTTTAGTAAGTTTCAAAAATGTTTTCAAAATGGTTGCTAAAATAAAAAATTCCTTATTTGATGACCATTTGGCTTGGTTTTTATTCTAATTGGTCGATTTGTTCTGTTAAGAGAAAAACTGTTTTTTTTAGGCGATTATATCAAACAGTACCACACATTTCAACATAAGTGGTTAATGAAAATTTTTTATGCAGTTGGCTAAAAAATAGCGTTCATAACTAATGATAGTACAATATTATTGATAGTACGATACAAAATGATAGTACAATATTATTGCTGCTTAATTCACTCGGCCTTCAGCTTTACTTTTTTCACAATTTAAGCATATAAACAATTTGATATTTTATATTTTATATTTTTAAAAATGTAATAAAAGTTAGTCAACCATCTTTAGAAAGATAAAAAGATTTAAAATACGTTATTACAAAATTCAAAATTGTTATTCAAAATAGAACTTTTATTCTCGATGGTAAAATATTTATAAAAAGTCGATCTACGAATTTATAGCATTTTTAAAATCTAGTAAGTCTGCTGAATATTTTTCTTTTCAGGTAGAACGCTGGTCCGCTTAAAAATACAGTAAAACAATACAAGTAAAGTAAAATTAATAAGTATAATTCAATAATAATTAATACAGTCGATACTTTTTTATTTTTATTTATTTATTTATTTATTTATTTTTTGTTACATAAATTTAATATCGATTTTTGATCTTTTGTCTTTATTTTTAATTATTTTTTCTTATTTTAAATATTCTCTTTTTTTATTGTAAAACGTATAAAAGTAGATAAGTACAAAAATTTGTATGGTATGTAGTTTTATATTTGGTGGATTTTTTGAATGCAATAAAACTATTTGGATGTATTCTGAATTTTCTATTTAAATGATTCCCTAAATGATATTTAGTTTTAACTGATGATGTTAAATATGAACTGTTTCGTATATTTAATCTATATTTGTTCAATATAAATGCGCACCTGAAATGCTTTTGATTCTCTTTGTATATTTATACAATATTCTGTTTAAGAACAATCATGTTAGTATTTTAAAAGTTTTTTATAAATTTTCGTGAGACACTAAGCTAGAGGCTATTTAGTTATTTTGCCTTAACAAAGCCGACTATAATATAATTTAAGTTTTGAAATATAATTTAAGGGTGAATCAAGAACAAGTTGATTAGGTTTGAAATTTTACTGAAATTTTTATTTGAAAAGCGTCAAAGATTCCGTACGTTTCAAAAAAGTTTTACGTTTCCAAGTTCCATTCTGGAAATAATTAACCACAGAGGATTATCGTTCAAATTTGTTCCTAGCATTATTAAAGATTACAATTTTGTTAGAGCAAAATAAAAATTTTCAAAAAAAATTTTCTTTTTGAAGTTTATCCGTAAGATGTCTCTACTAAAATTTCTATTTTCGTTGTTTTTGCCGCTAAATCGATTTCGAATTGTTTTACGTATTACAAATTTTTACAATTAATTTTATCAATTTTACATTTTTACACGCAACTAACATGATTGTCAATGATTTTTTTAATATTTAATAATATGAAGACAGGTAGAAAAGAAACGATTCTAACTTCATAAAAAACGTAAGCGATCCTTGAATTATTTAACTATGCGAAAATAAACGACTCGAAATTACTCAAAAACGTATTGTACATTGTTTTCATATTATCATTAAAATTTAAAATAAATAGATATATTTTAAAAAAGTGTATTATGGTATTACTTTGAATATGATACCTAACCTCTATTTTTTATTATTTAATATTAATATTATTTATACTCTGTTATTTTTTAAAAACTACAAATGATAATATATGCAATGTAGGTATATTTTTCTCTTTTTTGGTAATTTTTTCTTTTTAAAATAATATATTATTTATTTTTAATATTTTTTTTCTTTTACTAACTTTGGCATATTATTTTTAAAAACACATATGTCACACTGCAACAAATATCATATATATTTTTATTTTTAATTTTTTAAATTTTGGACAATTGTTAAATTTAATTAATTTTAATTTACTTATTTTTTGTTAACAAACTGAATTAAAAAAATATACAGGATGTCCAAGAAATAATTTGTGAGAAATTTACAAATGTATGGTTATAGTATGAGAGGTGATGATACAACGTCGCCATTTTTGTTTAATTATTTTTTGAATCACCTATAAATACGTGTTGTTAAAATTAAATGTAAAATAACTCAGATCACAGATACTTTTAATGGACATACCTTGTATATAATTTCTTTTTTTAAATCATAGAAAAAATTGCTACATTGAGCATTTAAGTTTCTTGAGTTGATTATGTTAATTTTTGATCATTAGTTTTAAAATAATGAGCGTTTCTCATGTATTATGGTCATCTTGGAAGTTATTGCCCTATTTTTTTTTTTTTGACAAACAAAAAAATATTTTGCTTGTAAGAAATTTTTTCTCTTAAATTTTACGTTATCAACATAAACGTATTTAACTTTTTTGAGCTTTCATTTTTATAAATTATTTCGAATTTATTCCAATCGTGCTTTGTAACTAGTTTTCCAAATTTCGGCGAGCGTCACAGCCGAATGGAATCGATGAAAAATGCAGAGGGGTAATGTGATACGTTGTATGATGGCCCATGTGGCAAATCCATAAAAGTCTAATTGTACGGGATTCGCTTCCACTTTTTGCATCTCGAATGTATAGATGATCCACATTGTAACGTTGCATATTAAAAGAAATGTGACCACTTGACGTCCCGGTTTTGAACGATCGTGTTCGGGTAAGTGAACACGACGACGTGCCACATCAGCTACGAATAACAGTTGAAGCACGACCTATAATGAAAGATAGGGTTAGGATTTTGAAAAGAATTTGCTTCGTTACTTGAAATATAAAGACCGATTTATCTAATTTAGTATTGAAATTTACTCGATACAAGACTACTGGAATTTTCTTGAAGAATATATTTATAGCGAATTTTCTTACAAGACTAGCTCTGCTAAGAAATGATCCTGGAAGTTAAACAGGATAGGATTTAGAAATCGAAGTGAATAAACAATCCCTCGTCACCAAATTAATTGGTAATTTGTTTTGTTCTTAAGGAGTTTTTACATGAATTTTCAAGTTCTGAGGGAGTACTTCAATTACTCTTGCTAGAGCAGTGTTTCCCAAACTGTGTTCCAGGGAACACTGGTGTTCCGCAAGTAGTAATGGCCTTCGGGGAAAAAAATTATTAAAAGTGGTGAGAGAACCATGCAGGCTTTCCTTTTTTTTTGCTCATCATTGGTAATTTTAGAGAGTTACTTACTTAAGTAAAAGTTAAGTTTTCTGAACAGCAAGTTGCTTATTTGGAATAGTGAAACAGTTGCTTATTTGGAATAGTGTTCCGTACAAATTTTCAAATTTACAAAGTGTTTCGCGATGGAAACAGTTTGGGAAGCACTGTGCAAGAGAATCCCGGAGAACTTAAATGCTTACATGTTTAAGATATTTTTTTTACGATGTTTCCTTTATTGTCTTTAGGACTTGAAATGATGAGACGTAGAAAGAGATCTGTTGAAGGAAAGGGTCTAGCAGTATAAGCATATGAAAACTGCACTAGCGTCTAATGAAGGGTTTTTACCTTGTATTTGTTGCTCTTCATCTAAAATAGCTTTACAACCAATCTCATATCTCTAGCCCCGATAGTAAGAGAAAAATGGGGGCAACAACCCTTAACGTTAAAAATTTTTTTCTCAGAAACTATTTGAGATGTCTTAATGAAATTAAAACAGTAAATAAACATCTATAAACTACATATTATATACTGGGTGTATACGCGATGTCGTTCGCGTGACGCATTGTTATAAACTCAATAAGAAGTACATAAGTGTAATAACTAGGTATCGGACGTTTTTCGGATCAAACAGCATTCGTGTTTTGTGGATACAGGTATATCGCACTTGACGTGATTAATGTGAATAAAAACGAATAGATACTTTGATAAAACATATATATATATATATATATATATATATATATATATATATATATATATATATATATATATATATATATACAACTCACACATATTATCTGTCTCTCTGCCTCATCTGCCTGCTTATACATAACACGATATTGTTTGATCCGAAAAATGTCCGATACCTAGTAAAATAATTACACAGAACTTGCATAGAACAATAATTTTTACGTAATGCATGCACATGCTCAAAATGGTTTTTCTATTTTCCCGTTTCCCGTGGGAACGAGACATTTTCCCGTAATACAAAAATCCTAAATGTTGGCGCAGGTAATAAGCTATCTTCGCACCAAATTTCATCAAAATCCGTCCAATAGTTTTTGCGTAATGCATGCACATGCTCAGAATTTTTTTCTGTTTTCCCGTGGGAATGAGACATTTTCCTGGAATAAAAAGTATCCTAGATGTTGACCCTAGAAAAAGAAGTTTCTCAGTTTTTAAATATTTTGGCAGTTAATTCGGGTTCAACACTACATAATAGAATAGGTATCCATAACTATCAATATAATTTATTTTTTTAAACTATGTTCCACCAATTTTTTTTGTGGGTGTAATTTCGGGGTTAGTATAAAAAGCCACCCCCGAAAAATATTCGTCTCATTTTTCATCATTTTAAGTTAAACAAAAATTCTGAAAAAATATATACCGTGTGAGTTTTCCGAGAGTTGCCATTTGATTTATTCCTAAAGTATGCATCTAATCGAAAAAAAGTTTATACAAAAAATATCCAAAATAGAGGGGGTCATTCATAAAAAATTGTTCCAGACTTCTATGACCTACGGTTTTTTCGGAAAAGAAAAACAATTTTTTTTTTTAAATGGAAACATATGTTGAGATGTTTTTTAAAAATTAGTTTATTACTTCAAATTACCAATTATGCTAAAATTTTCATTATTTTATTTCACATTTTTGAGAAATTGCATTTTTAAGTTTTAATTTTCAAAACCCGTGGTCAAGTTTATTTAATCGAACGCAAAAAATATGGATAATTTGCAATCTACATTCAAAACACTCAAAATAACTAGTGATGGTATGTTCGCATTAAGCTGTTACAATAAAACAAAATTTATTAATTAAATACATTAATTATCAAAATAATTTGTAGTTTTTCCTCAAATAGTCAACTTAATATTTAATAAACAGGTTATTAAATTACAACGGCGGTTGTAATATTTAATATTACACCATATTAAAGAAGTCAAAATTACTTACGTGTGAAACTAGCATTACCTATTACCTTTCCAAAACTAAATGATGCGGACGTAGGTTAGGCACGGATGTCATTTGTCAAATTACTAAACGATTTTTTAAAAAAAAATAAATAATAAGTAAAATAATTGTCCAAAACATATTTTAATACAACATTTTTCAAGATTGCAGTATGTATTTAAACAATATGTCTAAGACATGTATTTTAAACATATCCTTATATAACCTTAGTTTCTTTTCCAGTAAGAATCAATAAAAGTTTGCAAAGTTCGTTTTATGGAATGTATAAAATTAAAGCATTTATTATTACCGCGTGAATTAGTTAGTGAAGGTTGTTCAAAGCCAATTTTATTGCAATTTTAACATCTTTAAAACGTGTTTTGTGTTAAAACGGTTATCCATATTATGAAAACGACAGTATTTAATAAAGTTTTTAATAAAATTACACAAATTTTATTTAATTATAACCACTTCCTAAATAAAATATAATAAATAAATATATTTAAAGTATAATTTTATTAATTCTAATTACTTTAGTGTGCAATCAAATTGCCTAATTGTTTTATTGCTTCCGAGACTACCTACTAAAGCAGCGGAAGCATTGTGATCAGTTTAGAAAAACAAAAAATTTTTCCCCTCCAAAATAAAATTTTTTACGCACATTTTACGTCTTAGAGCTTCTTGAATAATTTTGGTTTGATGTCTGTGCGTCTGTGTGTCACCAGTTTGTACCAAGTGACATAACTTCTGAACTATTCGATTGTTTGTAATGAAATTTTTAGAAATTATGCAGTTTAGTTCCTAGATGACCCCCTATGAATTTAATCGAAATCACAGTAACGGTAGCTACGTCTCTACCATGTAATTCCATTAATATACTAAATTGCATCAATGCACTTCTGAATTATTCAATTCATTTTTATGCAATTATCAAAAATTATGCGGTCTGCTTCCTAGATGGTCCCCTACAAATTTCATTGCATTCGTAGTAATAGTATCCACGACACTACCATGAAATCCCATTAAATATCAATATCTTATTTACTGCTAGTCCCATTTCGCTCAATTTTTTATGAATTGTTTTGTTTATTAATTTTTATTAATTTATATACCTATATTAAATTACACAAAGATATATTGTGCATTAAATTACCAAGGTGCTTTTACGAGTACGAGAAAGCTGTGTGCCACCTCCATTGGCAGCGTACATATATTAGTATCTTACAAAACTGCAAAATTGTTTTATTTTAGTTTGTAAACAAATGATTATGGATCATTTTCTTGGTATACTTTATTTGTTGGATGACCAATTGTTATTTTATCGTTAATTATTTCGTTTTATTATTTAGAATTTTTCAGGATATAAAATAAAATACATTTTTCATAGAATAAGATTGTTTATTTTTTTCCGGGAAACATCGAAATTACAATATGTCGACGTGTTCTACAATTTTCCCTCGGTGCCATTGCCGGATTTCATAGATTTTTCAACTTTTCTTCTTTCCTGATAATAAGTTGCACGTAAATTTCGCATTTTAAATTTGACTTCTGGTACACCTGATATGATCATTGCTTCTACGACTTTTTTATAGGACGTTTCCCGCATGGCTCTATTTTTAAATAAAGGATATTTTGTATTCTATAGGCATTCAAAATTTCTAAATTCCAAAATAAATTTTATTCTCGTTTCCGAATTGCACTTTTCTGTCATTTTTATTAAACCTATAAAATAATTTCCATTTAAAATTAAAAATGATACTTATTTTTAATAGTTCCATAATATGAAGTACTTACTTGATTTAATTACATTCCAAGAAGATACATTTTATTTATAAATCCATATGAACACAAAAAATTGAATAAAAATTAATAAAATTTGCCTATTAGATAGCTGACATTCTAAATTTCTAATTTGGTCATTTTCATTTATACTAAAATAGAGTTCCTATAATAAATAGAGTCATGACATGTGTGGTGAACACACATATTGTTTGCGCCATCTTGTCACAAAGATTGGCGTTAACTTATTTTTTATAATTGGTGTATATCCGCACTAATTTGAGTACGTAATGATAAATAATCAATCATTACATCGATACATTTATAATATACAAATAGATGTCACACGACTAATCAGTTGGTTCTGAAAGATTTGCGTGAATTCACTTGTATTGCATTAGAAACATTAGAAATATAGTTTTGATAAAAATAAAAGAATAAACACGCTTTTTTTGATAAAAGTAGATATAGTCCCGATTTGACTTTCGCAGAGTATTGTTCTAACAGCTATATACAAGTGACGCATTTTTGTTTTTGTGTAATATTATGGTTTTGAGTAAATGCATAATTTTTGAATTACACAACGCATCATTATTTTACTTTTGATTATTAATTCGCTAATAGTTTTGTTTCGTTATTTTCGCGACCGGTTAGTTAATTATCGGTTTTCGTAATAGTGCAATAAGTGGAAATTTCCTTCTTTTTATCCAACCGCCATTTCCCTAATTTTCCCGTTCTTTCGATCTGCAAAGGCGGCCACTACTACAGTAAGGTAAGCTTCTGTCAGTATTATTTTCGCATGAACCAGCATTGATCTAATCGGGGAAATATTTATAATATTTATAATATTTATAATATTTATAATATTTTTGATACGGTCCTTCGAGTACGCCACACCCCGACGGATGTAAGATTTCGTCCTGGACGAAATTTTAGATCCGCGCCACCACATATATTATAAATCGTAAAATAAATCGGAAATAAGTTAAAAAATATTTAACAAAAACCATTTAGTATAACCTAAAAATAATAATTAAATTAAATTTTTTTAACTGTTCATAAATTCATAACCTATTAACAATAATTATGTATTCAAAAATATTTATACAAACATGTGATAATTAATTTCGAAGCTTCCCGCTCTGTTTTGGAAAGAAAATGTATGACATGTCACGACTCTATTATAGGGACTCTAGGTAAACCTATACGGTAAAGCCATCTATGTAGCATAAATACAATTACCGCTTAGCTACTTTCCGTAATTATGAGCCTTGTTTGAACTAGGCGCTCTTAAACTCACCAAAATTCACTTAAATAAATCGCTTTTAACCGCGTGTGGTTGTAAAATTTGAAAAAAAACTTTAGATAAAAATTTTTATTTTTTTATTTTTTGTTTCTGTTGCTTTATTGAATAATTTTTATCAACAAATAACTATACTATTCCATTTAAAAAAGGTAAGCTTGTATCATAGCTCGAAAACCATAAGAGCTATAAAGCTCCTGATTATAGCAATTGGTTGCCCCCGTCGATATCTACAACTCTTATTTGAACAATTTTTCGATTAAATCAACGGTTTGGCTGTAATTAAAATGGCAACTCTCAAAAAACTCACACGGTAATATGTAGTTTATAGATGTTTACTTACAGTTTCAATTTCATTAAGATATATCACATAGATAACAAAAATTTTAACGTTAAGGGTTGTTACCCTCATTTTTTCCTTACTATCGGGGCTAGAGATATGAGATTGGTTGTAAAGCTATTTTAGATGAAGAGCAACAAATACAAGGTAAAAACCCTTCATTAGACCCTGGTGCAGTTTTCATATGCTTATTATTACTAGACCCTTTGTTGGAAGGTATAACATAAATAATAATAGAACATCATGGATCTGACGGTTATTGGAAGAAACGATAGAGAAAATTATTTCCCAAGGAAAAGAAAGAAACCAGAATGGTTTGGACAAACTGCTACTAACAATAAGTGACTTATAAATCAAATAGATCTTACCTGCACAATCGAGAGTATTCCAGTTATCATTACTAACAAATTTGGTTCATTGGTCAATGCATTCAACGAACCGGCGATCACGCTAAACACCGCATAGATAAACAATCCAAATGCCGAGACACGTAGCAATATATCGTTTAGATCACTTTGTTCTTCAGAGCGGAATTTCAAATGTTGCACCCTGTAAGCGTAGATGGACCTCAACTTGGTAGCCCTGTGTCATGTGAGATGAAAAATGTGTTGATAGCGCAAAGAAATTAAATAAATAAGCAATATTAGAAAAAATTAAAGAAAGATATCAATCAAACAAAATAAATGAAACAAACAGGAACAAGAGGAAGATAGTAAGAAAATTCAAAAAAATTTAAAAATATCACATAGAACAAACAAAAAATAAATATGCCAATTGTGAAGGTAAAAATACAAATAAAAAATATCGAAAACAGAACACTTTATGACAAAAAATTAAAAAAAAAAATTATGATGAAAATGACGTTAAAATTTCGATGAATTTTGAGTGTGTAATATTTTTTTAATGATTTTCTAATCTAAGTATGATTTTCAATGATTTCAATGGACAGTAATTCCCTAGTACTTGCGAATACAAAAATACAAAATACGCAAGTCTGTACATGCGTAAATAAGTCTTATACTATTTAATGTCTATCTCTCAAGTAAAAAAAGCGTTTAATCATTTCCTCATTTGAGATCGAAACATAGAAAGGAAATATATACCCGAATACGTGTATTATACTGTATATTTAGATTAACCTAAATGAGGAAATATTATATTTAATGATTTTGATTGTTTTCATAAATTTTCAGAGTTCTAACATTTTACTATATAACAATTTACATTTTTGAAAGTTGAAAATCACATTAGAAATACAGGTACATATATTTTTAGATAGCCAATTATGCTCTAATGAGTTCTTTTAATAAATCGAAAACCAAAAAACAAATCATTAAATTCCACATTTTTTCCAAAAAAACGAAACAAAGAGAAAAATTAAGAAGGCAAATACTACAATTTTACTATTTAAAAGTTAAAATGAATTTCTTTTGACAAGACAGACCAAACGTAATTAAAAATTTGGATTTTTTGTAGGAACGTACCTTATAAATCCAATAATTATAGCAATAATGCTTAATACCATGAGTGCACAATGTGAGACATCCGCCAAGTAAATTGCCAACAATCCCAGTTCGGGATGATGTATCAGTACAAAGAATAATATCAAACATATTAATGACCCAACCAATAATAATAGCCCAAAGAATAATCCTTTAGATGCCCCGACACAATCAACGCGTCCATGTTGCGCATGTGCCATAGCTACCGCACGCCGTGACAACATAACTTCTAAACGATGTTCCAAGTCCTCTTCACTGACGTATCTTTAAATTGAAAATTTGAAAATCAAGTATTAATTACGGAAAAACTGTGTCAAACATGTTTACCGTGGAAAACGTCCAATATTTTTCCACATTACATAAATCACAGCTGCACCAATCAGTGAATATTCGATAATAAATGGGTACAAATATGGAGTAGCGTCTTGCACGAAATTGCCCATAATATTTGTACGTCCACAATTTGTACTTATGGCCGGTGGAGTACCCGTGGTTGAAGTAGCAGTTTCATTTGCACTTGCTAATGCAGCCGGGACAATATCGTTAAAGTTGTAATACGTATCATTCGGGGGTAACCACAAATCTTTAAATGCTACCCAAAGAAAATTAATGTTAGTAGAATTCTTCAAGCTTCAACAGATTCAAGCTTCAACAGATTTCATGAGTGCTACTTACATGGCACTTGTACTTGAAGATTATTATAGAGATTGTTTACGGTGTTTTTAATTGTGGTCTCAATCATTGGCGCCCAGTCAGTGGTCACGGTGGTGGGTGGTGCAATCGTGGTTGAAAGTGTTGACGGTGTCGTTTGGAATGTTGTCGTGCTAGGAGTTGTAAATGGTATTGGTGTTGAACTTGCTAGAAGAAGTTAAAAATAGAATGAGGTTTATATTTCACTACAGAGAAATAAAAATTTACACATATAACATTAAATAACACTGGTCTACAAGACAAATTCTCTTTAGTCAATTACTGGGTGGCATTTGAAGACTCTTTTAGACCAAAACTGGCCTTGAAATACTCTATAACCCACTATTTTTCCATCAGCATTTTGCATTATACTAAATGAATTATTAACTAAGTTTAGCAGGTTTATTAGTAGTCTAAACTCAGAACACTCAAGTTTCAGGTCAAATTAAAAAGACTCAGAGTCACTTTTTTTTCTCAAGACTACCGTTGATTCTCAGGCCCGATAGTAGGCACAGAACATTTTATTATTACACGGTTTATTGTTTTCATAAATGTCTCTGATAAAAATTATAACCTTTGAGATAATGGTTTCGGAAATATTTTTTTGACAATTAAAAATCAATGAGGCGAAAAGTAGTTCCAGATCTCTAGCAATAAGAATATTGCTTATATGCTTAATGCTTAATATATGCTTAAAAGTAAATTTATAAGTTTTCCTTAACCCAGCGGATTTTGAATCGAATATTAAGAGTAATTCTTGCAAAGTTTCTGAAAATTTGATGATATGAGAAAGGGTTTACTGGAAATGAAACTAAAATAAATGTACTAATCAACTATTATTGGAGTCTCTTACTAAAAACTTTAATTAACGAAAGAAAATGGTGTTTCATAGTGCAGATTGAAATATTTGAAATTGAAAGTAGTGCAGATGATTATAAAAAAAAGACTTTAACTTTTACAAAATTGGTGGGTGATAGAGACAAGTAAACAGGAAAGAGAAAATGTATTTTAAATGTTGAGCAGTGTTATTAATAACTACTCACAAACAAACATCGGAAGGTCGGATGAAAAATCAATACTTACACGTCGATGCAAGTGTTGTACTCCTAAGGGTTGTTGATGGAATTGTTGATGGGGTTGTGAAATGTGTTGTTGTCGTGGATAAGAGTGTAGTGGGTGGTGATTGTGTCGAAGTTGTTGTGGTTAATGCTTGTGCAGCGTATGCAGCTACAGAGCGTGCCGTCGATCTCAACTGTCTCGATAATGATGTTGTGGTTGATATTGTCGATGTGGACAGGGAAGATGTTGCTGGTGATAATGAATCGACACCATTGCCGACAACAGCGGCATAACCTCCACGTTCAGTTCCCAGAATTTTGCCTGCATTCAAAAGGGTATGTTGACGGATACTCTCTGTTAAAAATTCAGAAGTTTCGTTTGAGTGACAATGAGAAGCGGTGGACGGGGGACTTCCACACTACCAGCTACTTGAATTTTCAAATTTTGTAGATCAGTTTTGGATGGGTTCATACAATTTTTGTTTCAATAATTTTTGAGCAACATTAGCTTAACATTGGAACAAGCATTTGAAAAATAAACGCAAGAACATATTTACAAGGAACATAGGAACCAAAAATATTACCTGCAAACAAACCGTCATTGGGGTGTGGTGGATGCGTCTGATGATAAGTAGTGATTTCCTTCAGATATTCCAAAACCAATGTTCGAATCCATACACAAAGATTTGTGGCACAAATATGCATCAATCCAAATCTAGCAATTACTTTAAAACGGAGAATGTTGACCTGAAAAACGCAAGAAGTTATATACTTGAAAGAAGTATGTTTTCCCTTGGGCTTACTCTCGAGTTTAAGAAGATGAAATACATTTGCATAAATGTAAACAACATTTGTAGAATCGGATTTACGACTCGTAAAATTTCGTAACATGGCGATGTCATTGGTACTTCGAATTCAGTTCCAAGTTCTAGACCATTGTAGATCATTGTTCCCAATCCAAACGCTAAAGACAGTTTGAATAATATTAGTGATAAGTATGTCTAAAGTGCTGTAAAACAAAATTAAATCTAATCGTCAAAGATAAAACAACTTGGTAGGTAGAAATATCCATAGGTTTCTTTGGCAATCTCTTTTGCCCCAAAATCGTTTTTCTTTGTGAACTCGAAGAAATAAATCGTAACGAAAGATTCAAAAGCAAAATATAGTAGTAAATGTAGTTAAGAGTAATGAATGATACTCTTAACCTTGACAGAACTTACCAATTGCACCAATACGTAAGAAGAAACTCCCATTTGCGTTATCATGCGTTGTTTTACGTTTGCGTGATGAACGTGTTTGAACGGCTGCCTCCAAATCCACATTATCCTGCGGGTGTATAATAACACGATATGCTTGGTCATCACTATCATCATTGTTTACGTCAGTGTTACAAATTATGATACTATCGAGAGGATCTGGATCTGTACGAGGTGATGATGCATTGTTTTTGGTTGGTGGATATGATTGTGGTTGTTTTTTAGTGGTTGTTGATGTCGGGGTATTTAAATTACAGTCAACAATAAACTCGGTATTAGGACGGTATGTGCTCTTCTAGCCACGCAAATAAAACACAATCAAAAACAAAAACAAAGAGAAATAATAAAAAAAGATTATGAATAAAATAAAAATGAAAAATGACTAGCGTATTAATTAAACAAAACAAAAATAGGTAGATAATATAAATAATAATCGGAGGTCCTTGTCTTGAAATGGTTTCTTTGATACCTTTTTATGAAGAATTATTACTATCTTTTTTTTAAACATTAAAAAAAATTACTAGTGCTTTTGAGAATTTTTATTATTTTGCCGTTATTATTTATATTACCAAAAAAAGGAAAATATAAATCTACCGGAAAACAATTAGGGAATTTAATGAGACTACATGATATGAAGGTATAATTTTGAAGTAAAATTTCTTTCTACACGTTATGCATTTTTGTGAGCAATACTACGCATTTTGTATTTTAATAAATTAGTTTTAAAAAAATTGTTTTACATTGCTAGAAAGAAGATTCACTTCATTTGTATGAGTTTGCATACAATTTTTTTATTTTTCATTTTTGTTAGAAGTGATTCGCAGTAAAATTTATTCACAGTAAAACATTTTTTACTGTCTTATTTCGACTTCGTTCATATTTAGAAATGTATAAAATATAGAACAAAAATCATTTCTGAAAATCTGTAATTATCAAAAATAGTAATTACGTTGTCATCTGCTGAAAACTGTAAGTCATAGAATACCGTTCTCGTAATTTTGTCCAGACTGACAGCTAAAAGGTACTGAAAAACTATTTACCCACTATAAAAAAAAAAATTATAATAATTTATATCCAAAAACCTGACATGCTGTTATCTACATGCTAAAGCCATTTTTAACTAATACTACCACAAGGTAATTCGAAAAGTGAATAAAGATTAAAATTAATAGAACTGAGCGTCAGAGCGTTACTTTATGGTATTCTATATTTGCTAATACTAAATAAGACATTAGAAAAATACCACATTTATTTAACTAATATTATATTTCAATCCCCATAAATAAACATGTATAAACGATCTAGTGAATCAAAACATGTTACGAAATTAATTAAATAAAAATTGATATTTTTGCAAAGTAGGGTAAAAGCCCCTATACCGGAACGCGTTCAATACTCGTACAGCTTTGATATTTTATATATTAATAAAGTTATTTCTGAAAAAACCGATAAATATTAAAACTGTTCGAGTATTGAACGCGTTCCGGTATAGGGCTTTTATCTTAAAGTATTTATTTCTTTATTTCTTTATTTCTTTATTTTTTTTTTTTAAAGAAAATTGAATTGAGTTCTAAATTTTTATATCCCTTTTTAATTATTTCGTCCCAATATCATTTCCTAATCAAGTCCATTGGATTATGTTGGGATTTGAAAAAACATCACAAAACGCAAAAACACAAGTCTACCTAAACTTATGAAAATTCCTAAATGGAAAAACGCATGACTGTTAAAAAGAAAACCATTAGAATAGGAAAAACAATGATATTTGTACAGTATACTAAAATGAGCCTTAAAAGAAGTAGCAAAAGGTGAGGAGAAAGAAATAGCTATAGTTCGAGAAAACTTATTTGCGGATAGTACCAGGCTAGATTCTACATTTAGATAAAATGGGAGGAAATCAGGGATTTGTTATCAATAACAAAGATAGTGGGAGAAGGTTTTTAAACGCTAAAAAATTTTCAGATTTTTTATAATGAATACCTACTCTATCGTATTGAAAAAGGCACGCTTTAGTATATTATACAAATCACTGAAAGAAAACACAAGACGTCAAAATAAAAACACTAGCCAAAGTTAAGTCAACTAAGTTATTAGAAGGAACTGTCGAAAACAGGCAAAGCATCATATCATGTCAGCAATCACAACCAACAGACTGGACTTGTACTTTGTACGCAGTAGTGTAGTATATTTGGAACGCTCTTACCTTACTCTGGTAACGGCGTGTACTTTGGCTATAGCTGTTCGGCCAGCCATCACGGTGGCTTTCATAAGATGATTCAATGTTGGTGTGATTGCTGCCTGAAAGTGCTGCCATACGCGCTTCCGCCAATAATTCTTGCATTTGTTGTATTTGTTCCTCTTGCATTTTTAATCGAACAATATCGCGCATCTTACGAGGATATACTTCCAACTAAATTTTGTTGGATTGATGTGTTTTTGGTTTGTGGATATTTTTGATTTTGTATTGCATTGTGGGGAACGCATGCATCATAACATTTTGCGCCCAAATTAATAAACATAAAAAAATATAAAAATAAAATAATATGAAAAACAAATTTATGATGAGAAAAAATAAAATACATAATTTAGCATAAAATTAATATCATTGTAAGTAACATTAATTTGTTGAATAAGTGATCGATTTGTTAAAATAATGTTAGTTAAAAAAGTTAAATGCAAATGATACTGTCATAAAAATTTACTTAAATATAATTTCAAACTTATATTAACTTTGTTGGACACACAATCAGTACTTGAAGTTTAAATAAATCTGTTATTTTATAAGCTAGTTCTTTAGATAATCTAAAAAGCAGAGATCAGAGATCAGAAGGGATGAAATAAATCATTAAAACGATTCAAACATAAAATAGGTATTTAAATTCAATGGTGACTAGAGAATTTTCAGTTAAATACATTTAAATAAAATAAAATATATATCGTAATTTTTAATGGCTAGCGATGGCAGAAGAAATATTGTATGCAACATAATTGGAAATTGTCTCACTCGCCTTGCAGGGTCAGATTAAAATCTATAAAATGCCGGTGAAACAACACTTTCCAGACTTGTGAGGTAAATAAGCTACATTTTAATATTTTTATCATAACATCATATTTTGCGACTTATTGAAATATTAATGGAAAACCTAATGTAAACATTAAAATCTTTAATAAAATATTAAAGGTGCAATATCATTTGCATATTTTAAAAAGCAAACAAGTGAGACATGCAAAAAACATGCTTTGGTCTTATGGTTTAAGCGTGTTAAGGGTTTGTTTTTGCATTGTGAGGTCTTTGATGATTAAATATAAAAAATATAAGTAAAAGCTACAATTTTTGGAAAACTATTAGTGACTAACATTTAAATTATGCCTCCATTTTGTAATTACCTAAGCAATAGTATGTAGATCGCTGTTTTACCGATCCAAAAAAATTGGATAAATTTCAGCATTTAATTAAAAACAAGAAAATCAAGTAAAAAAACAAACACAACTCACTTGGAATTGATGTTTCTTTTTTTTATCACTCTCCTTCTCTTTTTTTGTATCTTTTTCTTTATCCTTTTCTTTATCTTTATCTTTCTCTTTCTCCTTTTCTTTCTTATCTTTTTTTTCTTTTTCTTTGGCTTTCTTATCTTCTTTCTTTTTCTTTTCTTTCTCTTCTTTGGATGGTTTTACTTTTTTTTCTTTTGGTGGCTTCTTTTCAGTGTCCACGTAACAACATCCAAAATCGGGGAGTAAAAAACAGAATACGTAGAGTAAAAAAAATATACTCATTCCGTACAGATAAGTGAAAAATCCTTCATAATAATATAAGGGTAAATTATGTGTAATACCATCTGATATGACATATGCAATACATATAACGACTAGAAGTTTGGCGTAGATAAAACTCATGATTATGAATAATGAAGTCCTGGAAAAAACAAAAAAAAAATAGAAATAAGAATTAATATAAAATGCGTTCTTTTGTGTTAATTCTGCTTATGCATATTAATTTTTTGTATATATAATTTAATCGTAAAAATGTGCAGTCATTGCAGGAAGAAATGATTCTTGTTTTCACAATTGAAAACATCATTTGGTAGGGAGAGTGATGCTACAATAGGTGCATAAATAACAGAGAAATGGAATTCCTTTCAGAATGAAAATTGATTCTGGTAAAGCATTCACAGATTTAAAGTACTGACGGACTGAAAAAATTCTTGATTATGCTCTTGATTATGAAGTAAGAATCTTCGTTTGAGAAAGTTTTATGTTACTCCAATTAACATGTTAGTTTTTGTGTGGCAGATTGGTTCACATTGTTTTCTGTATCAACCGTGTGATCCTATATGGGCACAGAAGTTATACACGTCCTATTTTGTCTACTTTACTGATCTGGAAGTAAAGTTTAAAATTGAGACTAAAGGTTAATCGTTAACGTATTACTGAATTATTAGTTCGCTCCGAAAAAACTTAAGTATTTTAAAAATTTTCAAAACTAACATGGAAAAGATTTTCCCGTTACGGTAATTTCTACTTTTACCTTGTCCCTTACATTTTGGGTAAGTTCAAAAATGTAAACTTTACCGCATCGATGCAGCATCATGACGTTTCTGATGCGTCTAATACTGCATGATGCGATGCTGATGCTCTCTTGAAATTTGATGCACATTAGATATTTTTGAATGGGATATTGGCATCATGATGCATGTAGCATAATAGACACACAATGTAGCCAATGTAGCATGATGGAATATAGATAATATAGTAATACAGTACTTGTATAGGTATATTATCTTTGAATTTCAACTTGAACTTACTTGAAATTGAAAATATTGAAATTATTTGAATAAAAAATATTACATACCTATTTTGAGTGCAAGATGTATTCAAATAGTTTAAACAATTTTAATGAAAGGTAAATACATTAATCTTTTTCAACAGTTTCTTTTTCGGAATTATTCCTGTTGGTGTTAATACCTACATAATATGGCAAGTAGTTATAATTCTACACATGACAAGCATCTTGGACACGCATCACCAAATTTCTTGATGCATTCTTTTGACGCATCAAATGCAAAAATGAACTTTTGATTTTTCGTTGCGATGCGTCTGATGCGTTTTTGAACTTTTGACTCTACCTCATGCAAGCAGTGATGCATTTTTGAAGTTAGCCTTTTTTTCAGTATTCGAAAAAGTTAATTTTTATCCTCGGGTTTTCAAGAATGGAAATAATCTTGAAACATAATCTTAATCATATCCATGGAAAAAGCTGATATGTGGCCGACTGACTGATGAATGAACGACATCAAAAACAAAAGGAAAGTTCAAATTTAATAATTAATTTCTAAGTTACTGTACTGAAAACTCAAATTGCACCGTTCTTTCAGGTTAGATATATGTATATTCTACTAGAAAGGTTTCCAGTTCCTCTCAAGTACTCTGAAATATTTATTAAACAAGGAGAGCCCACACTGTGTGGTTCACCAGTAAATTTCCAAAGCTCTAAGGTGCAACACTTCGAAATAAGGGAGAAATTTCTCTCGAAAGTTCTAGGTTTACCATTAGTACAACAAGTGAACAGCGTTTGTTTTTTCTACCTTTTTTCATAAAAAATATTCATTTACTAACATAATTCGGCTCTCTTCCCTCCTCCAAAGGCTTTTTGCTGTCCTATCTTTATGACCCGCTGCTTCAGGTATAATAGACCGTATCGACAAATTTTAATAAAAGTCATCAAGCATCATTATGTTGTCGAGACAGAAAGGAGGATAGTTCGAACGCATTGTTTTTTCGATTAATGAAATATTTAAATATACTTGAGCATTTATTGCTCAAAACTTTGGTTATTAAATTATATTGAAATAATAATTTTCTATGGAAGAAGTAAGGAAGAAAGAAAGAAAATGACAATTATATGTGGCGAATTATGCTGATAATTAAATATTTTTATGAAGAAACATATGCGCTGCTCACTTTGCCAAGACAACTTTCATAAGTTTGAATTTTTGGAACTTATAGGTACTAATGGTAAGCCTAAAATTTTCGAGAAAAATTTCTACTTTATTTTCGAGTGTTGTACCTTAGGGCTTAGGGGATTTACTACACTAGTGAATCTCTTGAAATACATGGAGATTCGACCAAATCAGTGACCGACACACTGCAACCCCTCCTTGTAAGTCAATAGTGGGAACATCACAGAACACTGCGAACATTGTTCTCGAAATGTATGTATTCAACGAGTACAGTACGTATGTACGTAAGGAAGAAAGACTTGTATCTGCCACCCAAAATGAATATATACCAATTTATATTCCAGTGAAATAAGTGAAAATTAATGAACAGAAATTGGATGAGTTTTCTTTCTTATCTATTAAACAAAATTACCGAGAGGAAAATAGATACAATTGCAAGTCAAGTATACAATAAACCACGAGACACTTCCTTGAACTGAAGCGAAAAACTATTTCTTACTTAACAGTACAAAAGCTACTCTATACATACCTACAATGAAAAACACACAGGGTGATCAACCCCTGAGTTTTATGAAAGTATACAATGACCAGCATAACTTTGTTCTTAAGTTGCGCAAATAATTTATAGTAAAAATAAACGTCACAGACTTCAATTATATTAAAAATTAAAATTATAACAAGTTCGTTGTAATGCGAGTCTAACTTGTGCACCGAATGTTCTAAGCAATATTGAAATAAACACAATTAGTAAAAAGCTGCCTTCCTACTTATCAGTTAATAAAGTTTTAACGAGAAATGTATATTAAATAAAATTACGTAATTATCATTATTATCACCAAAATTAAATTGTTTTATTTTTACAAAAATCTATCAATATATGACAATCTAAAGTTAAAAAAATTTCTAAAAGTTCGGATTATTTTTAATATAATTTTTTTTTTGCACATTTTTGAACATAAGTCGAAAACTAAGGTGATTTAAAATTAAAAAGGAAAAATGTACCTATGATATACAAAACACGTCCATAATTATGACATTTCATTTTTCCTTGTTATTCCACTTTTAAAGGAGGTGTTCAGGATAAGAGTGCTTTTCGCTCCTCATTATTACCGAAATAAAATGTTAGTTTCAAAACTAATAAAATACTTTTTATATAGTAGAAGATATATACTTTATGGCTGTGTACTTAAATACGCTAACTATGCTTATATTTAAAATTTATCAGAAGTCGCTTGCCTTTTTGAATTTTAGTTGACTTCACAATTTTACATATTTTTCGAGAAATTAATTATTATTTCACCAAAAACCGTTTTATGTACCGGCCCAGTTTTTATAAATTTTATTATAGATTTAACAAACTTTTCAACAACACCAACTGATAATGGATCACCCACGGTGCGTTTTAGAGATGAGCTAAACGGTTATTTTCTAATAACTGTTATTGCAATAACAGTTACTGAAAAATAACTGTTATTTATAACAGTTATTATAATAACTGGTATGGTATTTGGATATTTTAACATATTGTAAGATATTCGATATGCGTATCTGCACTACTGACGGATACTAAAGAACATTTTGTGCTTTATTGTACTGCAATCAATATCTGTTCAAATACTTGTCTATACAAGGATTTAGGCTTTATATACACAATTTTAACAATTTTATGGATACAAAATTACAAATACAAATAGATAACTGTACAACAGACAATAGTTCATTTTTAAGGGATTTTTAAATGTGCTACAATAGAAAATGTGTAACTTGCCTGGGGCATTATTATTTTGAAATTCTCCGTAGGTGGTTAAAATAAATTACTGTGATCCTTGCTTTCGAATATATTAATATTGACCTATGTTATCGATATTTCCAAAGGAGTTATTTAAGTAACCAGTTACTGGGTATTCCAGTTATTGACGATAACTGTTATCTTTCTATACTAGTTATAAAATAACAGTTATCGATATATCGATCATCTCTAGTGCGTTTCAGTGCAAAAAAAAAAAAAAACTGCGAGCAGTAGTTTCATCACTAAAATCGAACTGTTCTATCATCTTCGAAATTTTTAAGATACATACCTAAGTGATAACCCCCTCAAAACATGAAAACACATGAAATCTAGATATGTAAAAATTTAGGATAGATCTCAATATTGGTCAAAAATCTTAATTCTATGGTATTATGGTCCCTATAAAACTACCCCACTTTCCAAATTTTAGTGTATTCTACACATGGAAGGAATGTCGCAGGTAGAATCCAGAATGTTAAAAAATTATATTTGTTTTTTAAATAGCTTTTAATTAATATATTGTTAATTATTGATTGTTAAGAAGTTTAGTTCATATTTTTTGTCCCAATTTTACATTTGTTGCTTTGTAATTAAGAAAAATCCCTGCAAATCATATTCTTTATATATATATATATATATATATATATATATATATATATATATATATATATATATATATAAAGAATATGATTTGCAGGGATTTTTCTTAATTACAAAGCAAAAAGGTAATTTTCGTTTCTCAATACATGGATGGGTTATATACCTATATATATATATATATATATATATATATATATATATATATATATATATATATATATATATATATATATATATATATATATATATATATATATATATATATATAGGTATATAACCCATCCATGTATTGAGAAACGAAAATTACCTTTTTACCTTTATCCGGCAATCCTAATGGACAAAAATAAAAATATTTTTGTTAGGAATATTAGATGACTAGTGATTTAATGCAAGGATAGGATAATTTGGAGTTTAAGTCATCAAAATATTAAATGAAAAAGAATTATTTTTTAAAGGTGCACACCATTGCATTTTTCATTTAATTTTGATGACTTGAACGTCAAGTTATCGTAATATCGTATCCTTGCTAAATTTCAAAATTATATATATATATATATATATATATATATATATAATTACAGAGAAAAATTTCTGGGATATATGAACGGACGAACAAAAACCGAAGTTTCACCACAAGAGCTCATTTTTCCCAAAAGTCGAAACACTATTGTTTACTTCTTTAATAATACCTACAGACGAACCTTCTTAATAACTTCACTGCCACAATTCGTTACTTTGTCTCTGCTTTTAACATAAATTGTAAACTAATTGTTTTAATAAACACTATGATTGTGCTAACATAATTTGCATACTTTCAAAATAATTTTTTGGGTCGCCTGTGCTAGCAATCGCTGATACCTTTTTTACAGTAAAATCTGGAACAAAGAACTGTTACTATCTAGAACAATGTGTGTATTAATCTTAAGAAACAGGCAGTAACAAGACCATGTTTTAAGAAATGGTCATAACGCATCTTATTGTTAGGGACACTATTATTTGTACTATGGTACGTATAATAGATTGAAACGATAATAAAAGTTCATGAATATACATAATATACTTGTATTTTGATTAGGAGAAGTCTGATGCTCCCAGAGATTTTCTAAAGATTTTATTATACAGAATGTATATGTAGCGTCTTCTAGTATGTATGTATGAATACACAAGACTTGAATCGAGACAACAGCCTTCTATGTGTATGTATAGAATGGGACAGGATAGAAAAATGAAGCAACGAAATTGCTACGTGGGTATGTATAGTCTATACGTAAGTACGAAGACGTTTGAAAACGTTGTAGAAAGACAAAATTAGTTGGGATTAGGAACAACTGATCGCTGTCTTGAATTGTTTTGAATGAAGACCAAAATCGCTAGCCACAAAACTTAAAGAGAAAAAAAAATTTAATAAAAATGTTACCTTTAAATATTTGGAAAATTTATTTCAAAGACCAAATTCTCATGTCTCTACAATTGCTAAAAAAAACTGTGTTCATAAATTACAGATAATAAATAGACTGCTTTATGCGAACTGGCCTCAATACCTATAAGGCTACTAGTACTAGAAATGGTATTCTGCTTCTTATTTAGGCCAATATTATTAGGAGAAATTGCCTCACTAAAGTTTATTAAATCCCAAGACAAATTTACTCATTCTAAAATGCAAATATTAAAATAAATTAATGATAATTTTTAAAGACATTGGGTTTCAGTTTTAAAATAAAAAGTGATTGTGATAAGAGCCAATATGAGTCAAATGAAACAAATTTTACGCAGTTTAGGAAAAATCTTTTAAAATAGCGTAATAATTACTGATCATCCTAAATTTAATAATTTATTTATAAGAATATTATTCTAGATACAGAAGAATAAACTTAAATACTTCTTTGAAAATTCAAAAGAACTTTCAAATTGAATGCCTTAAAATTTTTAAAATTAAGTTTTTTCAAATATCTTCAAAATTTTTGAATTTTTTAAAAATATTTCGAACTGAAGCTAAATGTAAATCTGTTTGAGTTGATCGAAACTATTTTTAATTATTCTAAAAAATTTAAAATTTTTGTGATTTTTCAATGGACTCAAAAATAATTTGTTTTTCAACGACAATAAACTTATATACGGTATAATTTTTGCTTGAAAATATCTGATGTGACTCTACAAAATATTTGAGCCACCTCAGTACAAAAATCATTACATAATAGTCACAAAATCGAAGGAATCGTTCCTTTGAAATAGTCAAAAATCGTACAGTAAAAAAATTTAAAATCAAAAATTGTTTAGTAAAAAAATTATTTTCAAAATTTGTTTTTTGCTCAAAATACCTTTTTGATGGTTTTGGTTGAACATTTTTTAGTTCCATCTCTTTGTTTGCAACATTATTACGTTCAATTGTTGAGGTTTCTGTATGAGCGCGCGATACCGGAAGTGTCGCCATATTGTCAACGGTCTCCACCTCAACAGTGGCAACCTTGAGATCTCCTCCACCCACCATTTTTAATAAATTACGTCACAATAAAAAACAAAAAACAACGGAAAATTGGTAAATTGTTTAAAAAAATGAATTTAAGAAAATAAATTTTTACATTCTAAACAAAAACTAACGTTTTTCAAAAAATATAAAGCCAGGCACACAATTTTTGGAAAAAAATTCTTCAAAAATATTTTTTGTTTTAATTTTGATTTCGTTGTATCACGGAAGATGAATATTTGGGTACTATTAAAATTAACACTAAGAAATTGATTTAAAATTTAAAATATGTTTAAAATATTTGGAAATTAGTAGGCCGGAATTAGTTAGTTGATAGTTTTACGTAGATTTGATTGTTGAAGGTATACCGCACTTGTTTAAAACTATCCAATTGTTTACTTTCTTCTTTTACATTGTTTTATAAAATCGAATTTAAATTTAAAATTCACAAACACATAACAATTTTTTTAATAAAATTTATTCAAAAATTTTAACAAAACATGATTTCAATGAGCAAATTAGTTTTTCGGTTTGTAAACGCCCGTTTCATTTAAAATCATTGATGGTTTCTACACCACTGTAGACAATGGTCCATTATCCTCAAATACGTACATGTAGTAAGTACTCTAATGATATATCTCGAAGCTGGATGCTGTGGTTGATGAAAGCTTCGTAGAGTGCGCGATGGCGCTACAACCCGACAACCGAATTACGATGGTGGGGATAGAATGAGGTGCGGCTATGAGGAGTAACGGAGAATGTTCACGTGACGTGTGCTATTCAATGTTGATTGGCTTACAGCTTGGCGGTTGTGCTAAAAGCTAAAAGCCCGGGACAACATGTAACGCGACCTACTAACCTCACAATATACGATGTTTTATGCATAAATCTATCTATCCTATCTATATATACTGTTATGTGGCTATGCTTTTGTATATGTGTGTATATGATCCTGGGCGCGTTTTCACGATGTGAGTGACCTATCCTTTAAATTAGAGTTTATCATCCATATGGACTGGATGGAGGATGGTTCGCTTTTAATTATAATGATAAATAAAGTTAATTTCAACAACTGTAAAAATTATATTTGATTCTATATCGGAGAGAAAACAACATGAGGAAAAAGTGATGATTGGCTCGTACAGGATAAATTAGAAATACATTTATTAGGTTTACAACTTTGCTTCTACCATTTTCCAATAAATTATTTTAGCGGTATGCGGTGGTGGAAATAAATAGATATAGACGTCATACAATAAGGTTGGGCGTTTGTCAACGTAACCCCGTAAAACGTAAACATTAGTCGATTTGTGTCCGCATCATCAAGTTATTCTCGACATAAAATGTCAGTATACGAGCCAAATTCTCGTCATTTGCGGGATGTTTTAATTTTCTGCTTCAATATGAAGAAATCTGCGGTTGAGGCTCATCAAATGCTCTTAAATACTTATAGCGAGACTGTTATTAGTGAAAGAACGTGTCGTGATTTGTTTCGACGTTTTAATAATGGTGATTTTGAGTTTGAGGTTATGCTCTGTAATTGGTGGGACCAGCTCGGCGTAGTAGATTTCGAGCTGCTAAAACCGTCTGAAACAATCACAGGCGATCTGTATCGAAAGTAATTAATGCGTTTAAGTCCAGCATTAAAAGACAAACGACAACAATATAACGAGAGACACGATAAAGCAATTCCACAGCATGACACTATTCGATTCCATGTTACACAATCGATCAAAACATACTTGGAAACATTGAAATAGGAAGTTCTGCCCCACCCGCTGTATTCTCGCGACATTGCACCTTCTGACTATAACTGGCACACGGCCTGGCTAATCAGCACTTTAGTTCTTATACAGAAGTCAAAAATTGAATCGATATGTGGATCACCTCAAAAGATGAGCAGTTTTTTCGACGCCGGATTCGTACACTGCCCGAAAGTTAGGAGAAAGTAATGGTCAGCGATGGATAATCTTTTGAATCGTAAATGTATAACACAATTTTTTATAATAAAGCTTCGAATGTCGAAGAAAACGGCGAAAGCCAAGTTGTACACCTAATAAATGCAGGTATACGTAGATCTGCATACAGTTTTCCAGGCGACACTCCTCTGAAGTGGTTAATTTTTTCCCCCCATCATATTTATATGATAACTGGCCAAAAGTTTTTTATCCTAGAAAAGTATTGGTTCAACCTTTACTGTTGCCAGACCAAAGTTTTTGTTTACCCATCAATGATATACCCAACACATTGGTATATTTTGATCCAAATATAAGGTTTTAACAAAAATTTGAATTAATTATCTCTTCTAAGTACAATATGTGTGGAATTAGAATTACCACAGTTTTCAAAAATATTATAAATCTAAGAGTAAGAAAACAGTGTTTTGGGGTACCTTCGTAATTTTACGGACAACTACACTGCGTGACACGATTTCGGTACCCGGAAAACTGATTCCCATTATAGTTTTCTGTTAGCTAGAATATATTGGCAGTGCTTGTTTTTTGTTTCTATCACGTCTTGTTTTTGAGGTACACACACCGATAACTTTTCTTGAACTATCCTTATTGCGTCCATATTAGTACACTACTGCTTCGATTGAGAGAAAGAAAAATGCGTATGTATTGGTCACACGAATAGGTAATCACAGAGCCGAAAACGCAGAACTCTTAGGCTGCCTGTACACGATCAGAAATACCGTTAGTATTTACTGACAAGAATAATGAATCATTATTTTTATTGTGTAAATTATATATATGAATACATCAGTACTATCAATACACGATCAGTAATAATGTCAGTATTTTTAAATACTGACATTATTATAGATCGTGTACAGCCAGCCTTTGTGAACAATTTGTTAAATGCATACAAAAAGATGGGTTGTCGGATGTCATTGAAAATTCAGTTTTTTCATTCCTATTTCTCTTTTCTTCCTTCAAATCTTGGAGCTGTAACTGATGAACAAGGGAAGCAGTTTCACAAGGATATAAAAAGGCTTGATCATTAAGAAAATTTGTAGTAACATGAGTCATAAATAAGTTTGACTCACTTTTCTTTATTATAACATTATCTAAACATGATGTTTGAACTTTAGATATTCTTGTGGGCTCATTTATTAGCCATTTTAAATTGAACATTTCAAGTAAGTTTTTAAATTTTATCACATTGATATTGTTCTGTAAAAAATCTATATTTAAGTCACCACTTAACAAAAAACGTTAATTTTCCCATGTCATATTTTTCATGAATGTTATTTAAAAGTTCATAGAAATTGTCAAAAAATGTATCTACATCACCTACCGGCGACCTATATACACAAATTATTATTAGGTTTAATTCCGTTAAAACTATTAAAACCCGTACACTCAAAATCAAAGTCTACATTTAATGATTCCATCGTACAAATTCTTTAGTGGCGAAATAATAAACTCCCATAGGTACATAGCAGCTTACCTACAGTTTGATAGTCTAGTTGATTTTTTTTTTTTTCGGATGAAAACTGCGGCCGCAATCGTGTACCGATTTCCGCCCTTTTTTAAAGACATTTTTTTCAAAAAATTATAATAATTATAAAAAATAAATAAAAATGAATAAAAAAAATATTTTTGTATTGTTAAATAGTGGTATTCATCGTAAAAAAAATTAATCCCCATTCCCCCATCCGAAAGAAATTGGGAAAATTGATTCTTTTACGGCAAATCACACTATCAATATATTATATCAATATATAAGTTTGTTGATGTAAATCAATATATAAGTTTGTTGATATATAAGTTTTATTTTTTATTTTTTATTTTTCATTTTTTCCTTTTCTTTTTTTAAATACTTAGGTGTATTTAGATTATTTAATATATTTATAACAGAATAAGTATAATAAATACAATAAATACATAGATGAATGTCATTCGTCCGTCAGTGTTAATGTAACAAAATTACACGTCAGTGATTAAGGGTTAAATTTACAAATTCGATTAAAAAGGTTAGCACAAAAAAGCTACACAAGCTTACATGCATTCAATTTGCTGAGAATCACTGTATAAATAACTTCTAATGTACTTTATTAAACTTGCGCATTTGTATCTACAAATTATGTATTTATTTATGCTTGTTGTTGGAGCGTAACTAGAGCATAAATAATCAGTATAATACAAATCTATGTATTGATGCTCGTGCAGTCACTGTATTGTATATATAAATATATATATATATATATATATATATATATATATATATATATATATATATATATATATATATATATATATATATATATATATATATATATATAAGCTAACGTTCATTTTCTAAAATAAATTAATTAACACTATCAATACACTTCATCTTATCGTTCATTACAAGTGATGTGAAAGGAAATGAAGAGGAGAGGTACCTAAGTGGTAAACGAGAAAGATAGCAACAGATTAAAAAATATTATAGATACATATATAAACAATTGGATTGTTACGGTGCTAGCTTATTAATGAGTTGGTTAGGGTTGCAGAAAAAAAAAATCGTGATCTTTATCCCGCCGGTATTTGTGTTCTTTTATGTCCCAGGAATCAACAGTTAAAATTTGGAAATGAAATATGAAGCGGTCGCCAAATCAGATGTATTAGGTAGTAATTGATCAGTTAAGCACATTGACTAAGAAAAAAAATTATAACATAACCAATATATCACTTAGACTGACCCAAATATTTTTATCTTTTTATCTAGGTAATTTTTCTGATAAATAATACGGCATCCCTCCAATTCAATTTAAATTATTTTATTTTTTGTAAAAAAAATTCAAAATCGAAACATGTGAAAATACCAGTAATTGATAAGTCAGTACTAGTGATTGATCAAAAAAATGCAGTAATTGGTCACTTTCCGGAGAAACAATATTTTTGAAATAGAAACATGTTAAACTATTTTAGTACAAAAATTGCACCTTTATTTCAATATAATACACTCAAGTCTCCCATAACGCGGCTAATTCGTACCGCGTTATATGGAAATCGCATTATAGCAGACTCAGAAAAATAAAAATAAAAATTAATATGATGTTATATGGAATCCATTTCGTCGTCATATGGAGATTCAAAATTGATACAAATCAAGTTAATGGTACCGCGTTATAATTATGGTAATCAGAAATAAAATAATAAATTGTACCTCAATCAGACCTATATAAAAGAACACGGTACTCTATGAACATGGGCCTTAAAGAGCACCTACCCCCAATATAGGGTAGAGCAGGGTAAAAAAAAGACAAAATCAAATCTTTCCATTTTTCATGTAGAAAATATTTGAATTTTTAGACAAAAAAAAAAATACTGTATGATGTTAAATTGTTTGTATTTTGAGATTTTGCATGTTTTTTCACTCAAGCTAATGACATAAATCTATAAAAAAATAAAAACCTTGTCTTTTTTTTACCCGCCAAATGGGGTAAAAAAAGACAGTGGAGGGTAAATAAAAGACAGACCTCTAACTAATGGGATACTGTAAGTACATGATTGGAAGGGTAAAAAATAGACAGCTTGGGTAATTAGCAGTACAATACTTTTTATTTCACAATTCTATCTACTACAAAATTTTTTATAGATATATTTAAATTTTACATATTTTACCGAAAACTTTAGCTAAGATTAAGCAGTAACAAAGGTTAGAAAAAGTTAACTGATGCAAAAGCTTGACTCATAGGAAATTTCTTTAGAGTTTAAATATTAAAACAGTTTTTATTTCACAAACGTACAACTAATACAAAATTTATTTGTTGCTCATTAAAAAACCAAATATGCTAATTTGAGACTGTTTTTTTTACACCACTTTACATAAAGTAAAAAAATAAATTAAAATAATCTATGAATGAGTTAAAAATACTAAATGTATGCAGTAAAGCATAGTTACACATTATAAAAGCAAATAAATTTTCACGAGTCAAAAATACAAATTTTCCAATAAGCTGAAATTGATATCCATGAAAACCGTCTCCTCACTAACAAAAAAATTGTTTTATTGAAGAATCAGTATTTTTTTAATCCATAAAATATCCATCCCTTTTTCTTTTCCACCATCTTTTTCTTTTTTTTAACATATAAAAAAAAATTACAAGCAGTTGGACCATTTAAATAAAACTTTGTACTTTACATTACTAAAGCATGTAGAATAACAAGAAAAAAATACTCTATCCTATCATATTTTTTACTTACTGAAAAAGTTTTTCGTCGCGGAATGAAAGTTTTTCGCTCATGAATAACAGAAGTTTGGGAGAAAAATCTTTTATGTTATAAAGCCCTCTCCAAAAAATATTTTTTTGGCACAGACAGCTTAAAATATTAATGTATTTTGTTGTAATATTTTTTATTTTTCGAATTTAACACTGTTGAGTTTAATATATCTTTTTTTTTAGCCCACTCGAGCAATGTCTTTTTTTTTACCCCGCCCAACCTTACTCGATTTCAAACAACACGATTTCTAAGTAATTATTTTGAAAAAGAATAAAATACATAATATATTATATTTGATATAAAGTTACACCGGTTCTCATACACAAATATATCTGTTCCGAATCTGTCATTATAAAAGAAAAAATACTGGAAATAAAAAACTACTAAAAATTTTAGAGAATTTTACAATAGAAATGATAACGAATATATAGAAATTTACATATTTTTAACTTCCCATAGGAAGTTATTGTAATGTGTCGATTTTACGAATCGCTAATTTTGACATATCTCCACGTTTCAAGGTCACTAGAATCCGAATCCATCGTTTTTAGAGTGATGTCTGTGTGTGCGTTCGTTAGTTCGTCCGTTCGTTCGTTCGTTCGTTAGTTCGTTCGTGAATTTTTTTCGTCTCGCATATCTCGACAACAAATGATGATATCAACTCCGGACTAATTTCATTAGATGCGTAATCAAAAAATGAAGATCGGATAAAGTTTTCAGCAAATTTGGATTAGCGGTTTATTTTCTGTGGTAAAAAAACGGAATTAACTTGATTAAGATAACATAGATTATATGGATTTTTTACCATAACATTATTATAATATGTATAATGGCCTAAGAACCTTCCTTGATGTTAAAAACGCCAGTATTTTATTACAAAATTAAAAAAAAAATAAAAAAATAAAAATAAAAATTGAAAAAATTAGTTTCTTGCCAAAATATATTTTGTCTCGCATATCTTGAGAACAAATGATGTTATCATTTGTTTGATAAGGGTGGAGACCCACCCTTAGGTACAGAAGGCGAAGCTCCCGGTATGGTGCAAGAGGTAAAGCCACTATCGGGGGCCCAGGGGAGGAGTCGCTTGAAATGAAAAGAGAATTATTTATGTACAGTAGTCTGTAGTCTTTAAGGACACCCAATGGGAAGTTGATAGTGTGGGTAGACCCGTCCCCCAAATTTTTAATTTTGCAAATATCGTTATTTTCGACATCGATAATTTCTGATAACGAAAAGTAGGCTTTGACAGTCCCAATATGTTTGGAATACCCACAACTTGTTTCGCTTAAGCTTTCAAAAATGTCATTATTTTTTCACTACGACGCACCGTTTACGAGATATTTACGACAGAGTGTTAACAATTACGAAAAGTAACGAAAACTAATTTTTTAAAAAATTTTCTATTGCAGACTAATTTGATGACACTAATGGAGCCTAAAGTAACCAATTATAACCAATTTATGATACGTAACTCGATGTCAATAATTTTCGATAACGACAAGTAGGTGTTGCGACTGTCAAAAAAGTTTTGACAGTCGCAATACGTTTGGAGTACCCACAACTTGCATCACTTAAGCCTTCAAAAATTTTGTTATTTTTGAGCTACGATGCACCGTTTACGAGATATTTACGATCAAAGTTTTCAATAACGTAAAGAATTATTTATAAACAAACATAATAAAAAACAGGTACATTTTATGATAGACCGACTTCAGAGCTTATGAATGCTCAATTCCATTCCATTTTAATTATAATGAATACATATTACTTACAAATGTATATGAAATGGAATCCGATCTTTTGTAGTCTCGAACAACACAGTTTCAAAAAACACGGAACCAATTAATCATGCTCTTCGGCAAATTTCTGTATATTTGGAATGCCCAAAATTTGCCTCGCTTAAGATTTTTAAAAATTTCGTTATTTTTTCGCTGCGAAAACGATTTAAGGGATATTTACCATCAAAGTTTACAATAACGAAAAATATGATTTATAAATAAATATATTAATAGAACAGGTACATTGTATGAAAGACCGAACTCAGAAGCACTTTAAAAACTGAACGCTTCGAATAAATACTGCTACAGACAATTTTTTCAAGTCATTTGTGTTGTTGAAATTTTCTTGTACGAAAATCGCGTTCTAGGGAGACTGTGTTATATGGAATTCACGTTATAAGGATACCGCGTGATACGAGATTTGACTTCACCTACTCATATTTTTGTTGCTATTAAATCATTACAGTAGACTTATGAGGCTGATCAATCACTAATCACAAATTGATCAATTACTGTAAAATCACACATTCTTATTGTCAGTAATTGATCACCCCGTATTAATTCAAAAAGCACTAAATTTATATTAATTATAATCACGAATTATGAAAGAGTACATTTTAAGCATAAAGTTAGACGTGTATTTTCTTATTCTACTTTAAAAACTAGTGAGTACACGACAAATAAAAACTTAAACATTGACGGAACACTATAACAAAAAAAATCTGACAAGCCAAAATAAAGATCTGGATAGGCTAGCTGCTGAAATATGGCGATAGTAATAGCCAAAAAATATTCCTGTGGTGAGAAAACTTTCTTAGTACCAATACTGGAAACTGATCAACTACTAACCAATGCATTCTATGTACCTATGCAGTAAAGTGGTTGAATTGTCGTCTTAAATATGCGTGTGTGCTTTTAATAAAGGATCTAAATCTTTACTGAAACTTTCCGATGTGCTGGCGTTTAACGTTGGACCGCACGCATACAATTACATTAATAAAAGAGGCAAAAAACGTATCGAAATTTCGGAAAAACGACATGAGGAAACTTTCGGATATCTGTATGATCCTGAAATAGCAGACTAAATAAACATAAACAATTTTTTTTAGATTTAATCGATTTTAGTACAAAATACCCCTGTCGCAGCATCTGCATAACATAGCGAATTTCCAAATTTTGGGGACTGGCGGATCTCATCTAAGAACTGTACCTATTTAAAATAGTTTAGCTTTCTAAGAGTAAAAGATTTTTTAAAATCGGCTGGGTAATTAGTTTTGATATTTTTGGAACCCAAGAACCCGAACGGACTTTGTGCAGCATAGTTGTATCCATCTAAAATAATTTAGTTCTCTAACAGTGAAAAAATTTTCAAAATCGGTCGGTTAGTTTATTTTTTACAATAATGGGAACAGTAAACCCAGGCGGAAATCATACAACATAACCTTTATTCATCTAAAATAATTTTAGTAAAAAGTTTATCCTAACAGTAAAAAACGGGTCCTAGGGATCTCATATAACTTATGGTAGTTCGTAAGGTTCTTGTGGACATCATTTAATTACTTAATGAATTCAAATACTTTAACTTACTAACGGTGAAAAAATTTTCAAAATTTTCGACATTCGCTAAAAAAATCATTGAAAAATATTTGATATGTTTCGATCAATTAATGGTCAACATCAGCAAATAAAAGTTACTAAAATCGAAGAAAAGAATGAGTTATTTGTCCGTAGAAATTAAAATACAAATTCTGAAAACGAGCAAAGAAATATTGAAAAAACTAGATCGGCAAAACATTCTGACAAATAACACTACCCAACTAATACTTGCCAATTTGAATGAAACTTAACATACTTATTAAACAGCGAAAAATATTAAATACGTGTTTTTTTATTTCGGCTAAATACGCTTTTTAGGGGTAGAAAACACCATTCAACCTCTGTAGATGAAAACAGTTATAGCTAAATATTTTTGAAACGGCATATTTTTTGAAAAAAGGGCTGAGTACCAAATTTGTAGAATTTAAAGCGATGCACTTGATAGTGACCCTGAAATCGATTTTCAAGGTCAGTTGAAAATGATTAGCCATTGCCGAACTTTGACCATATCCTGTACCTATAAGCAGTAATTTCATGTATTGACTCAATCTATCTTCAAAATTGATTTGTTGCGTTATTTTTCTAAAATAAAAAAAATAAAAACCTGACGAAATGAAAAAATAGGCGCAAATTTATAGAAAAAATTAGAAGAAAACATTTTTGTAAGTAATTTTAGAAGTTAAGAAAAGATTTAATATCACTCCAATTGTAAGTTAAACATTAACTTTATGTTATATTAGAAATTTTCAAAATTTTTTAAAATTTTTATTGCTACTCTATAGTTATCATATTAGGAATTAAATTCAACATATGATTAACTATTATTTTTCCGATTGCGATTGAGCAAGTATTTTTCAAAATTACTTCTTGATCACTTATTTTCTATCTTGCATGTGAAATTCGTTCGAATATACTTTGAACCATTTAGGGATGAAAAGTAAACTACTCCTTTTGAAAAATATTAAATGATTTTCAAATGACTTTGGAAATTGACCTCAAGGTCAACTTCAAAGTCAAGTGCATCACGAGAGTCAAGTGCTTCAAGATCATCAAGTGCATCACTTTGAACTCTATAACTTTGGTCCTAAGCACTTTTTTCAGAAAATATATCGTACCATAATCCACTTCTATGTTGATTCCTGGTCTCTTTTCCTGCGTTTCTAATATTTATGTCAATAAAAAATGTGCTACCGTAGACAAGGATGAATAGGTACGCATTCCGACTTCACACCGTATTTTTTTGTATTTATTTTATGAGTACCTAATCTTTAATATATTAAAAATTTACGCGAAGATGGTCACTTTATCAGCAGTATCCAAAAAAATTTAAAAATATCGGTGGTTTTTGAAAAATTAACAAAAATCGTATAATTTCTTCTCTATGAAAAATTGGGGTCAAAAGAGACGAGAAAAAAGTAAATGGGGACAACCCGTAGGGTCGACCAAAATTGAAATTCTAATATAAAATAATTTCGAACTTTTTGTATTTATACATTCAAAAAAGAAATAATAGGTACTTGATGATTTTCTGTAAAAATAAACGTAGAATCTAAAATAAAGTTTATATACTCCTGTCGTTTACCCCTAAGTTTATATTCCTCCTATTCTTATTTTAGTTCAAAAAATAATTTTTCAAAAGACTAAGACATAATAATTAATAACAGTGAGATTCTACGTCCATTTTCAGACTTTTGTTTATTAAATTGCGTAAAAGCTAGTAAATGCAATAACAGATATGATGAATTTATAAGGATTTTCTTGTACTACAAAATCTTAAAAATATGGAAACGCGTACTTTTTTTTCGTTAATTGTGTTTTATTCTTTTGCACAAAATTTTAAAAATACTTTATTTTCTTAAGAAAGGGAGGCAACTTTAGTCACAGATATGCCTATGAACAGTTTTTGGTAATCCGGGAAAAACGAAAACACTTTTTAAAATTTTTTTATTGTTAAAATCGAAATGTTCTTTTAAAGAGGGTTAAAATTACCATATTTTATATTAAAATTTTAACACAATCACTCCCTAATTAACGAGCCTTACTTAATATTAGCAAATTGAGAAAAAACACGTCAATTAGATTTTTTTACACAGATTTTATTTGTTATATAATTCAAAAGGATATTTTAAAAATGTGTATGAATGGCTTTCATTAAATAAATTTCAATATATTTTCCATTTATTTTAACAGTGGAATGTCCTTATTAGTGGCTATACTTTCGGCTTGGAGCGAATTAGACGAAGATTTTCTTCTAAAACCAAATTTAATAATTAATTAAAGAAATAAAAAAAAAATTTGTGGATTTCCTACCGTTCAAATATAATCTTTATTGTATGTAAAAATGTTATTACATTTTTTCAAAAAACTGTAAGTAAACTGTAAAATTTTCTTTACAAATATGTTAAAATAGAGAAATGTTTCCTTTTTAATTTATTTTTAACTCTTTTTAAATGATTCACTTTAAAATTTTTTAATATTTCTTAATCGAAATTTCATAAAAGAATGTGTCATAATTTAAAAAAATTTTTCTTTGTTAAAAAAAAAAATTGAATGTGCACAATTATTTAATATTAGAATGCTCTGATTATACAATTCTAATCATAACTGTATTGTCAATTGGATAAAAAATTACGTAAAAATATTATTGTTTGAATATGATTTAACGTAATTTTTATACGATTGAAGCAAACTCTTATTAATTTTAGGAAGGTGTAAATATAATCTAAATTCTGATCATATCACATAACAGATATCGTCGGGATTTTTTTTGTAAAAAAAAATGGAACAGAGATACATTATAAAAACATTTAACTGACAGAGAAATAGAATATAGCCGAATCGTTAAATTGGATTAAAAAAATCATGACACGCTACTTATAAAGCGGCTTTTTTCGAATTTAGCTCGCAAAAAATGAGACAGAAAAAAAAAGAATGCGAGTGCGAGTGAAATGGAGAACGACATATTTCCTAGTTTTTCTCGAAAAGTAAGTAATTTAGAGCAACGGTATAAAAACATTTTTTATGCGTTTTACCTTTTACAATGGCTTAGTGTAAAAAAAAATTTGAAAAATTGCTTAATTCTGGCAAAAAACTCATTTTGTTGACAAAAAACGCCCGGAAAACCTACTTCTGGGCATCCGACGTGTCTGGCTAACGAACTCATCCAACGATTTGGAAAATCGAATTCGCACACAAAATTTCATAAGCATTAAACGCTTCGTTCGAGAGTTATCGCGCGGATACATATATATATATATATATATATATATATATATATATATATATATATATATATATATATATATATATATATATATATATATAAATTTTAGTGAATATCATTTTCGTATTCTAGGGACCTCAAAACATATTTCTGATATGGTCTCGGGCTTAGGTCGCACCATGACACCTGGCGTAAAAGCTGAATTTCCAGTTTTGGAAATTCGCTAAAAATGAGAAAAAATCTTTAGATACGTTTTGCTCAAAATTACATTTTCAAAACGGTGCACAGGCTGCAGCCCGTAGCTCTCTATTAATTATAATGTATAAGGGCCGTTGAAAGTGTAAGAATTTTTCTCCTCTTAAACCTAAAAAATTCCCCCCTTTAAATTTCAACCCCTTATAACAAGAATAACAAAAGAGCCCGATTTTTCCATTTTTTTTTTTTTTAAAAGCTTACTATTTTTTTATTTTTTTCTAAACCGATAAAATTTTAGGTTTAGAAAAATTGGTTTTCTTCAAAACTCCTTTTGATTTTTAATTTTTGACTACCCGCTGAAGCTGTGTCTTAAGACGTTTTTTTTTAAGCGTAAATAAGTGCCGTATGTTTGATTTCTAACAATTGTGCTCACAAACTTTTAAAAATCGTGTTTTATTATTCTACTTAAAAAAATGTTTAAGCGAAAGAAAAATCTTACTTTAACTTTTTCCCCATTTTAATGTTCAAACTTCTTTAAAACAAATCAATTAATTATACGGTTTTGTAGTGAAAAAGGATATTCAACTTGCGGTGTTTGTAAATATTTGCATAACTTTAAATATTTAAAAAAAAATTTTACCACCATTGCCGCATGTTTATTATAACAATATAAATATAATAACAATGTGATTTCAATCGATAAGTATAAACAAATGTATAAAATAATAGTATCTTAGAATATTAAATATTTGAAGACACTCTTATTATTGTTTGTCCGGGAACTAAAGACAGTCAATACATCGTCACCTTAATTAGAACTTATCGTTATCTATATATTTTGTTATGTAAAGTAATTCTCCCAAGTATTGGATTAACCCATCCATTCGCCATCGTGAAAATCTTAAACGTCAAATTTATATTTAATGTCAGTTATATTAAGACATGAAATAAAATATATTATTTAATGTCCTCACACAACAATTTTAAAGTTTAAAGTTTGAACATTATATATATATATATATATATATATATATATATATATATATATATATATATATATATATATATATATATATATATATATATATATATATATATATATATATATATATATATATATATATATATATATATGTCTAGTGGAAGCGCAATGTAACCAACTAAATTTTCCAATACACCATCTTTAATACTCTAAGATTTTGTTTTATACTTTTTATACAAAGTTTCATATAACGTTTGTATATTTTACTTTTTTTGAATGTTGGCAAGACTCCAAATATCAGTCAACAACTTTACATCATTCGTTTGATGTATGGGAGGTAGAAAAAGTGGGGGGAGGTTTTAGAATAGTGAAATGAATAGAATAGTGTGTTATCTTTTCAACATTTTAACAAAAATATTGACAAATCGTTTCATTTGTATGTTAGTTAAATAATAAAGTAATTAAATTAATAGACAGTGGCGAGTGACATTAATAGATATTTGACACATTTCTTTTTTGTTTTTGATAATTATAAGAAAATATTTAAAACACATACAGCTGATAAAATTGATTACTTATTTTGCACATTACTTATTTACCATTTTATTCACATACATCGGCATTGTTTTTTTTTCGGCAAGAATTAAGGGTACCGAATAAATTACTCTCTGGAAATTCTACCGGCAATTATGCATTTTAGTTCCTGAATTGCAAAATACCCCTGTCGCAGACATAACATAGCGATTTTCCTTGGGAACCGGTTCATGCAGAATAATACGTAGTTCAAAAATCTTTTTTATGTGATCTTTTCTCCTCTTTGTGAACAGGGACCTTAAAACAACTTTCTGTCATAGTCCTGAGCTCAAGTCACTTTGTAATAACTAAATTTTCGATTTGAAAATTCGCTAAAACAGTTTTAATTAAACAATAAAGGTATACTTACACTGTTAAAAAAATATGTATTTCTTCAATAAAAAATATGGTAATTTTTTACAATACGTGTCTTGGAAATTGCAATGTGTTAGTAAATTTAAATAATTTAACTGTAAAATTTGAAATTTATGTAAAAATAAAGTTTTCCTGTAATTTTAAATCCTTTGATACTAAAATTACATATAAAAATTCGTCAAGTGTGTGTTTGACACGCACTAAGTAATATCGTCTCACATCAAAATCGGTTCAGTAGTTTCAGAGTTTATTCTAGACAAACATTGTGACATGAGATTTTTATATTATATCTTATTTACTGCTAATCCCACTTCGCATTTTTAAAGTATTTTAGGGGTTAGTTTCTAAAATAGTTTTGCCATTATTTTATAATTTAGCCTTTAAGTATTTTGAATTACAACAATTTTTTATGAACTTTACGGTGAAATTATAATCTCACGGTATATATAGGTATATATATTTGGTAGAATACTGTTTTAAAGTCTTTTTCGAGTACGAGGAAGCTGTCTGCTACACCCCATTGGCAGCGTTTTTTCATTTTTACCGTGGAAAAATAAGATAGAATAGATTTTTACAACGAAAAATACGCTGCCAATGGGGTGTAGCACACAGCTTCCTCGTGGATAAGTTACAATAATATATGTGAAACCCTTTTCGTTACTCGGTTGCGCTCTATGAAAAATAATTATACCCTATTTCAAATACAATTGATCATGAGTTAAAGTTAAAAAATTAAATAATTCTTATACTGAAAATAAATCAATCGTCTATTCTTTTCTAAAAACAAACTGCAATTTTGATGATGAACGAGAACGAGATAAAGCCAAGGAAACGGAAATTATTTAAATTCATAAGTGACGAAGTATGGTTAAATTTAAGTGAAATGGACCATAAATAAATGTCACAAAAACTACAAAAATAACTTTTTGTGTGTATGTATTTCTGCAAAACAAACCAGGTTTAGCAATTGTTTTCAAAAAAGTCCAATCAAATAACGCAACAAAAATACATATTTTTAAAAACCTTACATCTAAACATTATAAAATACGCTGCCAATGGGGTGTGGCACACAGCTTCCTCGTATTCGTAAAAGACTTTAAATATGCCGTATATTATATATATTATATGTACCATCAGTTGGGGCGAACCGAGACAGTAGGGGCGAATCTAGACAGAGCTGCCTCTCGATATTTCTTCGTCAGTGTTATGACCGTACAAGGTCATAGATCAATTTATGCTACTGAATTTTGTCAGTTATGAGTTAGTCATCAAAGAAAAGCGGTGAACGTGACATCTTTGTATTTTGTTATTTTACAGGCGCATTGTTTATAATTTTTAAAAATAACGCGCGTTTTGAAATCTTTTAAAGAAACTGTTGTATAAAAAAACAGTTATATATATAAAGTAGGGACTCGCAACAAAATATTTGGCGTTTTTTTGACAATATATGTACCAAAAATGAAAGCTGTATTGTGCTTAATTTTTTTTTTTATAGATTGGTTAATAAAAAATTGTCTATAGGTGAGGCGAATTCATACACAATGTTGCGTCAGTATAAAAAGAAAGTGGGTATAAACTACATAAACTGTAATGAAGATAACATAAAATGGGGTATTTTGGACAGAGGCGCAACAACCGGGGAGGTCCAGGGGGTCCGGACCCCTAAAATTACCTGGAAATTTTCCTTCAATTTATTTTATTTATATTAAAAAGTAAAATTTTTAGTGGTTTACTAATATTTTTTATTTGAAAATCAAATTTTCGGAGACGACATTTTATTACAACATTTTCCATTGTTATTGGAGAACTGCGTTATCAAAAAATTTGATAATTTAAATTTTTGTTGGACCCCCTCTAGATATGTAGTTGTTGCGCCCCTGCTTTCCGATATTAAAAATAAAAAAAATCGCTCAGACAAGTTGCTGAATATTTCCATGTTCCCAAATCGACCTTGCATGATAGACTCAAAGGCAAATCGCAATAAAATTCATTTAAATCCAAAATGTTTTATTCCATCCATCAAAAGTCATTCGCTGATGCAGTTATTTAGTTTAGCGAATTTTCAGATTGGAAATTCAGCTATTTTTATCTTTTTATATCCGATTTTACTCATATGCATGACTTAATGTGATTTATATTGCAAATAAAGCACTGTCTCGATTCGCCCCACACATAGGGGCGAATCTAGACACTATATAACCAAAAAAAACAAAATGTTGCAGTACCAATTTTGATATTTTTATTACTGCCCTATATGCTCGTGATACTAAAGCATTTAAATTATTTTTTTAGAATTTTTTAGATAAACTCTAAACAATTTATTGCCAAAAAACTGAAAAAATCGTCTACATTCGCCCCAACTGACGGTATTCCATCACCTTAAAGTTCATAAAAAATTGTTGTAACTCAAAAAACTTAAAGGCTAAATTATAAAATAATAGAAAAAATATTTTAGAAACTAACCCCTAAAATACTTTAAAAATTTTTTATTTTTCAAAAGTGATCACAATGCTTTCGCTACTTTCGTAGTCTCGAAAGCAAAATGGTACAAAACATTTCATTGTAGGTAAACACGATAAAAATGAAACAAAAATTCGTATTGGTAAATTTAACTGATAAAGAATTTAGGTTAAATTGCTAGGCAACAAATTTTCGTTAGACAAACCTAAATTTATTCGAGAAAATGCAAACCTCTCGTGTAATAATAAGTGATTATTTAGTATTTACAATAAGTAGATCATTCTGCTTTCTAAAATTCTTATATTTTTGTCCAGTTTGCTTTGCCTTGAATGCTGCTAGATTTTTCTTTAAATATTTCGGATTTAGTTGAATAATTTTCTTCAAAATCTTCGAGAAATAATGCTACATTTTTCTGTAAAGGTTAATAACTCATTAAAAATTTGATTTTAATTTTATTTATTCAGTGTTATACGTATGCGCAATACTTACCAGAATTATTCTCTCTCAATCAAATAACAATAATATTTAATAAATTGTTTTAAAATCTAAATTACAAGACAAGAAAAATTGACGGTTTTTAAGGTTATAAAAATATTCATATATGATGCTTGTTTTGTATATAGGTACATATTTACATAACACAATCTAAGCTTCTTAAAAATAAATTAAAAAGTTGCTTTTTAAACATGTAAAATGTATCCAAAAAATGGTTCCCGATCTATTTCAATATTTTTTATATTATTAGCTTTCATATTTGAAAGCTAAAATAGAAAATTAAGTGCTTAGTAATAAATTTAAAGATGTCTCTAAACTAACTGACAATAAATATGCGTAATGTAAACTTCGCTTTATAACAAAAATAAAACTTGTCATATAGATATAGTAATATTTCTTATCTGTTATGTTGGTATAAACTAAAACGTTGTTTACCTATGTACCGTGCAAGCAAGATAGCAAATATATACAACGGATTTATATAAAAAGAAATAAAAGATACATATTTATTATATCATAAAGAGCGCAGAAACTTTTTTTTTACTGGGGGTTCCATTATTATCAGCTTATTTTTCAGTATTTTTAGATTGAATATTAAAATTAGCCGTTAATATGATAATCTGAACTATAAAATGTCGATCTGAGATGATAAATTCCATTAATAGTTTTCTTTTTTGGCTATTATTTTTCGGCTTTTCGACCCCACATAATTTTTCCGTCCCTGGTATTTCAGAAACATAATAATAATAATGTGAATAATCATTTGGTCACACAACGAAATTATTATATCGTCGAAGAAAGCCGAGGTTCGACGATATAAAAATGGTATTTTCACATGCTAAAATAGTAAAATCACATTTCGAAACGAAAATTTACTGTATAATGAATGTAAATTACCAGTCTTGAATGTAAATTACCGGTATCACGTGACTGATACTGCGCTATTTACGGCGTCAGTTGAATTGGCTTGTTCATGTATGCAATTTTTTTATTATGTATATTCAAGGTTAATTTCATTCAATGTGGCTTTATAATGTGTTAAACTATTTTAAACAATTGAAATTTTTTTGTAAAAATGTGTTTAAGGTAGTTGGTCGATAAAACGATTTTTTCAAAGGAATTTAACGAAACTTCTCTAGATGTTTAATTAATCCAATACCAATAATACGAGTCCTTACCAAAAAAAAATTGACCACCCCAATTTTGATAAAAACGACTTCAAAGTTTTGTAATTTTAACATGGGCTCTTATGGGAAAACTCTATTTTTTTTGAATAAAATGAAAACGTGTCAAAGGAATTTGATAAAAATTTAATATGTTATTTAATACAAAATTACAAACCATATTTAATAAGAAATAAAAGTTATTGACCACGCCGTTTTTTAAATATAATTTAAAAACATCATTTTACAACGTTTTTACAACGCTTTTTCAACAATTTTTTTTAAATTGTTACAGCATAAGCGCGCGGAAATTCAAAAAAACAAGTGATATACCAATATAATAACTGAAGAATATTAATACATTATTTTATTTTTGATAAAAGAACATTTTTTTGCTGAGATATACTTTTGTACCTGACTATCTCAGAGCAACTACGTTAAGTGTTTTGATGAGTTCAGAAATTCAGTACTATAAAGAGAAATATCCAAAAATTATCCTTATTGGAAATTCAATATTTCGAAGAATTTAATCGCGTTATTAAACACAAAGTGTCAATTAAAACAAGATTTCGAAGCAATTTAATTAAGTTATTAAACATAAAGTATTGAACATACTAGGATTCGGAAGAAGTGGCGTAAAAATGGCGAACCAAGCAGAATTTTACGAACAATTAATTTAAACCTTTTAAAGTTAAATAAAAAAATTAAAGACTTTGAATATGAAAAAGTTGGAAAAAATCATCTGATATTAAAAAATTAAAATTAAAAGTGAATAAACAAAAGTATAAAATACAACAAAGAAAATTTAAACTAAAAATTTAAACAAACGCAATTACAACAATTAAATAAACAAAATTAAAACTGAAATTTTTTGCCAAAATTAATATAAACAACAAATCTACAAAAAATGAATGAAAAAAAGGAACATTCAAACAAAGACATCCTGGAGCAGCAGTATCCAGAAAAGCCTCCCAGATACATCAACATCAGGAGCAGTTGCAGTTGTAGGCGAAATCAAGGAGTGCCCGTACCAAATCCAGAAGTATGAACAAAAAACACAAAAATGATCCCAAGAAGCCGCATTATGCAATAAATAGGTTAAATAATTAAATAATTATAATGAAAAATATGTTAAATTTTGTAAACGAAGGTATGGATTTCTTAAGTTCAATTAAATTTGATTTCATTAATGATCAGTTAACAATATTTGTAGTTCGAATATTCGAATCCAGTAAGTTCAAATCCAAATTGTAATACATTTCAGGAATTAGAAAATTTTTTAATTAATACATTTTATAGTAAAAGAGATGACCATAGAATTAGATCTGAGATTTTAAATTTCAATCGTAAATACCACGATCCAGAAACATCCATAGAATATCTTTGTAAAACATTTGAAGCCGCAAGTAATTTGAGAGATCCACCATCAGAAAATTTTTTAATACAATATATATTTACCCAATTACAAGATTATTATCACATATTTTAGCATGTAATTGCGAAAATTTGACAGAAGCATGGCATTAAAACTTTTAGATGATATTAAAAACAGTCAAATAAGAAATAATTTTACAAAACAAGAAACAGTTTTCATAGAAATTATATAAATAAAACAAGAAACAGCTTTCATAGTTCAAACAGAAATATTTTTGCTAGTAATATATACTTACATATTCACTACAATTAACTAATAATTTTAGAGAAAATATAGTAATAGAAATTTGAATTTTATTCATTATTTTAATGAATTGGTTCATTAATTCTCCCTGTTGGAAGAATATGACAATGTTTTTTGGAAGGCGGCATCATACCAGACGTATGAGACAGTGATCAAAGTTTGGAAAAAATAATAAAACAAGAAAATTGTTTCTCCATTTAAATTTTTCTTTTACGTATTGAATATTTTAAAATTTTGTTTAAGAAATCATTTAATTTCTGAAAATGAATCTATGGGCCTATTCGTAACGCACGAAGTCAAAGTGTCTTGCTCTTACTTTTAAGAACATTATACTTGTTTTGAAGAACTTTTGTCTTACTTTGGAGATATTTGTATGTTCCTGTCTCACATTCCGTGTTCTTGAGAGAAGGGTGAAGGATATGTACGATGTATACCGAACGCTATTAGTGACTATAAACTATGTATGCTACAATCATCGTATCATAGAGATGTACACGATATGATTTTACTCACAGAGTACTAATTTAAATAGAAGAGTAATATTGTACTAGATTTTAAATAAAATTTCTTGTTAATACAATAATACGTGAAAGTTTTTAAAAAATGTGTTGTTAATTATTTAGAATTTAGCTAATTCACTTGAATGAATTTTTTTAATGAAAATAAGTTGCGTTTTTAATGACAATAGGAATATTCTTATTGGAACGAGAAAAAATTAAAAAATAAAATAACAGAAAATTCTCATATAATTTTTATTTGTATAAATTGAATTATATAATTCATTTTATTTATTTATACTATTATTATTATTATTATTATTATTATTATTATTATTATTATTAATTTTTTTTATTATAATAAGAATTGTACAGAATTTTGATAAGAATTGAATGTAAAATGTTGAACTGGCAAAAATTTTAATAGGTATAAAGAAATTAGCATTATGAATAATACAATTTTGTTCGTCATTGGCCTGGCCTTTATATAAGGTTAAAAATATTCATTAAGAATTTTTTAGTACATCAAACATGTATACGAAGTATCCCATGATTTAAATACCTAATTAAAGCCGGTTACACACGGTCTGATCTCATCGGCCAATAAAATAGACATTATTGACGACGTAAAGATTCTCTCTCGTGTCTCTGGTGGTAAAATTAGGACTAGTATCAAGTTAAAATATACGCATAAATGTAAAAAAAAAAAAAAGAAAAACAAAAAAAAAGATTGTTTACGATTAACCATAAAGCAAGCGTCAATTTTTGTTTTTATTTAATAGAATTTAAAATTAAGATTGGTGATTGTATAAACGACTATTTTGGTACAATTTTAAATTAACACGATCAAGATCATAACCTATAATGAGGAAACGACCAGCTGGTACACTATTTTGACAACTAGTATACGTTATATGAAATTATGTGGAATTGTTAACGAGTTACAAGGTTGTGTCACAGTTACTTAGGTTTAAGTTAACGCTGAACAGCGTCCATGACTATTAAAATACTAAATTATCATATTATCATCGCGTGGGTAGCTGATTCTTGGCGACGTAAAGATTACGCAAGCATCTCAGGTTTTTTTTTTTTTTTTTTTTTTAAAAATTAGAATCTGTATCAAGTAAAAATTGTTGTATACGTGTAATTGTCATTAGAATACCTATTATACAAATTATGGGCGGATTACTAGATTTTATATCCCCAATTAAACATTTATGCGTATATTTTAACTTGATACTAGTCCTAATTTTACTACCAGAGACACGAGAGAGAATCTTTACGTCGTCAATAATGTCTATTTTATTGGCCGATGAGATCAGACCGTGTGTAACCGGCTTTAATTAGGTATTTAAATCATGGGATACTTCGTATACATGTTTGATGTACTAAAAAATTCTTAATGAATAGTTTTAACCTTATATAAAGGCCAGGCCAATGACGAACAAAATTGTATTATTCATAATGCTAATTTCTTTATACCTATTAAAATTTTTGCCAGTTCAACATTTTACATTCAATTCTGTTATTTTATTTTTTAATTTTTTCTCGTTCCAATAAGAATACTCCTATTGTCATTAAAAACGCAACTTATTTTCATTAAAAAAATTCATTCAAGTGAATTAGCTAAATTCTAAATAATTAACAACACATTTTTTAAAAACTTTCACGTATTATTGTATTAACAAGAAATTTTATTTAAAATCTAGTACAATATTACTCTTCTATTTAAATTAGTACTCTGTGAGTAAAATCATATAGTGTACATCTCTATGATACGATGATTGTAGCATACATAGTTTATAGTCACTAATAGCGTTCGGTATACATCGTACATATCCTTCACCCTTCTCTCAAGAACACGGAAAGTGAGACAGGAACATACAAATATCTCCAAAGTAAGACAAAAGTTCTTCAAAACAAGTATAATGTTCTTAAAAGTAAGAGCAAGACACTTTGACTTCGTGCGTTACGAATAGGCCCTATGTTAGAGAAATACATATAGAATTTATTTTATAAACTTATATTTTAAAATGAAAAAAATTTGTTAGAAATCTAACTTGTTTTTGTAATAAAGTAAAAAATGTTTAACTCCTCATAAAGATTATTTTTATTATAATCGTCAAATAAAGAAAATATATATAGACGCTATAATTAAAATTGTTTATTTTGACAAAGAAATACATACATATATGCATAGGTGTGTGTATATGTGAGTGTATCTTTACTTGTATTTAATGGAATATATTATGGGAACTTTATGATGATAAGAAACCGTAAATGAGCAAATGACTAATAAAATACTAAGGATGAATTGGGCGCCTGTTTGATTTCGTGGGAAACAAAAAATTGCATGTATATTATATGCGTGTATATGAGAAAGATAATTTTTTTTTTTTAATTTGTAATAGGGGCTACACTTTGTTTAAAATTTGCTTTCTTTCAACTCTATTAAGTATTAATTATGTATACAAATATTTTGAATTGCTATCAGTGGCGGATTTACCAGCAGGCTGAATACGCTGGAGCCTAGGGCGGCAGATTTTAAGGGCAGCAAATTTAGGCAAAAAGGGCGGGAAAATGTGTAGAATTTAAATGTTTTTTTGCTCGTCAGTTACGATTTTTAAGAAGGGCGGCAAATTTTAAAGGCGGCCAAAAGTAGAATTGAAATTTTTTTTTTGCTCGTCACTTACGTTTTTAAAAAGGGCGGCAAATTTTTGGGGGCGGCAAATTTGCGAAAAAAGGGTGGCAAAAATACAAAGAAAAATTTTTGTCTTTTTAGGGGCGGCATTTTTCACTGAGCCTAGAGCGGCACTTAGGGTAAATCTGCCACTGATTGCTATAAAGGAGGTTTTATTTTGAATTAAATAGTTATTTTAAATATGATATTTTATAATGACTAAATTGAATAATACAACATTTGAAAACTATTAAATAAATTTGATTAATATTAATAACTTTATTAATAGAGTTTAATTGTGTTTAAAATATATTGGAATTTTGAATAATTTATTATTTTAAGAATTTTGTATTTTTTAAATAAAATTAAATTTAAATAAAATTATTTTTGCAAAAACGTGTTATTTTAATTGAACTATTCCTTTATTATGGCTATTTACAAAAAGTGAGTACAGTTTAGCGTTGATGTGTATTTAAAATTATATTGTAAAATTATTGAATTCTAGTCATCATATTATTATCTGTATCTAATACTCATTTTTATTAAGTAGCTTCTTCTTCTGTAATGTATTTTCAGGACTGATGAGGCTTAAAGACAATTAAGAATAAGGTATTAAATAGGTAGGTACCTATTTGGAAGTATTTATTATTTAAATATTTTGTATTATATTAACATTTACATTATATTATAGTAAGTACATTATATTATATTTTATTACATATAGGAAATGTAAAGTGTACGTCAATTTACATAGCCTGATGTAAAATTACATATGGAATGTACTATCAGAAAACATTTGTAATGTAATTTTACATATTTTAGGTAATTAGTTTACATACATTAGTGTAAAAATACATACGAAATGTAATTTGAAAAAACATTCATGATGTAATTTTACATATTTTTGGTAATGGATTTACAAAGGCTGATGTAAAATTACATGTAATATGTAATCTATAAAACATTCACAATGTAATTTTACATGTCGTATGTAATTAATTTACAGTGAGTGGTGTAAAATTACATCCGAAATGGAATGTAAAACATTATACAATGTAATTTTACATAGAAAAATGTTCTGAACATTTCGATATGTAATTTTATAATATTTAATATTGGCAATTAAATGCTGGCAATTAAATGACATGAATTATTGGGTCGTATCCCATCAATAATATCTCAAACATCTTGATCACTTCAAAAAGCCATAAATCCCAAATTCGAATCCTAAAGTATTGGAACTGTTACAAAGTGCCGGAAAAGTTTGGCCACGATTAGCAGTCATATAAATCCTCCTACTTTTCGAATCGTTATGGAAGCTTCCTTCAAAATTACGAAGAATTGAGAGATCTGTACCCTTTATGGAAAATAATCTTAAAAGGTTGAAGAGATAATTTTCTGCCAATCTTTCGTGAGCCTTGTATTACTTCTTCACAAAACTATTCTTTTATGCAATGGTAGAGTTGCTTATACGCACGGTTTCGGTGTTCTTTTTCCTTTTGAACTAGTTTAAGTTTGTGAATTGGAAAATTGTGATTCTTTAGGTTTGCTTTTCAAAGCCAATATCTCCTTTCCTTTTTTTCTGTAAGCTGCACGTTATCAGATAATTTCACTCTAAATTGTGCTAAAAAGTTATCATGTCTTCTCAAAGCTGTTGCGCTATAACCCAATAAGTAATTTTTACAACCTTTCCGCCTTTTAAAGGATCATTAATTTTTATTTAACAGTTGTAACAAAATCCCAAAGTGTTACAATTAAGTACACCTATATATCATTTAAAACTATTATTTGATTTAATATATTTTATGATAATTTACAACCATCCTTGCTCGACTATCTATATGAGACCGAAGGCGAAAAATTGTTGAGAATTACATACATATAGATATACTAAAATGCTAACAGCCATAAAGTGTTATGTGAAAAACATAAAATTATTAGGCAATAAAGAAAACAAAAGGCAATGAGTGGTTTTTGTGTAACAGTATCATACTCGTGTGGTTTTTTAACAACAAGCAGGCAAGCAAACAGCCGGGAGTAAAAGCAACCACTTTATATTAAGATAAATGGCATTATGTGGCGTTGCTATTCAAAGAAAACAGTCTGTTGTTATTATAAGAAATGAAATTACTGCGACGTTTGTATTTCATTTTAACCCTTTATCGGCCATGAATATTTCTAACAATTGTACAAGTCTAATTTTTGGTACATAGTTTAGAAATATCGTAAATATTGAAATTCTGTCATGCATTTACCGGGGAAATGCGCGGAAATTGGTTTTTTCTTTCTTATCTAGATGGCTACATTGGCCTTTATCTGTAAATGTTGCTTTTATGTAAAATGTTGCAATATGGGTACACTGGCTTTTGAATAAAACAAATGTTTCAACAAAAAAATAATTTTTATCTATTTCTGCAAAACAGTTTTATTCATTTATAAACAAGAATAATATTACAATTTATTACTGATGAAATAAAATAAAATATTTGTTTGTTTTGGTGAGACGAAGTCGTGTATCACATTTTACACATTTTAATCTCGTGAATGATTTTTTACAGTGTTATCATCGACATATTTTGTTGGTCTAAACTAGTCAATGATGTATGAAGTTATCTTTTTGTGACAATAAGCTGGGTTACGAACGTTTGTGACTCTTATTTAAATAAGGTTTTTCAAAATGTGATTATGACACCAGCATTTCTGTGTCCTCATTATCTGGCTCGAATAATCTGATAGATCGGATACATCTGGTGGTAAAATAGTCACATCACAGAGTTTATCATAAAATTTACTATAGCGGGTATAACTGCACGTCTCATATTCCAAAAATGAAAAATTTTATTAAAGGCCAATATATCCATATGGCTACGAATTGTTCATAACGGTTATATTTAAAAACTAGTTATCTAAGCCAATGTATCTAATTGGCAACAGCAAGTTTTTAATAAATTAATAAAGGTTTCTAGCCACAAATAAAATAAAATAATGTTAGCATATTGAAATTAAATATATAATTAAACTAGTAACACAGATAAAAAATTTTAAAATGTATTAATCACCAAAAAACGTAATTATTTTAAACACTTTGAACAACCCGCCAAACAGGCAACTTCCATGACAGTGTATATTTTTGTTCAGTAGTGAACAGCACTGTCCAACACGATATTAAATAAGGACAATTTTATGCCTGTATGCTAGTTTAAATGTATAATTCTTAATAATACAAGAAAAAATGACAATTAAATTTCACGTAGCCATTTGGCTATCGTGGCCCATAAAGGGAAATTCTTTTGGGTACATCTTGTGGTGAAACAAATATACATAAATTCGGTGAAGTGCGAGCTCGTCTGACTCGCGTACCGAGAGTTTTCTATATTATTGAAAATAAGCACAATTAATCCATTAAAACTCGTTTCTATTTTTAGTTGTCAAATTTTGATGAAATTTTACACAAAGACTGGAAATAAGATTCAGTAAATTCTAAAAGAAAATCCTGATACCCTTCCTAGGATAACAGAAGAGATCCACCTAGTATATTTGAGGGGCTCAGAACTATATTGGTGTAAGTCAAAATATATTGTTTTAAGTTATTTAACGTTAAAGTATGAGTGAAGCGTACGTAGTAAGTATACGGTAAGTAGGTATATGTCGTTTTAGCCTTGAATAAAGATCGAGTTAAATAACAATAATTTCACAATATCTCCAATCTTAAAAAAATTGACTTACACTACTATAGTTCTAAGCCCCTCATTTTTGAGATAGCTCGATGTAGCTAACTTTATAAAAGTATCGCAAAAATAAAAATTAGGGATGCTTTCAATTTCTTTTTTTTTATTTCAATCTTTAAGATATGAAAAAAATAAATTTTTTCGATGAAATATTCAATTTTTTGTTACATTTCCGGTGCACCGGAAAGTGCAATCAAACCGTTAATATCGGGGCTAGCAATAGCACTCGAAACCCCACCAAGATTCAGATTTTTAGATTTTTTACTTAGCAGCCTGTAGAACTTTACTGTGTTAGCTCAAAGAATTTTAAAGTTTCCATTCAAATCTAATAAAAAAATATTAAAATTTGAATTTTTTGTTTTATTTTCGATAAAAACGGAAGTGCAATCGAAGAGACTATTAATCGCATCCAAAATCCTAAAGAAGCTTAAGGTTTTTCTTTTATTTAGTCTGTTTTCTAGGGTGTAGAATGTTTTTCCATCTTCAATAATTTTTTTTTTAAATAGCATAATAATTGTTAAGAAAAATAAGAAATAGAAATATTTTGAATTTCTTTTGACATCAGCTTTGTAGATATGAAGACAAAATATTTTTCGATAAGTCTTTTATTAGCGAATTTCCAGAAAGAATTCTGGAAATTCAGCTATTACGGTGTTATCCGTAACACGACTTAAGCCCGGCACTATGGCAGAAATTTGTTTTGAGGCCCCTAGAACCCAAAAATAATATTCACTAAAATTTATATATATATATATATATATATATATATATATATATATATATATATATATATATATATATATATATATATGTATGTATATATGTATCAGTACGATAGCTCTTCAGGAAAAACCGCTAGCTTTACGAAATTTGGTGACAACGTTGGAAATCCAAAAATGTGTTTTATTGCAATAAACATTTATTTTGTTTAATTATTATATCTTTTACCATATATGGAATTTAAAATTGAACTGTTATGGACACCATATTAAATTAAGTCACACCCCCATGCCAGATTCCGCCACTTCGTTTACTATTGTAACTATAAAAATCGCTTACTCGTCCTAAATTGTCATAAAAAAAAATGAATATAGGGCAATAGATAATATGCGATCCACCTTGCTCTATCTTGCTTTCAAACTACCATTTCTGAAGTAAATTTTCGATTGCAATTAGTGAAAATTTTATCCTCATATAATCGCTAAAATTCTATCGATATTTTTTTAAAGAAAGTTCACAAGAATGATATATTAAAAAGGATACAAGAGAAAGATATATTCTTCCACCTTCTGAATCCATTTATCGTAGAGATTGTAAAGATAAATAAATAAAAATTACTATCGGCACTTGAATACCGACATGAATAGAAGAAACGCCGTAAGAAATCGAATCAATTAGCTTTTTTGTATGGTACTTTAGCGAATCATAATATCACTATGTGGTCAAACATTAACATCGTACATAATAGTCTAAGAGCTGTTGAATACTTTATTTAAAAAATTTTGAAATTTTAGATAAAAATAATATATGTACCTTATATAATACGTTTGAAATATGTCAACAGGCTAGCCTAACTAGTACCGTCGCTATTCACCCGCAGGCAAGATAGCTACGACGAAATAACTGTGGACAAAACAATCGACAGACAGAATAACAGTGAACGAAATAATAAAGGTTAATTTTTTAGTGTTTCGTAATCATAAACCGCGGAACGCTTTGCATGCTTTGACATACACTTGAATAATTTTTAATAGACCATGTCGTATCTTACGCAATTTAATATATAGTGTCGTATATTGTTAAAAAAATAAACTGAAAATTGTGAAAATTGAAAAATAAAAAATGTAAAAAATTCGTCGAGTGCATGTCCAACACGCATTAAATTAGACTTCCGTAGTCAGTAACTAGAGTTTTTCACAATTTTCGAAATATAAAGTATAGGAAATTTAAGTATAAATTAAAATTAATTCAAACATCTCGGCCACCGATTCTCGTCAAAGGCCGGTCCATTTTGAAAACCCAACAATCACGTATATTTACCTTCTTAATATGCGAGACACACAGTTAATAGATTTAATTTAAATTATCATTATTAGTGTGCTTGTGAGTATTATCAAGTACGGCACATGTTTAACTGCGAACAAAAGTTTCTGGGTTCAAATTCCAGTCGATCCAGTTTAATGAATTTTATTATTTTAATGAATAAATAACCTACAAAAGTTCGCTATACTTAATAATACTCGCAAACACATTGATAATAATAATAATTGAAATTAAATCAATTTAAGTATATTTATTATGGTTAATCATTTTTTCGTAGCCTTTGAAATGACTACGAAATCCTAATTTGGGTGGACCAACATGCACTTGGCAATTTTATCTTAAATTATAAATCATAAAAACACTGCTGATTTTCATACACTATGGCTCACCAATACACATGAAATTACATACAAAAAGGGATGTGATAGAAAAATGAGCTGGATACCTTCGAGTTAGGAAGCATACGGATATGAAATGGTTAGGATTTTTTTTAGTTTCGATTCTCTAATACACAAAGCTTTTCATCGTTGAAACTATTCGCAAATATCTCCAAAAGTATTGACTTTTAAATTATTTGAAATTTTGACTCGAAGACTTTGCTGCGAAAAGTCTCTATTTTTATGAAAAAAATTGTTTCTTATTAAAGTCTGTACATATTCCTATATATACAATATACAGAATGTCTTTTAACAAAATTTTAAACAAAACTTTGAATAAAATGTCAAACAGCTCTTGAACTATAATATTATATTCAATTGCTCATATAGCACAACTCTGTTCACTCAAGATTTAAACATACTTGTACATACAGCGCGCAATTGACTGTACCTTATTATTATTATTAATAAATTTTATTGTTAATATTGTTATTAATATTGTTATTATTATTATTAAAATCATTATGTACCATCAGTTGGGCCGAATCTAGATAGTAGGGGCGAATCTAGACAGAGTGCCTCTTTATATTTCTTCGTCCGTGTTATAACCGTACAAGGTCATAGATCAATTTATGCTACGGAATTTTGTCAGTTATGAGTTAGTCATCAAAGAAAAGCGGTGAACCTGACATCTTTGTATTTTGTTATTTTACAGGCGCATTGTTTATAATTCTTAAAAATAACGCGCGTTTTGAAATCTTGTAAAGAAACTGCTGTACAAAAAAAAAACAGCTATATATATATATATAAAGTAAGGACTGGCAACAAAACGTTTGGCGTTTTCTTGACAATATATGTACCAAAATTGAAAGCCGTATTGTACTTAATTTTCTTTTTATAAATTGATTAACAAAAAATTGTCTATAGGTGAAGCGAATTCATACAACATGGTGCGTCAATATAAAAAGAAAGTGGGTATAAACCTCATAAACTGTAGTCTAGATAACATAAAATAGGCTCTTTTCGACAGAGGCGCAACAACCGGGGAGGTCCAAGGGGTCCGGACCCCCTAAAATTACCTGAAAATTTTCCTTCAATTTATTTTATTTATATTAAAAAGTAAAATTTTTAGTAGTTTACTAATATTTTTTATTTGAAAATCAAATTTTCGGAGACGACATTTTATTACATTTTTCTTTGTTATCGGAGAACTGCGTTATCAAAAAATTTGATAATTTAAATTTTTGTTGGAACCCCTGTAGATATGTAGTTGTTGCGCCCTTGCCTTCCGATATTAAAAATAAAAGAAAATCGCTCAGACAAGCTGATGAATATTTCCATGTTCCCAAATCGACTTTGCATGATAGACTCAAAGGCAAATCGAAATAAAATTCATTTAAATCCAAAATGTTTTATTCCACCCATCAAAAGTCATTCGCTGATGCAGTTATTTATCTTAGCGAATTTCCAGATTGGAAATTCAGCTATTTTTATCTTTTTATGTCCGATTTTTCCCAAATTCATGACTGAATCTGATTTATATTGCAAATGAAGCACTGTCCAGATTCGCCCCACACATAGGGGCGAATCTAGACACTATATAACCAAAAAAAAAAAAAAAAAATGTTGCAGTACTAATTTTGATATTTTCTAATCGTGATATTAAAGCATTTAAATTATTTTTTTAGAATTTTTTAGATAAACTCTAAACAATTTATTGCCAAAAAACTGAAAAAATCGTCCAGGTTCGCGCAAACTGACGGTACTTAGGTATAAAGTTAAGTTTTGTTAATATGTAATACTTAGACATTTTATAATAATTGTCTGTAATATAATAATATATTATTAAACTGATTTTAAATTAAAATAGGAAATAGCGCCACACAGAGATTACTATATCTAGATTTTTTATCAAGTTGAACATTTTAATATGTACTCTTCACAATTATTATTCAAGAAGGAAGAAAATGTGTCCCTTATTGTTAGAAATAAAAAAAAAACACACTCAAGTATAAATTGTTGGTTTTTTATCTTCCGACATTCAGCTCTTTATTAATGTATGAACGGATCAATATGATCATTTTGCGATCAACTTGCGGTCTGAGAAGATGCCATATAATTTTATTGCACAACTTGACCTATAGTGAAACACTCAAGTAGATAATAATTTCTGAACATTACAACTCAAGTAGATATTAGTTTCTGATAAAGAAATTTAACTGCTGTTTTGGTCAATTTGGTAAGTACATAATATACCTAATTACTTTATAGTTTAATAGTTTGTCCGGCCCATAAGATTACCACACGTAAGTGAAAGTAAGTTAAATGCTAAGGATTAAATAAACTTCTCAAGTTAATATTTTCCTACATCGCACAATACGATGCATAATAATTAAATAAAATATTTTTCCTATTGCTCCCACCGTAATATATGTATTTGAGTATTGTATAGGTGAAATTAACTAAACATTGTTAGTCCGACGTCATTTAGCAAATGCAACAAATGAAGTAAAATTAGACGTATCAAATTTTCTGCCTCGTTTTCTTTTTGTTATTTTTGTGTCAAAGTAACTATAGTAACATAAAAGTCTGCGTCTAATTTTGCCTCATTTGTTAATGACGTCAGACCAGCTTTTAAACCAATTAAAATCAAATCCTTTTTTAAGTGTCCCGCTCAAAAACTGACAAAACGAAACACTTATGGAATCACTTCAGTATCCATCGATTTGTCTGACGTAACCAATTTTCTGTGAAACTATTCGACGTAAAAATTTAAAACCACCACAGAGAGAGAGAATGTGATGCCTCAATTATAAACATGAAATATAAAAAGCTGAATTTTGATTCTGGGGCTTAATTTCTGCGGCTAAATTGGGAAATTGAAAAAAAAAACTCTCATTGACATTGTGTGGAGTATTAAAGGAAAGCTTACTGAAGCAGAAATTCAACAGTACCTATATTATGTGTATATGATGTATTATTTCTATATATTTTTAAAACATTTTTTGGTAAAATGCCTAAGAACTGCTATGTCTACCCTTATTAACAAAAGGATCGTTCGGAAAAATCTAAAAACAATCCCGAGCATTGAGAATGAGGTATATAAAGACAGACAAAACTATACCAAGATTAAAAACTTCTAATAAGAATTACATTAGATCAATGCTTAACGATAACTTATTGTACGAAACACAATTTGTGCAAGTACGACTTGCACTTTACTAATTTTTTTAAATTAACACGTCAAGCAACACTGAGTAATATTGTGCGGAAAGATTTTGAAATACTCAAAACGACATTAATTTTTGAAATTGATAATATGATCTATTCACATAATAAAACTGTAACGAAACCGTGTCTGTTCATGGAATATTTTTTGAAAATTGTACTGGTACTGTAGAATTCTAGATAATAATATTATCGATTTAGATATCAAAACAGCGATTTTTAAATTTTTTGTCTGTTCGTCTGTCTGTATACGTATCATGCAAAAACTACTGGACGGATTTTGATAAAATTTGGTGTGGTGATAATCTGTTACCTAGGTCAACATATAAGATACTTTTTATTGCGAGAAAATGCCTCATTCCCTCGGGAAAAATTCAAAAACCATTTTAAGCATGTGCACGTATCACGCAAAAACTACTGAACGGGTTTTAATGAAATTTGGTCTGGTGTTAACTTATTACTTGGATTAACATTTAAGATGCTGTTTATTGCAGGAAAATGTTTCAATTCTATGGGAAAATACAAAATCGATTTGAACAAGAAGTAAACGCAAACTTTATTTAATTTGATACAATACAGGCCAGTGATTCTTCAAGTGGGTGGTCGCCAAATCTATTTAAAAGGGTCGCAGAAACAAGTAAATTACAAATTACATATTACACACCCATTTTCTACACGTTTTCTATCCATTTCTTCATATTTCGAGGATCTTTTGAAATTTTTAAGTGCAAATGGGATCGCGGATCAAAACATTTTTTTGAACCACTGATATAGGCAATACCATTTTTTTATTCATTTATATTCCCTATTTTACAAGTTTACAGTTGTTATATACTTACGCGTCGCGCGAACGACATCGCGGATACAGCTAGTAGGGAATATATCTGTTAAACTACTTACATCAAAACTGAACAAATGTGTATATTTGCGGTATATCAGTTCTAGTTACACTTTCTAATTTAGGTTAAAGTAGTTAACATTGGTTCATTATAGAGTTGTACCTTCGCCCAAACAAATCTATTTATTAATTAGCAGAAAAAAAATAGAATTCCTTATCGCTCACACAGTTATTTTGAATCCTTTGAAAGATTTGCGGAAATAAAACCGAAATATATTCCATCGTGAATAATTCATTTATGTGCTACAAAAATTATCTAAAATACTATTGAATTCACCGCACAAGAGCGTATTTGAGATAACAATATGTGCGATTTTCATAACTCGAAGGATTCTCTCGAGTGAACGGTAACAGAATCAGGCGGGTACAGTAACCTTACACATTCACCAACAAGTTTATATTCCTATTGATCCATTGCATCGTGGATACAGCGAAACGGCAAACAGGGCAAAAGCTGGCAACTATATAAATTGCGTCCCCTTGTCCCGCGCTACTTATTTAACCGTTAGGAAATTTGAGAGCATTCACACAATAACAACGCGCGCGTTCTCCCCACTTTCCTCTTTTCCATTCCCCCCGCTTTGTATGTTGTGGCACTGGTGGAGGAGGGCATGCGCGTGCAGAATATGTATGGTATAGTGAATATATTATGTTGTAGTAGTGGTAAGGAAAGATTTTCATATTATCACATTCTAAGGATTCTAAGGATCTGTAAGTGGTGCGAATTATAACATGTAATTTCAATTGAGGGTTTGAGTTTATTTTTTTGGGAGCGAAAAGTTTTGTACAAAATATTATAATTAACAACTGTTTCAGTAACAGTAAAAAAATATTATTTTAGTATACGTTCGTTGTTACATACAGATTCCTCGGCTTATCTCAAATATTTGATAAATTATGGTATTGAGAAAATAATTGACAATGTGATTTTTAATTCGCAAAAATTTTTAAAAATCGACTTCACCGTCACATTTTTCATCGTAGAAGGCGCTAAATGGCGGAAGTTGAGAAAAGTTCTCGAAAACAGACTTCACCAGTGAGTTGGTCATCAGAATAACAAACAGAATAATAAACCAAATAGTGAAATTTAACAAAAATTCTAGAATATTCTATTCGTTAACCAGTAAGGATATAGAAAAACCGATTACACCACTGAATTAGTCGTTGAAAAAGAGGCTAAACATTTGACAGATCTTCTAGAATATTTTTTTCGGTAACCAGTAAATATATGGATAAATCGACACCATTGAATTAATAGCTTTAAAAACAAAATGTTTGCATATTACGCATACAAAATATATGCACATAAGTATGCAATAAAACTTGAATTATTTTGGAAACTGTGAGACCTTTGAAAAATATGATTTACAGTGCTAACTTTAGTTTGATATACAATTTTTTATTATTACAAAATATGTAATTTATTTATGAATTTTCTTAAACCATAGTCTTTTCAAACATCACTTTACCAAAATATATCAGATAAAATTATTATAAGTCAGCAATTTTTCTAATTTTTTTAATTTGAAAGTGGCATAAGTCACTTTAACATAGTGAAAAGCGGTGATTTTCAGTAACTGTACGAAATTATTTGTACTCAAAAAAATTTAAGTATCCTCAGACAACAAATAAAAGTAAATCTTCTCGAAAGTTGGTACCAGTATCTTTTTTACAATCATAATAGAAAGTAGGCTTTTACGCTCTGTGACGAAAGCGCCAAATATGTGTTTGCCGAGGACTATTGCTTTTCGCTTTAAAACGAAAAGTAGTACTTTGTCGCTTGTCACTCGCTCAACATATATTTAACTAACTGTTACCCGCGGCTACGCAAGCGTGAATTTTATAATTTAGTAAAGGTAATTCCTTTTAGGTACTTTGCTAAAATATTTTGCCCCTATTCCTTTATCATAAGCTAAAATGATAGGCTTTGTTTATTGGTAAGCTCACTCATCAATCCTCTTTATTTTTAATTTCTCCCTTTGGCTAGTCTTCTAGGAACAATTGAAAATTTTCAAAGGCTAATTGATCATTTCTTCAAGCATATATAACATAGTCTAAAAAAATCTAAAGTAAACCTATTAAGAAAGTGTCAACGAATTTGGTCTAGAAGTAAAAAAGTATGTTGATTTTTAAAATACTCAATTTTATATATTTTTAAAATACCTAATATTTTGTAGACTTTGAATAAGTATCCTCCCTATATCCCTATTGGAAAATTTAAATACCTACGCCTACGTCCCCTATAAGTCTGTTTGCATTATATTTGAACATTTCCTAAAGTAACTGACTGATTGTTGGAGACGCTAGAATAGTAGGCGTTGAAAATGTAAGCTTTGACTTCTTCCCCATTTTTTTCCTTTATTCCCTATTTTACTCTTTACAGGATTAATTTGACCTCTTTTGACTATGCCCTCCAGTTTCATTCGTGTAAAATTATCCTAACTGTGAGTAAAGCTACTTTAAATCAGTTATTCCAAAACAAATCGGGCAAATTTAATTTCAAATTAATTCTTTAAAGTGCTTCGCTTCGCTCGCCAACCAGTTTAAAATTCTATAAAAGGTCAATTCCATGTAACGCGGAAACAAAAGGAAGGAAAACAAAAGATTACCTAGGTTACGCTCCTTTCGCCAAACGACTCGAAAGTTACCATATTAATATATCTAATTTTCACACTTTGAGATCTTTCCATAGATTCCCATATTGATAGTTTTAAAATTAATTCAATTTTAGATCCTTGTCAGGATCCGAGAACCCTGGTGAATATTTTAAAATTATGTTCAGTTCCTCCGTAATTAAACTTTACTACTATCTCTTTCTAAAGTGAAATTTTAGTAAAAAAGTTTTGAAGGTAACATTTAAATTTTTCAATATTATTTTTATCGTAACCTAGGTAATCTTCTGTTTCCTTTCTTTTGTTTCCGTTTATTGTTAAATTAATATTTTTGATATATAAAATTTTGTCTTGAATATATCAACCCCCCTAAAGAAAATTGTGATAATTTTGACTAAAAATGTTGTCGATGTTGAGATGGTAAAGCGTCTAAGGAATAAATTTATAATGTTTCACTGAAATCTATCCCGTGGTTTTTGTGTCAGCCGTGCCCATAGAAAACCAAACTGATAATTTTATTATATAAATTCTATGTAAATTCCAAAATATCAGTTTTAGATATTAGAATATCTTATAGTAATAGATAGGTTTTACATTTTTCTACATGATTATGCTAAAAAATACAGGTGATTCATTTGAAAAAAGAAAGATTTGCACAATAAACAAAAAATATTTAAAAAATGCTTTATGTGACCACTCTGTATCAAGTCAAAAACCCGAAATGTCACTGTCACATAGAATATTAGTAACAATTTCCAGCGAATTCAAGTTTGCTGTCAAAAACACTTCAAATAACAAATTTAGTGTCAGCTTCCGGTATAACCGGAAATGGCAGGAAGTTAAAAATATTATAATTAAAATCTTCATAACTGGAAACTTCTAGAACCAAATTTTCAAAAATCTAATTTATTTAGAAGACTGAACTTTTAATGAAGGTTCTATTTGAATCACCTGTACATAACCATTTGGGGGATTACATTAAAATGTTGCTAAGATTGATTGGGAGGTTAATATCTATATTCCCTCTAAATTTCAACTCAATAACTTTAATAGTTTTTGAGTTAAATCGGTTCGTACAAACAGACAGACCGACAGACAAAAATTTTTTTAAAGTTATATTTGGTTTATATAACTATGTCGAATTTGCTAACTGAAAAATATACTAATAACTAAAAATTCGAAAATCGCAGGCAGATTCTCCTATTTTATTTATAGGTATTGATTACAAATCGGGTAGGCGTTGTTTGAGTTTTTATGACCACAAATAAACAGAATGTAAACTTCGTATTATTTTTATCGTGATCAAGTGAAATATCAATTTTATTAAATTTCAAAATAACTACAAAATATTAATTAAAAATAATAAATATAACTATAATTAATAAATAATAAGTTTATAAATCATTTTAAAAAAATATATACATATACGATGGAAATATGCAATAGTGACAACGATTCCTCAAATACACCTTCAGATATTTCTGAAGCTGTAAAAATTATAACATTAAAATAAATGTTAACGTCCATTATTATTTTTTTCAAGTATTTTTTACGTAAAACGAATTTTTTACGTAGAAAAAATTATGGGTCTAATTCGAGCACAAAGTAACATTGCCGCTCTTAATACACAAATTGAAATAACTATTAAACTTTCTAAAACGCAAAACTTTCAGTTTATAAACAGAGTGATCTTTGTCATTTTCAAATAAACAGCACATATGGTCCGCACGTCCCATCGATATACAAGAATCAGTCACTTAAACAAAATAAATTTTTCTTGTCAATGCTTATACTATAATATTTTTACTGGTAAAATAGACATTTTTACTTCTGAAGAAATTAAACAAAATGATATATATCCCGTGAACAATCAGGCAATTACCAATTCAGAAATGTTGTGATTCCGAAGAACTTCAAAATAAGTAAATATGTTCATATTTGCAAAAAATTCTGTTCAATACAAATGGCGCAAACTAAACGGGTAGTCCGTTTTTATAAAATGTAAAAAATTGAAAAAAATTTCCCAAAAACTGATATTTCACAAAGTTTTTCAAGATTTTTTTAATTTTGTACACATACAAAATATCTACAATATGTTTTAAAATTACCCAACCAGTAATTTTTTCGCTTTCAGCATTTTATTTATTTCCATGTCCGTAATGCATTATATATAGAAGAGAGGTAGGAAATTTCAATATCTGGTGCCATATTTTTGGGACACCTTATTCAACATGGTAAATGAAAATGTCTTATTAAATTGATTTATGGAACCTCTTTCAGTAACAAATTTGTTTTTCTTTGCCTTTTTATCCTGTATGGCCTTTTTTTGGTTGATATGTATATATATATACGTGTGTGTTTGTGTGTTTATAGCTCCAATGATTTCAAAGTGATAAGAAAATCGACGCCACAAAAATGACGTGATATATATATATATATATATATATATATATATATATATATATATATATATATATATATATATATATAGTATAACTAAAAAAATTTTCAATTACGTTTTTTAGTTATCTGTTAAATACATATACAAAATAAAATATGTTCTAGTTCTGCATGTATGTATTATAATAAACTAGCATTGTTATCAAATAATGGATATTTTAAATATAGTTTGAACACATTAAGATGATCAGTTTAAACATAGAACTAACATGTGAAGAAAACGTAGTTACATGGGTCTTGTATTTTACTAAAATAATGAGAAAAATTAAAAAAAATATAGTAAAATTTTTTGTCATATTTTTTGTAGCTTATCGATATCCCGCCTTTCATTTTGTTTACTTTTTTCATTTTCACCAAAAAAAAGTCTTCAAGGAGCAGTCTGACCTTTTGGTGCGTCAGTGAGATACAACCGCATTATTTAATCTTTTTTCTCTTCTTTCTATCAATTATTTTATTTCACATATGATAATTAAGGCGAAAATTTTAGTTTTTTGTGTATCTGTATATTTTGTGGAATAAATTTGATTCATTATATATCCGAAATGTTTGGCAGTAGAATTTCTTTCATTTATAACATACCATCTTAAACAATTCGAACTATAAATATTTTAAATACATTATGTAGGTATAAAATATTTCTATAAGATGGAAGCACCACTCACTCGAGAATTATATTCCGTCAACAAATACTTCAATTCATGATCGAGAAATGAATTTATGAGTAACTACTACCTATCAATACACCGCATACCTATTCTAATATTAAATTATTGTAGAATCAACACACAGAATTTAATCGAATGTGCCAAGTACTACTGAGAATCATTTAATATAGTTTTACACATAAATTTTTATATTTCCAAACGTACAATAGCAGTGATTTTATGCTAATAAAACACATATTTTTAGTATACAGTATACAGTGGATCAATAAATAACATATCAAACCTTTTATAATAAAAACTTTTATCGATTTACTCACAAAAACAGATCGAAAATGAATAAGTATAATACCCCTGTCGCAGCATCCTGCATAACATAGCGAGTTTCCGATTATAAAAATTAGTTTTTCTCGGTAACCAGTTTATACACAATGATGGTTTAAAATCTTTTTTATCTGATTTTTCTCATCTTTCTAATGGTGTAAAAAAATGTTGCAAAAATTTTTGAAATTGGGAAAATTTTAGCAAAAAGAAATTTTTTTCACGAAAAATGCTCAAAAAAACATGCTTACGGCATCAGACGTGTCTGAGTAACGAATTTCCAACATTTTCACCAAATTTCGTAAAAATAGGACATTTCATTCGAAAGTTATCGTGCGAAAATATATATATATATATATATATATATATATATATATATATATATATATACATATATATATATATATATATGTATATATATATATATATATATATATATATATATATATATATATATATATATATATATATATATATATTAGTGAATATTATTTTCGGTTTCTAGGGACCTCAAAATAAATTTTTGCCATAGTCCCGGACTCAAGTCGCGTCATCACAGTGGCTGTAATAGCTGAATTCCATTCTGGAAATTCTCCAAAAATCTTGCCATAAATGCGATGCTCGGAACATGGTTTTTTGGGCATTTTTCGTGAAAAAAATTAAATTTTGCAAAAATTTCCCCAAATTCAAAAATTTTTATAACATTTTTTTACACCATTGAAAAAATCACATAAAAAAGGTTTTTGAACAATAATTATTCTGTCAACTAATTTCCGACAAAAACTAATTTTTGTAAACGGAAATTCGTTATGTTATGCAGGATGCTGCGACAGAGGTATTTTATCTGCTACATATTACATTAAATCTATAATAATCACTGCTTGTACGGAACACTATTGGCGCAAGTACAACTTGCACTTGGCGGCTTTTTTAATTCGTAATTATGTATAGTATTCATATATTAATGGTAGGTACATGCATAGGTCTTTGAGGAATATGTACATATATAGTATCTACTACATACATATTGGTATGTACATACTAACTCTATAAGTCGTTATTTGACTTCAGTAACGAAATATAGTATATGGATAATCCATATCAAATATCTCCTTATTGAAAAACCATGTTCCTGACGTCAGACACGTCTGGCCGAAGAACTCGTCCAAGATTTTTGGACTTCCAACGTTCTCACCAAATTTCGTAATCCTAGGACATTTCGTTCGAGAGTTATCGTGCGGACACATATATATATATATATATATATATATATATATATATATATATATATATATATATATATATATATATATATAAATATATATATATATATATATATATATATATATATATATATATATATATATATATATATATATATAAATACATATATATATACATATATATATATATATATAAATTTTAGTGAAGGTTATTTTCGGGTTCTAGGGACCTCAAAACAAATTTCTGCCATAGTCCCGGGCTCAGGTCGCGTTATGACAGCGGCTGAAATAGCGTGTATCCATTCTGGAAACTCGCTAAAAACCCATTTTACAATGTGTTCTAAATATATACATACATAGGGGTAGTTCTTCAAACGATGGAAGAGAATGAACTTAATTTCGGCCACACATTTTTTTCATGCATGAGCTTTGGAAAGTAGTTTTATTTCAAGTTGATGATATTTTTTACACTATTTGAAAGTGGCCAGTCAAAAAATTAAAAATTATAAATTTTATGGCCATTATAAAAAAGAGACACCCAGGAAAGTGAAAAAATGAGTAAAAAACTAAAATTAACACAAGAGAATTTCTTATCTTCATTTTTATTATTAAGCACAATTTATTAAACTATTAAACAATTTATTAAGTTTTATTATTAAATTTTTAATTATTAAACAATTTATTATTTATTTAATATATATTATATATTATATTAGTAGTATATATATTAGTAGTTATATAGTGTAGGTATAAATGTATTAAAAAAAAAATTTTTTTAAAAAAAAATTAAAAAAAAAAATAAATAAATAAATAAAATTTCGAATTTATTATTTATTAAAAAATATTCCAAGTCATTTACGACCGTTTAATGCATATTATATATTATATTAGTAGTATATGTGTCAGAAGCATAGTAATTATATAGTATATATTATACAGAAAAAAAAATGGGAATTTATTTTTTATTAAAAAATATACGGAGTCATTTACTACAGTATTCTAATGACATTTACCTAATTTATTTACATTATTTAAGTTTAATCCCCGTTTTTGGAGCTGCCAGGAGACTGAGAATTCTTCAATATTCTTTAAAAATCGGCTAAATAACGTTTTATAAAAAAAAAAAAAAAAAAAAAAAAAAAAAACAGGTCCGCTATTCCAATACAACATATTTACAACTCATACAACTGAAAAATTTTTTATATCCACAGTATTTTTCACGAAAATGGTGACCAAGACACTGAGAAAATGACTGGACCGAGTACGATCTCACTTACAATGTTAACTGAATTTGTTGATACTACCTCAAATTAAGTAAAAGATATACTTTATTTTATTTATTATATTTCAGTTAATTACTACGACAAACGGTGATTTAATCGGAATATAAATTTTTTATATTTTTTAAGTGTTTTTGTTTGATAGGAGAATGATGCAAAGTTCGGGAGACAAAATTCAATAGAATATTATTTAAGAAAATATAAAAAAATTCAAAAATTATTTATACAATAAAAATGTACCAATATTATAGATTACTACTGCAGTGTAAATTTTTTTTTATGCATTCAGAGAAAATAATTATTTAGTCTGCTATGTTTTACTTTGGAGAGGAGACATACCAGGAGACTGAGAATTTTACATTTTAAGTGTCATTTTTTATAAAAAATATATTTCGAAACCGGGTTATTTTGAGTGACCAGTTAGATGCAGTAATGGTTTACAGTTTCCATCTAAGAAAAATGTATTTTTCAAAATATTAATATACAAAATGCGTTGGGCCGTCCAAAATTCCATCGTTTGAATAACTACCCATAGGTAGTTCAATTATAGAACTGTGAAATTTTAGACTGTTTTAGTTTACCAGAGCAGCCTTGAATTTACAGTTGGAAATTATACTTCAAAAAATTAATCTAGATGTGGAAATGGAAAAAAAATTTTTGAAAATTAATTTTCAATCAGTTGAAAGGCAAAAATATTTAAAGTTTATTTTTTGAGATTTGCCCCTCTCGCTGCATTACGATTTTCATATACAGCGTGTCCCAAAAATCAACGATATCCCTTGGAAGGATGATAGACGAGGTCATGCTTGTCCTGAATATCAAAATATCGTCTGGTAAAATATCCTTGGTTTTTAAGATATTGGCACTCTTATGGATTTCGGGAAAATCGACAATTTTGATCAGATTTTCGAGTACCACAATTGCAAAACTTGATTTTATAAAATTCTATTTCTATTACGCATCCCTGAAGGGCTCTTTTGTAGACCATAATCCAAAGTAACGGTAATAGACCTAATATCTAGGGAAAACTAAACCCTTCTAGGTCGATTCATACATAAATCTTTTTTTGTTAGCTAAGTTTGACTCTTCATACTGTAAAAGAAATGTACCGCCGTACCCGGGCAAGTTATGTTAAAAAATTTCTCATTTATTCTAGTTTTTAAAATGGTCTAATATTTGCTTCGCTTTACTTTAGAAAAAAAGTTATTGCTATTTTACTGCAAAAAAAAGTCATTGTGAAATCATTTCAATAATTACTTTCAAATTATTTCAGTTACTTACAGACACTTTTGCGCCTACGTAAACCGAAGATAGGTGATGACCGAAGGTAGAAAGTGGATAGGTTGTAGATTTACATTGGTTAAAGTGAGATGGATAGTGACAATAGCCAAAAAAAAAAAAAAATAGGAATTCGAATGAAAATACTTATTGAATTAAAGTAGTTACGGATATTTATTTGAAATTAAACATAACATTGAAAATCAAAGAATATGTTAAAATTGTCTGTTGGCAAGTCGAATCTAGCCGGCATCTTTTTGAAAAAGATCTTTTTATTCGTCTTGTACATCTTGCAATATACTAAGTGTCCCGTTTGGATGTATACATACGATTTACATGTTAATTGATAACATTGAATTCCCATAAGGGAAAAGTTATGTCACAAGAATGCTTTGAACAAAATAATAATACCAATTCAATAATTGTTACTATCGCTTTAACAACAATAATGCAGTAAAATAAAAAATGAATATCGTAATATTCATGCAACTCATATTTTCACAAAAATATTTGTGTCATTTTTTGTAAATTCAAAAGCCATTTTTTTAATTTTTTGAAAACAAATATTAAAATAATAAAAAAATACCGAAACAATATTATGTCGAAGAAATAAACAGTGCAGATAATATGGTGGAAAATTGAAGGAAATCGTTTGTGTCGTACCAGAGATTTATTCAGTGTTAAGTATCCTAATCGTCCGCTACCGTACCCCAGGATAATTTAATGCATTTTAGAAAATTTTAAAAAATATGAGTGTCTACATAATGACTATAAAAAGACACCTACTACAGTTAGAGCACCAGTTGAAAATACAGTTCTGTTAATGTACTAGCCGTTGTAGATAACAACTCAGGTATTAGTTCAAGAAAAATGGAAAAACTAATTTATTTCTGTCATTCATATTCAAATTTTTATTGAAATTATCAATCTTACTTTATTTATTTATTTCTTATAATAAAACAAAGTAAAAAAAATATTTTATAAAAGAAAATTAGCAAAAATATAAAGATGTTTATCCAAAGCACTCTTGTGGCGTAACTTTTTCCTTATGGGAATCCAATGTTATTCATTACCATGTAAATCGTATGTAATTAAACAAATCGTATGTATACATCCGGACGGGACACCCGGTATATTAATTTTTCGCATTCATTAATGCGATGTCTTAGTTAATTTAAATTATTTATTGGTTTTGCATAGGCTTCCTTCTTTAAGCAATCCCAGTAAAAAAAGTCTAGTGCATTTAAATCCGGAAACTGGAGTGGTCACAAAATGGGACCAAGGCGATCGATCCATCTCTGAGGATAAACTTGGATTGAAAAATTTCTTACTTTACGTACATAATGGAGTTGGACTTCTCTGAGCTGAGCTTCTCGTGTGGCCAAAGGAACATTTTCTAAAAGATTAGGAAGTATATTTTCTAAAAAATTGTGGTAAATTTCTCCGCTGAATTTATTTTACGTTGGACGTATTATTTGGCCGGTCAGTGTTCCAATCCACAAATTTACCTTAAAGTGATATTGTGACCCTTCTTCTCGTAATTGAATGTGGGTTTTCGATCGTATAACTATGAAGATTGTGCATTTTAATGAATCCATTCTTTTTGAATGTGCCTCCATTCATCCATAAAATTTTATCTTGGAATTCTGGATTTTCTCTATCTTTTTGTAACATACTTCGGCAAAATTGGACATAATTAGCGTAGTCACGAGGAAGTAACATTTGCACACCCATGTGAATCGACTATCTATCTTCTATCTTCGGTCATCATCTATCTTCGGTTTACACAGGCGCAAAAGCGTCTGCAAGTGACTGAAATAATTTGAAAGTAATTATTGAAATAATTTCACAATGACCTTTTTTGGCAGTAAAATAGCAGTACCTTTTTTTCTAAAGTAAAGCGAAGCGAAAAATTTTGGACCATTTTAAAAACTATAATAAATGAGTAATCTTTTAACATAACTTGCCCGGGTAATGCGGTAGATTTCTTTTACAGTATGAAGAGTCAAAATTAGCTAAGAAAAAAGATTTATATATATACTCGAAAATCTGACGAAAATTGTAGATTTTCCTAAAATTCATAAAAGTGTCAATATCTTGAAAACCAACGATATTTTACCAGACGATATTTTGATATTCTGGGGAGGCATGAGCTGGTCTATCATCCCTCCAAGGGATATTGTTGACTTTTGGGACAGCCTGTACATATATTTATGATCGATCAATAAACTACAAAAAGATGCACTCAGAGTGAAATTCGCAATTTTGGTGAAATTTTTGAGGCAAAAATAAACGATCCGTATTTTTTTATTCGAAAACTTCCACCTTTATGGAGTGAAACCAGCCCCTAATAAAGTTGGGAGTTCAAATCGTATTTTATTTAAGATATCTTGAAAACTATAAGAGATAGAGGAAAGCTTTAAAACGAAATGTTACTTTTTGAAAGACCTATCCACCTGTATAGGTTAAACTGGAGTCGAGTTCACAAGGGTGGCTGGAAGGGTAGAAATGGCGGTAAATTTTCTTGTAGAGTCTGAGTGGTTCAAAGTATCAAATTTTCACCATCATAAATAGAACGAACACCAAAAATTAGGGGATACAGGTTTTTGCGTTTTTCCGAAATATGTGTTAGATTTATATAATATGGGATACTTTTTTCTGGTATGTATTATAAATCTACCAGTAAAATCTTTTATATATTTTTTTTCAAATCTTTCTGAGATTATTTAGAATTGTTCATGAAAACACTAAACTAAATAATTCTAAAGGTAAGGTGTAATATTTTAGGAGAATCGTGCACATTTTTTTCTTTTTGGTACAATTTATTATGTTTCTTTTTTTTTTTTTTTTTGCAAATATACGAGTAATATGATAAAACAAACAAACAACGTAAATTAAATAAAAATGAACTTACTTTGCGTTTTTTGGTCGTGTGCGTGTTTCGGTATAATAATAATCATTATCGGGCTCGTGAGGCACCAGTGGCGTACATTGATGTGTCGGGGAAGTGTGAGAACCATAGCCGTCTGGATTTAACTAAAAATAAAAACAGGAATTCAATTTTGTTTAAAACAAAAAAATAATTGTTACTGTGGACTTCTTATTTCTAAAATTCAAACTTATTTATAATCAAAAACGTTCTGAAAAATTTTTTTGTAAAGAAATAACTTATTTCAAGCGAACAATAGACTTACTGGGTAATGAAAATTTATAGAAACAACGTATTAACCAGTGTTTTTTTAAGGTGATAGAACCTATCTAACCAACTTAAAACATGTTTGAATTATGTTGGAGGTCGGATGTTTTTTGACGTGAGTACGTCTTAATAAATCCCTACCAATCAGTGGCGGTTATTCCAGGTATGCGGGGTAGGCGCCGCCTACCCCAGCTATTTCTAAAAAACTGAAATAAATTCATAACAAGAACGTAACATTGTTTACAAAATAATTTAAATACACAATTTCAATAAGATTTACTTTGATAATATTGCACATTATTACATATATTGCATATTAGAATATACATAATTATAAAATGCATAAATATTGTAATATTGTCCGTAGAACGTACATATACCCATTATATACACGATATATACTATACTACTATAGCATATCTATAGCCACTTTATCCAGCTATACATACAACAATATTATTCTATGTACATGCACACTGCACAGTTACCATACCTACGATACCTACCATGGTAGGCTCTCTGAGCAGAGCATATCCGTGTGTACTGAACCTGTATATGTTTGTATATATTATGTAGCTGTATTAGTTGTTTATAAACCCTATTGGTACTTTCACATAGTAGGCGATTTTTTCGGTGACTACCGTACATACGATTACAGCCGAACTAATCAAAACTTAATTTGTGTTCTAGTCATATCACGTTTTAGGGTATTTAGCATGCTTCTTGTATACCTCTTGTAAATTTATCGTTGCTGTTCCGTTGCGGTTTGATTGTTATTTTATTATTAACTGTCTTTTTTTAAAATGACATACTACAATAAAGTATTAAAAAACATTTTTTTAAAGGAATATTGAGGAAAATAATTTTTTTGAGTAGGTATATTGAAGATAATTTAACTTATGCATATTTAATCCCATAAAAATATTATCGGTTTTTTACTTTTGCTGTGAAAAAAAAAGTTAGAACCGATATTTTATATTTTTTTAAATAAATTTGTGTTTTCTACAATTTTAATTTGTTACCTAAAGTAATTTAACTCGAAGAATTGTCAACTAGCAAAAATACGACAGCGAAGCAGAAATATTTTTGACAATAAATATTTTTTATATTATATAAACATAAATTTATTACAACAAATACAAATCTCTCATGTAATATTAAGTGAAAAAATATGATTTTTTCGAGTGATAGATCATTGCTAATTTATCCTTATTTTAAGGGTTGATAATTCAGAAAAAGCATTTGTACATCAGTTTTAATAAAGTTTTTTTTGAATATTCTAAGTTAAATTGTTGTTTGATATCAAAAAAGCTTTTCTCTTGTCTATTCTCTGTGAACAAAATTGTATGGGCAACTGCTAGGTTGCGAAAATTTTCCCAATGTTGCCAAAAAACATGAATGGAGTCACGCTCATATGTAAGCATGTATTTCATTGAATGTATTTGGTTTTGTAATAATTGATGCAGTAAAGAAAATATTTATTTCTTCAAAGCATAACAAAAAATCACTAAGGGTCTCATGAAACGCTTAACTGATGCTGTATATTTTTTGGCTATGCAAGATCTTGTATTTCGTTGACCTGACGAATTCTCAGAATTATCAAATTCAGGAATTTACATACTATTTGTAAATTTACTATTTTGATATGATGAAAAATTAAACTTTCATTTAGTTTACTGCATTTACCTTACTTGTTTGATAATGGTCATTTAGAAAACTCACATTCGTTTTCTAGGAACATTCTAAGAATACGATGAAAGATGAAAGATGAAAGCAGTTTAAGTTAATTTATATTGAACAAAGCTTTCCTGAAATATTACAGTTAAAATCTAACGTGCTGAGTAAAATTAATTTTTTTTTTTATTTCTTAATTATTCGTTTATTAATTTTTTTTTTAAATTTCTACATGCAGTTAGTCCTTTTTATCCATCTTTGTGTTCAATGTATTTTCGCAGAAAAGTGTAAATTTAGAGCAGGGGTGGCCAACCCAAATGATCTTGCGGGCCACTTTGGAAGCACATCATAACTCCACGGGCTGCATATAAAATTATATGTTCCCATAATATATTACGTATTTTTTTTTTTTTTTTTTTTTGATACATTGGTTTTCACTACCATGGTCTTTATAAAATAAATATATTTTGTATAAGTGTGATGAATCTCACGGCCCGCGGGTTGGCCACTCCTGATAGAGTAGGAATTATTTACGTACAATACTTTACGATATTTTTTAGTAAAAGAGTATTTGTTAGTATTAGACTTTACGATATTTAGTAAAAATTCGAAAATATCATTCCGCTTTCTCTTTAGTACTTCTTTACACACTAAGTAACATTTGAAATTAAAAGTATAAAACACTAAGTGTGGTTTATCTTTTCTGAAAGCGCATACCCAATCTTAAAGCTCACGAGCCGCCACTGCTACCAATTTGAAAAAATATTCTGAGATGCGTCACGAAAATAGGGAAAATTTAAAAGCATTGTAAAACTTAAACTGTACGTAATACAATCAAGGTTCTTATGTCGACATGTAAGCAAAGAGACCATTTGTAAATAATAAACAAATACTTTACTCTGCAAAATACCACTTTTATTTTTGAAACAATATCGTCATAGTTTCAAAAATAAAAGTGGTATTTTGCAAAGTAAAGTATTTGTTTATTATTTACAAATATGGAATACCATAAAGTAACGTTGAAATCTATTAATATTACAAGAAAGACCATTTTTATTTACCCTTTTCCACTCTCAAAGTTGGGGTTAATATATTATATTAGCTGTTGAAATATCTCGAAAATTATAATAGAAAAAAAGTTTAAATTAACGAGATTTTACACCTTAAAAGAGTTATTCATTCTTGTTGGTTGAATAAGGAACGGGTTGATAGGGGGAGGGGGATGGGGTGACAGGGTGATGATAATAAGTAGTTTGAAAAACGGAGACAAGTAACTGTCCTGAAAGTATCTGTCAAGACATTGGGATAAAAAGTTAAAATTGAGATATGTGGACACTGGACACTATTTATTTTTGAGGTCATAGACATCAAAAGTTCTATCACACTAAAAAAAATCATTTTGTATGTATATTTGTATGATTATTTCGATATATAATAGATTCGTAAAAAGGTGGGCAAGGTTCACCATGGCCGTGGTCTCAATGTCCAATACGTACCTTAACAACTGTACCAATTGACGGTTCATGATGCACCGGTGATCTTGACGGTGGCGTATCATGCGTTTCCTTAGTTAGCGGCTCCATGGCCATCTGCTGTTCAGTCGGTTGTCCGAGCAATCGCTCCTTCATTTCGTGAAGGTATGGACACCGTTGCATTCTTTAGTAAAATCACACTTCCGTCTGCAAACAAAAGAAAAACATTGTTAAGACCTAGTATTATCTATTTGCTCCGTTTTTCTATTATTGACGAGAAAAATTCTTTTCTTTTTTGGGTATTCAAATCTTTTATTCATCGACTTTCAGATGTACCGTTATTCTGGTGAAATTATAACATAAATATACAACTAAATAATATGAGATAAAAGCTTTAAATGCGTTCAATCAAAAATTTTTAATCAAGGAATTATATCCTATAGCATAGGGGGACTTGACTAGAATTCACTTTGTGCCAAGTTTTTGAAATTTGGTATGGTCTTAAGGTTTTAGGAAACCATCGCAAGTAACTTGTATGCGATCTCTCGTGGCCTGCTTGCTATAAATCAAATATGGTCGCCATATGTATTGGTATTCTTAATAAATGGGCTTCTGTTAGACATAATATATGATTCAGTAATATAATAATATAATATAAGTATAATATATAATTAAGTATAAAAATAATATAATATACCGGATTCTTCCGGAATTAGGATAAAATTTATTTTTACAATTATAGCGCCATCTGTTGTGAATCGGAAATAATGTTTGGGACACAAGTTACGTATTTCGTCCCGTAGAATCCGAATCAAAGTTGCCCCGCGCCCCGCCCACAGGGCAGGGGGAGGACTGAGTTTAGGAGAGAGAAATACCCTCTTCAGAAATATTAATTTTTTTTTCTAATTTCAAATATTATCGAGTGCCTGTGAAACATCATTAATGTATGGCGGACTTTTGTTCGTATTTATACATATACCAATACTGATATGTTCACTCAATGTCCAGCTTTAGCTGATACTTGAGACACATCCTCGCATTAAAGAGAGGATGTGTTTGATTGATTATCAGATTGGAATGGCACTCGAACAAGCCTAATTGGTAAGGCGCTTGGCTAGCAACCAAGAGATCCGGGTTCGAGTTCCAGCCGATCCAGTTTGAAAATTTTTCAAACACTATGTGAATTTTAATTAATTTTTTTATCAGACAACTTTTTCCTGCAATGCTTATTTTTCGATATATATGTATTTTTCACGTTGGAACCACAGCACATGTCTCATCTTAAACGCTATGCAGTCCAGCAAAAACTGTGGTGCAGGTTCAATCAATGATGCAAGGAAGTTGATGTTTACCGAAGGCCTAAAGTCTCTTGAATCCCTAATTATAGTAACTGGGTTTGGGAATGGGATGACAGAACCAAAGAATGGATACCCTACTGAACTGATCTTCCAGGTGCAAGCCATGGATGTTCATCGCTACTTACCTGTGGTTGTTTGGTCTTATGCACAGGCCGATGTAAATGTTATCGAACCGGGATTTGCTACAGCCCATTGTGCAAGTGTCAAGAAGTTTGTACAAACACATCACATAGTAACAACTATCATGTCATATTGTAAAGCTGTAATTTCTTTATATTTTGTAATTAATAAATTACATAAAATAAATAAAATAAATTGTTTCTTTACCTTGTATTGTACTGTCTGATTTGTCATATCAAAATACAATGACCTTAAAATTGATTCTGAAACACAAATTAGATCTGGGAAATGGATTTCTCGCATCCTAGAACTTATAAAAAGTGGTATTACTCAATGGCGGTCCTATTGGATTTATATCAAGCAGGCCGCGCACAAGTTGCTGGCGATGGTTTCCTAAAACCTTAAGACCATATACAAGACTATACAGAATTTCAAAGACTTGGCACAAAGTGCTCGATTCTTATGAATTTTCAATAATTACTGCTCTGCTACTAACTAATATAAATGGAAAGTGAGTTTCTTTGTTTCTTTGTTTGACTTGCTTTCACGTCTCAACGGTTTAACCAATCAACTTGAAACTTTCAAACAGATTTTCAACCGATGGTTATAGGTAACATTTAAACCCGGGAAAATATTTCATTCTCAAGGGAAAATGTATTCAATTATCATAGCTGACTATTAAAAAGCGGATGATTGGTTTCAAACCTTGTATGTTGTTAAGTGGGAAGGAAAAACAACACAGGTTGTTTTTTACCTCGGGAAAATATCTCAATTCCATGGAAAATCTCATTTCTATGGGGAAATATATGTGCTTTAAATGGAACATAAAGAAGATTAGTTTATTTCCTTCGAACTCCGTCTTGTTAGTAGACAGGACGGAGACGAACATAGGTTACTTTTTACGCCAGGAAAATATCTAATCCCCGGGGGAAAATATAAAAATGAAACAATGAAATTACGACAATGGCTGTTAAGAAAACGACTGATTGACTTCAAACTTAACATATTGTTAATAAAGGGGACGAAAAAACCCAGACTAATTTATATATATATATATATATATATATATATATATATATATATATATATATATATATATATATATACTAATTTATATATATATATATATATATATATATATAGACTAATTTATATATTTATATATTTATATATATATATATATATATATATATATATATATATATATATATATATATATATATATATATATATATGTTCTTTAAGGTGTTCGAAATATTCGCCTAAAATTTTATGTAAAAAAAGAAAATGAAAAATCATAAGTTATGAGCATCTTACTGCGCGCACTTTAGTATAATTCATTGATGTTATAAAACTTTAAATGCTTTTTTCTGGAAACTATGTTTTTCAACATGGTTTCGCATGTATCTCAAAAAGTATTTGAGGTAACGACATAAAATGCATATTATTCCTCGATACCGTTATTTTGGCGGAAACTAGGATCTTTTGGTTCCGTAATATAGTTTCGAAATGGCGGCTGTTTATAGTCGAGAAAAAACGGGGATTTTTGATGACTTATTTTCAAAATGTGATTTCTCGCTGGTTTTTCTTAGATCCTAGTTAGTGTTATAACTGTGTAATGAATATTTCCAGAAAATTCTTGATTTTTTTATTTTAGTTTTCACTGGGGATTTCAGAACCCGCGGAACCATCAAGGTGGAAAAATCTCGCAGTGTCAACTTCAACGCCATTTATACTAAGATCATTTTTGACTTTTAAAAAAAAAATAATTTTTGTAATCTCAATACATGTACAAATAATGTTAAGGTGCGTCCAGACCAACGCGCCGCGCCGTGCAGAATGCTCGCGAACGTTCGCGGTCAAAATCTGCTTATTAAACAATTAAAAAGTCGTCCAAACATCCGCGTCGCGCAGTGCAAAACGTTCGCGAACGTTGTAGCAATAGTCAGTTTGGACGGATATACGCGCATATCTGTAACAACTTGCGCACGAATAAACTTGATCCAAGTAAAGTCGGTACTTCAAAGGAATCTCTTTATTTCCACATAGGCTCAATTTGTTGCAGATGTGCGCGTTCGTGTGCGTGCAACCGCCCAAACAGACGCACCGCGCTGCGCAAAATGTTTGCACACGTTCGCAAACCAAATGCACACTGCGTAGCGTGCATCCGTTTATATTCAGTATTATATGTTTGGTTATGTTTGAAGAATTTTTAAATTTAAACTAAATCGGCGATGGACTTAGAAAATGTAAAAATTGCAGCAACCAACCTTATTGTCTTTTAAATTTTCAAAATAATTTTTCCCTTGTAAATTTATTGTATACAGGGTTGAGGAAAATACTTCATAAAATCTATTTAAAATAAAAAACGGAAAGTGGTAAAATTGAAAACAATTTTGCTAAACATGCTGAAAATAGAAAATTAAAAATGTTTTTGTTGGTCACTATTAAAACAAAAAATGGAAAATAGCTATTTAAAATAAGTTAGAAATTGTGTAAACGCATTTTTCCCTTTTTTAAAAAATTATCATCCTCTTAAAATTATCTTAATATTGGTTAGATTACTTTTAAATCAGATAGTTCGAATTTCTCTACAAAATCAGTTCCTTTTAGTGCTTAAAATATATAACGATGGCAATTTTATAATAAAAATAATAATAATAATAAAGTTTTATGCTGCAACAAAAATGTCTTTTGAAGTATTTACCGACATTATCACGAACATGTTTTTTTGTGCGCAAACTGTTGCAGCTGTGCGCGTTTATGCGCGCGTACACGTCCAAACTGACTGTTTTTGCAATGTTCGCGAGCATTCTTCACTGCGCGGCGCGTTGGTCTAGACGCACCTTTATATATTTAGTTTTTCAATAAAATATTTAGCTGTAAAAAAAAATAATAATAAGATAAAAAAGGTTGATTTTTGATGTTTTTTTTTAGCGAATCTGCCCTTAAATAAAAGAAGATTCACCAACTTCGTTCGAACTTTTACACTGTTGGCAAAAAGAATGAAAAAGAACACAGTTTACTTTTTAACCCGGGAAAATATCTCAATCCCGAGGGAAAATGTATTTAAAACAAAATAATGAAATTGTGGCAGGTTATTATTAAAAAACTGATAATTAATTTCACATATATATCTGTATATTGTTAACAGAGAGGATAAAAGAGGACACAAGCTACTTTTTATTCCGGGAAAACGTTTTATTTCTGTGGAAAAATTATTCAAAAAAATAAAAGGCCAATAGTGGTGGCACGATATATTTTATACATTGATGTCATAATTTCCAACGCCATATGAGCGAAGACGCGGGTAAATGTTAGTTGTCTATGATTTTGATTTTGAAATTATTGTAGGGGAACCACACAGTAATCTGATAATTCGTAGTACTTGTATGCGCTGTGTATGGTAAAATTTTCGCTTTTAATCGTATATGCAATCTATTTTAAACCATTTTATAAACAAAAAGTTCATTTCATTTTAAATTGTGTTTGGCTCTCGGCCAAATGCAATTAATTCTTTATTTAAAAATACCAAAATTCTTTATTAAAAAGAAAAAAAACTGAAAAGCATTGGGGCTTAAACAATATTCCAATCAATGGCAATGTATTTTATTAAAATATTTCGTAAATAGTAAGCTGATGAATTAATTTAAAAAAAGAAGGTCAAGTTTGTCTTTAATATTGTTCCTAAACTTGAAATTTTCACTTTAGAATTTTGAAATGAAAATACTATTAACCCGAAAGATCTTGGTAGCCACTTCTGATTGGTTCTGATACACAATCAAAAAAGCTTGCCCAAACTAGACAATTCAATGAAAATAATATTACGGGGTAATTTAGCACTGTAGAGACTTCCTATTATCAAAAAAATTGTAAACACATAAAATTTCCTCGATACGAAACTAAAAAATTTCTATTCAATTCAATTACCTACCAAAACATCTCTTTTTTCAAAGATTACAATAAATTCATTTTCGTCATAATATGGTAGTATTTTATATGATAGATATTTATGGCACAATTACCATTTATCTAATATACGTATATCACATAATATGTTAATTAATTTAATAATACTATACTAAATATTTGTAATTTAATAAAAAAAAACTTGTAAAATATGGTAAGAGTCGTTAGGTGTATAAAACACTGAGCGTTTGCATACGTTATGCGGCGTTACATGTAGCCAAACCAGAGTATGAGTCATTGAGTCATGCTCATAGTGTGGCATCAATAAGCGAGTAAAGTCAGTAATACATGCTGTATATAATATTCTTATTTAAATATTTTCAAAATATTTATTTTAAGTTTAAATCGTTCTAAAACCATATTATTCTAAACATACACTGTTTTTTTTTTTTTTTTTTTTTTTTTTTTTACATGTATAATATTTGTAAAGGTACAGATGTCTACTCTTCCGTATTTGAGGGGCTATATACAGTTGTGTTGGTCGGAAAAATTGATTATTCTTTTATTGCATATCCTTTAAGTACATTAATCAAGAATACTATTATCACCAAATTTCATGATGATCGGAGTATTAGATTCGAAAATATAGCTATTTATAGCGCACTACCTCGAGTATCACTTGCAGCTGCTCCTGCGCAGCTGCCGCTAAATCTCGTAACTGGAGCTCGGTATAATATAATAATTATAATATAAGCGGTACGTCGATTTTCACCGCTCTATTGTATTGTTCGAAATGTATGATCTTGAAACTTTGGAGCAGTTAGTTGTGTATAGACTTTCGAATGTTCAACGTCGAATATGAAAGAAACAAACTTGGAACTTTAAACACGATTACCTCAGAGTTATATTTTTTAAAAAGTACCTTTGCGGTGGACACGATTACTAAAAAAATATCAATCTGATCAATACCAAATTTATACCTGTTTATTTATTATTTTTTTTAGAACAAAAATATTGAGAATTCAACACCTTGAAAAAATAAACTTTTTGTTAAAATCGTCGCTATTTTTTTAAAAATCTAAATTTTGATAAATCCTTCCGTCAGCGACTATAGACACTAAAATATATTAACGCAATGTTTTTGAAATTCTGATTTTGGATGAACCGTCCTTGAGTTATTATGTCCACCGTAAGTGATGCCCAAAAAAAGACGCTCCTAGAATACAGCTGTATTTCCGCAATTTTCAAATATTTTTCTATAAAAAAAATTGAATAAGTATCTCAAAACATTACTAATCGATTTCTTAACAGTTTTCAAATAAATATTTATTTTGCTGTTGAAAAAAAATCGAGTAAATGTCGTCATTTTGCTCGCTAAAACTGTATAGAAAACCCCTTAAAGTACGGATTTCTGGTAATTAATTGCTTATAAAATTTATTGAAAAGTTTTTTTTTTTTAATCTTAATTGTGTACTTAATAGTGGTAACACGTGCGAATAATTTCGTAGGAGGCCATTTGTTTAATATCTAAAACGACAAGATTTTATAGTTTTTCTTTTAAAAAAACCATAAACAAAAAGAGTTTATTGATTCGATTTCAATGGCTATTATCAATATGCCTACGAGTATTATCAAGTATTCGTATCTAATTTTATATAACATACTCACTTCAATGTTCGGTCAAGTTTAAATTTTAAACACCATATTTACATACTTTCGTATGACCACACCATTATATTAATTAATGTTCTATTGACTGAATAATTACTTATCCAACAAGTTGCAAAATGAAGCTATTTTTTTTTCACGAGCTGTAATAGTTGTCTAACGAAAACGAAAACATAAATATGTTAAAAAAAATTGTTTAATGTAGCTGTCAAACCATTAATAAATTGAGATCAATTTTTTTCATTTTCCATTAAATTTTTCCATTTTAATTCAGACTTACAAAAAATATTGTATGCAACACATGCAAGTGGGTTTCGTTGGATAACTTTGACGACCAGTGTTGTGCTTATCTAGATAACGTTATCTAAAATTTTATCTAGATAACGTTTCCGTTAACTATTACCTTTTATCCAGATATTTTCAAAAGAAGTTATCTTTTATCTTATGTTTTCATTAAGTGAAGGAAAAGGATAAGATAATAACAATACTTATTTATTTTTTCTGAAAAAAGAAAATTTAATTTAATAAAAAAAATGTTATACTCTATTGTGCTAGACGTGTGCTATCATGAGTCGTAAATAAAATAACTAAATTCCAAAACATGTGATTTTTATCGCCAAAAACGTTTCTTTAACATTGTTGTAATTTATCGTAATCTACACTAGAGATGTCGATTCTCCAAAAAAAAGATCGACTTTTGGATCGATTTAAATCGAAATCAAAAAAATCGATTTAAAAAAAATCGGCTAAAAGAAATCGATTCTGTGAGATCGACCTAAAAAATCGAAATTTTGGAAAGTTTAATAAAATTAGCTGATAATTTTTGTTTAAGGGACTTACTTGATAGTACATAGGTAATATCGGTAATATCGTGTAAAAACGCCTTACATTATATTTGTAAAGGCGATGAATGAGTTAACTTTTCAATTATAATTTGAAAAAAATAAGGCAATTGAATATGTAGGACCAATACCACGAATTGAAGCAAGTTTATTCAAAAATTTCAAACAAATTGAAAAAAAAATGTTTTCTAAATAAGTCGCTTTTGTGGGAAAGGGATCGTCGTTTGCACAGATAGGTGGTCTCTTCCTTCCTTTTGTATTAATAGTCTGACTTATATAGAGCCATAGGAGGGGTTCGTTGATATAACGAGTAAGAAGTGACAATTAACAATAGAGTTTTTGGTGTTTTATTTTAACACATGTTTCTTTTACTATTAAAATGAATTTATTTTTGGAAAAAATCGGTTATCGATCTCTTACTTTTAATAATCGATTCATGAATCGATTCAAATGAAAAAAATTGAAAAAATAATCGATTTTTTAAGCTTCGATTAATCGATTTTCGATTAATCGATTTAAAATCGATATCTCTAATCTACACATTTTTCTGGGGACCAGTGAGGTACTTTTGCAGCTCGGCACCGATCCACGGACCGGCGGTTGAGAAACACTGACCTAATGTATTATTTCTGTAAATATTTAATAAAATTCGATATCCTGCCAACACTGGTTACGACTCATGAAAAAAACATTTTCATTTTGCAACATGTTGCATAAATAACTTTTCAATCATATAACTTTAATTGATATAGCATGGTTAATTATCAAGCGTCCCAAAGACGAAACGTTAAGAAGAATAGAATAAGTCTCTTCTCTTAAATATATAGAAAACTGAAGAAGTAAACAAAGTTACGACTTTACCAATGTTTACCAGCACCGTACGCAACTCTCTCTTGTAATACAATCATAAACATCGATCAGTAAAAAAATAATTTTAAATTATTGTAATCATATTGTTACATTTATATTATACACAAGCAACTGTACATATACATGGGTTGATTGGTGCGGTTTCCGGTACCACAATCGACAATAAATAAGAATAAAATACGGTAGCAATTTATTTATGTTTCTCTCAGACTATTTTTATTTTATTACTGTTAATTATTAACAATTGATCACGTCATTTCTGTTCGTATCGCAATCATAACAGTCAGTCTTGTAAGTACGTAACTAACTATACATAGTTGAACGGGCGGGCAAACTGAAAGATTGATTAGGGGCTGATGATGGCTTCGTAGCACGACAATTGGCACCGATCGATTAACATGTACGATATGATACCTATCTGTCATTTTAAATACATAAAGATAGATACAATTGCATGTTAAAATAGTATGTATTTTATAAATATCGGTTTATTCGGTTGTTAATAATTTTATTTATATTTATAAGGTTAATATGTTTATTTGATTTGTCATACCATGCCGTGAATAAAATTTTGTTTACTTCCGTGTAAACGAGAAAATATTAGTTTTTATTACTAGGAAATATTTTTTAGTAAATTTAGAACAATAAAACAGAGTTTTATAGTTTTTGAAAATGCCGATTTACAGAAAGTTTTGTTTACTTAGGTTTTAATTCTTCTAATGTTAGACAAATAATTTAATAATTTTAGTGATTGATAATTTTTGATTTTCATCATTTAAGTTCTATAACAGACGCCACCCACACCATTATTTTCCTAGCTTTATTTATTTCAATACATGTTACAAATTTTACTTAATTATGATGTGGGTAGAGGCTAGGATTTGGTAGGCATGCGTCTACAGCCATTTTTCTAAGGAACTATGCCAATATTCATCTGGATTTGTGATGGAAAACTGCAGAAAACCTTCATGAGCATAGTCGGGGGCCATGAGATTCAAACTCTCGACCTACCAGTCGACGTGCCAGTGTCTGAGTACGCTCAGCCACTCCGCGGTCTGTTATAGACTGTTGTGTGAAAACGGATGTTAACCCCCGATAATAAGTATTATTATTATTGTTATATTTATTATATTATTTAAGTTCTAGAAGATTATAAGATTTACAGCAGTAAAAACTTTCAATAATGACAACTAAGCGGGGGCGTAAAATTTTACCATTGTTTTGTAGCTCTAATTCTTTATCGTCAAATTTCGTTGCACTCCTTTAGCATAATGCTAGCAAATTTTTTATAGAAATCTTTTATTTCTGTTCTTTAGCACGCTTAATTGTTTAACTTTTATCTGGAAATAACATTATTCAGAAAATTTACTTTCAGTAGAGAATTTAGATCATAATATCCAATTTTAATCACTTATTATTAAACCAGAGGTTTACATTTTTTCGAATAAATTTGGGTTTGTCTAACGAAAATTTGTTGCCTAGCAATTTAACGAGAAGAACTGTCTACTAACAAAAAAGCGACAGCAAAGCTGAAGCGTTTTTGGGTTGACAGTAGAGATGTGCTCGTGAGTACATTTTTAGTCACGTTCACGCACAGTCACGAATTAGCTCTTGTACTCACGCTCGACCACGAACGAGAAAATTTACTTCTTTTCACACTCACGCACGATCACGAACAAAAAAAATTTTATACTTTTACACTCACGCATGCTTATGAATTAAACATAAAAATCATTACCGTTTTAACAGTCAGTTAAAATTATGTCCTCACGATAAAATCAGAATATGGTTAATACGGCTAACATTATTACTGAGATTAATATTGATGCAAGCTACATAAATACTATTTAATTTTTTCTGGAAAGTGAGAAAGTTTTCAAAATTTTTCATCTGGGGATTTATTGTTTAATTTTTGATCTTATTGTATTGTATTTGTATATAAATATGATATTTCGCAAAACCAAACCAAATATGTAATTTCTTAAGAAAATTGTGACAAAATATTTTTTAGTACCCATAAATACATAAATAACAAATTTTTAAAAAAATAATGAAAATAATAACACAACTTAAAATATTGAGAAAGATAATATTCCCTTAAAATTAACCCATAGCTCTTTATATTATGTCTTCATGGAATCGTCATAGATCATACTGTTCAAAACTGTAAAACTGACCTTGTACCTAATATTTTCAACTATTACCTATTATACCCCTTCACTGAGGCCGTATATACACACATCGTGAGAGATGCAGGCTAATTTTAAGAATTTGTTAAATTGTAAGGAATTATTTAAAAACGGAAGAAATAATTAGAACAACATCACTGTTGGAAATTTCTAAATTGTAAATCATTTTGTATACACTCCAAGCATCTTGGTAAAGAAATGGAATTTGTTAGTAAGGGTTATTGGATTTCTACCTACTTGTACTTATAAAAAGCAATATATAAAAAGATTTTTTTTTGTAGTTAAAAAATCAAATCGGTTTAGTTATTATTCCCTAAAATTGAAAATAATAAATTACTTAAAAAACTTTTCGTAACTCACGAATTATTCACGACAAAAAATTAAATGTCACGATTACGCCCACTCACGCACGATCGTAAAAAATCATTCACGATCACGATGGGTCATGCGGGACCACCGGGTTACGCGTGAGTCCACGATTTTGGCACATCTCTAGTTGACAGTTCTTCGAGTTAAATTGCTTTTAGGCAAGAAATTTGAGTTGTAGAAAACACAAATTTATTCAGAAAAAATATAAAACTCGAGTGTAATACGGTAAGATAATTTAACGAATAAAATAAATTAGTATAATTCAGATTATTATTTAATACATTGTTACTACGGTTCTGAAATCATTTAAATTTACCAATAGGAATTTTTGTTTCGTTTTTATCCTGTTTACCTACAGTGAAATAAATGTTTTGTACTATTTTTTTCGCTGTAAAAATTTGTCCTAACTTTTTTCCATGGTTAAAGTGAAAAAACTACAATATTCTTATGGGATTTGATACACATGAGTAAATTATCACTGAAAATTTTTGCTGTTCTCATTAGAGTTAAGGGGAGATTTACTTGAGATTTGACCAAAAAAATCGATTTTTTTTTGCAGAAATTAATAGATAGTAAATTTTGTGGAAAATATGTTCCTAAAGTGATTTTGGTGAAAGTAATTTAACGGGAGGTGTACTTGAGATTCCATCAAAAAAATCGATTTTTTTGCAGAAATTGATAGCAAATTATATTAGAATATGATCCCAAAGTGATTTTGCTGAAAGTGACTTAAAAAAAAAAAAAAACATTATTGCACATTAATCGAATCCATTTTTTATTACAAAAAAAATCGTAGTTTACGCGATAATGAGTACCTATTAAATATAAAATTTTGAAAATACGCGTCTTTATTTTATAATATCTCGAATCCACGTTTTTGGAACTGGTGGACATGTACCGGCACAAGATTGCCGTGAAAATGTAAATTTCCTAATTGTGGAAATTTTAATTAATTAATGTAGTTTGCCGTGTGAAATATAAAAATCAAAATTATTTCTATTGATTTCCTAGCAACAAAAATAATGAAATAAAAATCAGTCTAATACTGACATTCGAAGCAGATATTTGTGTTTTTATTTCGTAAAGATATCTGGAGTCAGTTTCGTAATAAGTGGTGACACACCGACATTGCTAGGTCAGTCGTTAACCTTTTTAATATTTATTATATTTTGCTTGCTTTTGAAAATATTTGTTTTCAAAACAAAACAAAAATGCTGCGAATAAATCAAAATGTTCAATTGCAAACTACATCAAAACGGCAGGCGGATTTTGTAAATGAGAAACTGCCACCGTTCGATAGAAATGATGTAGAATTGTGGTTACTGTAGTGCGAAATTTTATTTAAAATAAAAAATATTTCGAATGATGAAAATAAATATATTTTTATGCTTTGGACAATGAGACGTTACAAAAAGTAAAACACGTAATTACTTTGAATAGTGATGAAAACAAATATGAAAAATTAAAGCATGAACTGTTCAGGTTATTTGCATTAACCGACAGTCAAAAATTTAATTCTTTGTGTAAGAAAAAAAAATTTTGAAAATTTACGACAATCAGAAATGATGAATAAAATAAAGTTTCTGGCAAATGACTTTAACTTGATAGATGCTTTTCTCAAGCAAATATTTTTAAATAATGTACCGACAAACGTTTTGCCTTTTTTGCGTGCATTGGATAAACTGCCTGTTGAGGATTTGGTTAGAACAGCTGATGATATATTGGATTCCTTAAAAAAGATCAGATAAATGAAATTACAAATAAAGATCAAAAATTTGATCAAATTTTACAAGAAATTAATGTCATTAAAGAAAAACTTGGAAGATCCAATAAAAATCATAAATTCCATAGTGACAAAAATAAGAAAGGGAATTATGAGAAATCAAAGAATTTTTTTAATTCAGAATATCATCAGAAAATTTGTTCATACCATTTGAAGCATGGAATGCACGCAAGAAGGAGCATTAAGCCATGCTGCTGGCAAACATTGACTAGAGAAATTTAATATGGAGTTTTTTGCTGTGCCAAAATGACCAATCGTGTTGTTAAATCATACGATAAAAGTCAGAAAAACAAAATTATTGGACGCGATGTGGCACAGTTAAAACCCATAATCGAACCAGATGATAGATTTTCATCAATCCATCTGGACATAATTGGACCTCTACCTTTATTCTATCAATCGTTGATAGATTTTCAAGGTGAGTTGAAGTCATTCCTTTAAAGGATAGTTACGCTTCAACTATAATTATTTATCCTCCACAAATTTTATACGGTAATCCATTAAGGTTACCATACCAATTAATATCATATTGTAATTCAAATGATAATAAATTGAGCCAATATGATTTTGCGAATGCTTTATCAAAAGAGCATTCAAAATACAAAATATTTCTTTACGAAATTTTATAAAAATAATAGTTTCGTAGATGCGAATCTATCGTCTGCCTTTGTATAGGTATATTAGGGACGATAGAGTTAAATCTTCACTGGCTCGACTAATTATTTGGGACCCTTTGAAGTAATTAATTTAATTTTATTACTTTAATTAATTTAATTTAGTTTTTATTTTCTTTTAAGAGCGATAAAAAGCCAAAAATCGTAATCAAAAGTTCACACGTCCGCCATTTTTTTTTCAACAATTTATTGATATTATAGGTATAGATTTTTGTTTTTTGATTTCAGTGGTTTATTACCGGCGCTATGATGTCCACCAACAAGGCATCGGATTTTCGGATCGTCACACTGCGCTACCTATAAAACGGACAATTTTTTATATTTTTCCTTGAAAACATTTTTTTGCATAGTTTAATACTTAATAAATATGTGTACATTTGAAACTGATATTTGCTTCCGTCTTTAAGGAAACAATTCCAGAAAAATACATAATTTTTGGTCCATCTCAAGTAAACCTCCCCTTAAGTTCACAATATCTAACAAAGCAAATCAGGTAACTTTATCATATTTATAAAGGCATTTAGGAAATAATTAACTAATCAAATATGTAGTGCCAAAATTTTCAATCAATGACTGTTAAGCAGAAAATACATCGACAATACTGAAATTAAAATAATAATTGCTTTTCGCAGCCAAGATATGTGATTAATATGATGTCAAACTGGAGTGGCTCCCGAACAAACACCAGTAGCTTAGTGAAAAAACACCTGATTATTTACCAAGAGATCCTGGGTTTGAGTCCCAGCCGATCACATCAGTTTGACAATTTTTCAATCACTAAGTATGTGATTTTTAATTAAACCAATAATTTGATCATTTATACCAAAGTAAGACATGTGTTCAGGTTAACTGGATATTATAAGTGATCATATGAATATTACGTATGTTTAAATACGAACGAAAGTTCAAACATACACTAAGGTAGCGGGACAGTCCCGGAGAAGCAGCTGCCATCCTGCATTGAAATTTTTGTTAAAATTGTCCCAGAATGAGTCTAAGAGGTCCCAACGCCGGAGCTATCGATTTTGATTAAAAAATATGCTGTAGAACAGTATTTTCCAACTTTTCTTCAGTCACGACTCAGCATGGATAATTTTGTGCGAACCGGTTACATTTATAATCACATGTGACAATTATCAGTTTTTTAAATTACATTTATACTTAATATGTAAAGTGTTTTTCCGACTACTTCGTGTACCATGTAATTTACATAGGTACATATCGACACTTTCTTTCTTTAAACATTAAAGAAAAGTACTTAAAATCCATTCTTTAATTTTAATTAGTATTACTGTATCCTGGAATTATTTCCGCCATTAATTGGAATAACACTTGGTCGCGTAATATGATATGTCGTTTTCCGACCACTTCATCTACCATTTAGATACATATCAAGACTTTCTTAAATTCTTCACTACTGATGTACAATATATTATGTACATCAAAAGGAGTATGTTAACATTATTTAAAATTACTAAATTACGCTTATTTAAAGATGTAAGATTAAAAATTTTAATTAAAATAAACGTTTATTTAAAATAATGTCCAGTATGCTGGACAAAGGTATACTCATTGATGTAAAAAAATTTTAAAAAATTAGTAGCGAAGAAGTTAAGCATCAGAGAAATATTTTTGATCTCCTAGTCTACCATATAATTCAGATAAATATCGACAACTTTTGTAAACATTAGCCAATTGCTTAAAAGTAATTTCTTAATTTTGGACAGAATTCTTGTAGCCTGGAATTATTTCCGTATTAGTTGGTCGTGTTCTATGACTTGTCGTTTGCCGACCTTAGTTGACCATATGTCCCCGCCAAATTAACCCCACTAATTTCTTTTTTCAGACACAAAAGAATTGTGTCGCATTGAGGTCCGGCCTCGGGATTTTTTGACAACTTATCTGTTTTTTTTGCTCATTAATTGTATTTTTTGTAAAAATGTAATTCTTTTTAATTTTTAATCATCAATAAATTGTATTTTTTGAAATTTTGGGACTAAAAGACATGATTTTAGATGACAGACAGAATAGGGAGTAATGTGCCACTTCTAGCCCAAGGGACTAAAAAAATATTTTACTCCCGCTTTTAAACCAATCAGCAAGCACAGTTTACGGAAATTTAACTTAACTCAAATAGCGTTGCTAGGTAATTGAAAATAATAAACAAATTCAAACTTGTAGACAAAGACAAACAGTTACATTGTATTGCACAATTCGATTGATTTATCCAAAGTATACTTGATGGAATATTATTACACACAATTTGAATGACATTTAGGTAATTTTTTTTAATTTTTATAATTTTAAATTATCCGGAATTGCAAAAAAATAGTATATACACCACAGGACTAAAGTATTTTTTTTTCATCCCTCGTGTGATTTGTTGCCCTCTGGCCTTTACAGGCCCTCTGGCCACAAACTTCACACTCGGGATTAAAACTCACACTTTAGTCCGTTGGTGTATAACATAATATTTTTAAGAAAGAATTTGGAATTTTGAAAATATCACACGAATAAAGAAAAAGTTCAACATTGTTATATTTATTGTCCCGCACTGCCTAATGAAAAAGTTGGCCGCCTTACCATACATTGATAATTTTCATAAGCATATCGACAATATTGAAATTAAAATACAGAATCAATTCTCAAAAACTAAAATTTTTCAAAACTTTCAGTTAGTCCACTGTAAGCAATAGCACAATATTTCATTTTTAATGTACATTACAAAATATTACACGAAATCAATTCAATCTATAACTATGGTCGTATTATATTTCAATTTATTGGAAATTATAAATACACAATAATTCAATATATCTTGGAAACAGTAGTTGATTTATTAAATTTATATATTTTCATGGCATACATTTTGCAGAAATACAGCTTAATAATTCTAAGAAATTAGATTGTTAACTGTATCGAGAATATACAGTTCAATATAACTGAACTTAAATGCTGAAGAAGATGAACATGGAGAACAGAGATATATTTTTTTGTAGATAGCAAGTTAATTGGTATGTTTGAAGTATTTGCTGTCCGCTGTACTTAAATAAATCAAAATATAGAGTTTGATTAAAAAGTTTGTGTCAAATATTCGAGAAAATAACATTATTAGTAAATTTGTACATACATATCTCCATGTATCATTTATGCCGATTTTTAGATTTAAGTACATAATTTGAAATTGGTGATGGGACGAAATAACTTCAACTCACAATACCCGTTAGTGTTAGTGTCTTGTCTCCTAGTGTCAAAAGTTCTTGGTCTTTGAAAATAAAAAAAATGAAAATAGCTATAATATATTTAAGCATGATTCATCACTTACGAATTTAAAGAATTCCCGTTTTCCTAACTTTATCTCTTTCATTGTTGCAGATGCGTAAATTTTAAATTTGCAGTCTGTTTTTAGAAAAGAATAAAAGATTGATTTGTTTCGAATATAAGAATTATTTAAATTTTTAACGATGACTCATGCTCAATTGTATTTGAAACGGGGTTTAGTTTCGGTTTTTAATAATGGTCTTTCCACTTTCGACAAAATTTAAATGTTTGATAGAACCGAAATTCGATTCTCATGGTAAAAATTATATTTGTATTAGGAACTTTGGCATATTGTCATCAAAAAATTCATAGCCAAATTTCTTTAACTACACAACTATCCTGAAAATAAAGGCTATGATTTAAATGGTCAGTAGAAAATTACAGTTTTGGTCAGTAAAAAAATATAAACGGTAAGTTTAGTAATAATAGATTTGGAGGTAAAATGTGAGCAGTAACAAAAATAGAAACGGACAGTAGAACATTTTGAAATGAGCTGTTCAATATATACTTGGCTTGTTAAAAATTCAATTGGTCAGTAAAATTAATAATTGGTCAGTAACTTGTTAGCAGTTATTAATCCGAAATTGGTCAGTTAAAAATTTTGAATAAGTGGTTCTATAAATACTAAAGCAGTAAAAAATATGATCGGTCTGTTAAATAATTTTTATTATTAAAATAAAAGCTAACAATAGAAATTAAGAAAAAAAATATAAACTTTTACAAACATAAAGAGTTGTATCCAAGTAATTTACCTAAAAAATTACAATTTTACATGTTCGTTTTCTTCTACATTTTGGGTGAAATAAAGAAAGCATGTGCTACGAAAATGATTTATTTAAATAATTTAAAATCGAAATACAGTTTTAACTGGAAAGAAACCTTAATTTAAATCAAAATAAAAAAAGACTTTATTGAAAGCTTCGTTGGATTACATGTGGAAAGAGGGAGCCAGAATCGAGTTACGTAGTTTTATTTGGAACAATTAAGCAAACATGAACTTGAATGTGAAAATTCATGGATAATCTTGAACTACTTATGAGGTGCTTAATATTTTGAATATTTTGAATTAAACAATACTTCCTCAAGCGAATTATGCAACTATGTGGTCACAAAATCTTTACATTAAAATTCTTACTGCCAGGGGACGTGGTTTTTAAGGAAATTTGAATAAGCTGCCAGAAAGTGCCTTAATTTTCATATTTTATAATAAAAAGTTTATTATTTTAATTGAATGTTTTTTTGGAATTGGTAAGAAAAAAAACTAGGCTCCACTATTGGGGGAGGGGTGGGTTGGTAAAGGCAAAAGTCACCTGTAGTCTACATGGGAGGGGGAGGGATTTAAAATTAACCAAAATGGTAGCTTATAGACGCTCCCTAAGTAGTAATATTTATTAATAAATATTTCAATATTAGATTAAGATTCATTTGTAATTATTTCAATTTTACTGTTATTGGTTTTAAATTATTTTTGAACATTATTTTGTCTTATAGCTTCTCTTTGATTATAATAAGTTTTCCCTATGTTAAAATTTATGTGTCCGTAGTTGTTGGAAACATTCTGTATATGAATTTCTTTTCAACCATATTTTATTAACTCAGATTTATGTGTTGAAATTCTATAACGCTAAAAGAATTCGAATTTTAACTGTTGAAATTCAATTATAAAATTTCATTGAATATATTATAAATGAAATATATTTCATTTATAATATAATTTCTTTAAGATAAGTATATCTAGATTATCTTATTCTGCTAGCATCCTAATTCCATTTTTCATAAAACAAAATAACAAAACATTAATTTTTGCGCTGCGCTATCTCAAAATATTCATCATTTTTGGCTCAAATTTCACACTATTTTCAACCAAAATAACGTTTGACTTTTATTGTATTCTGGAAACTGGCAAATTATTTATTTAACTGCCCGTTTAGATATTTTACTGACCATTTAGTTATTTTATTGACCATTGTAGGATAAAATAACTGACCGAATTCATTTTTATTACTGTCCATGTTTTACTGCTCAAGTTGATTTAATACTGTTAAAAAAATATAATACTGACCGTTTAAATTTTTAACTGACCAAGGTAACTGACCAAATGTATAAAAGACTGCTCAAATAACTTTTTCCCGAAAATAAATAACTCTGTTGACGAGAAATATTCCAGTCAATATCTCCTGATAATTTCGTTTATCTCTAACAGTATTGTAGAAAGCTAATTTAAAGTTAAGGATTGTTATCCCTATATTTCTGATTATAGATGAGATAAGGGTCTAGTATTTATTGTACCTCTGTCTTTGAGCATATTTAGCCACAAGTAACATTAATGTATACAAAAATAATATAATGTGTCGAAAACCATATACTTAACCGGTTTGTTTTTTTGATGATACATGATGTCTAAATTTCCTATGGATATCATCTTTTTTTAGCTACATTAAATGCAGTTCTAGAAGGTTTTATTACAACATTTTGTGACAATTGTGAGACAATTTTACAATGTTTCGATTTTATTTCATGTTTATTCTTCCGTGAATTGAACAAAGAAATAAAAAAAATAAGTCACACAGTGAGAATTTTTGCTATCAAAACTATCAACAAATTACTGTTTTGTTGAAAATACATATTTTAAACAATCTAAACATTTCACAAACTTTAATAGTAATTAAAATGATAATTGTTAAACACTTTAATTAAAATTTCATACCCCTCAATTAGACATCGAACAACATGTACCTCAAGTATAATTATGTGCTACTTAATTACAAAGTACACGGTCCAGTTGACGAATACACAGCAACCCAGAATTACAGAAATCACACTAATAATCTAATTTTCATTCTGGTTCTATCTAGCGAAAGATTTTATTTAATAATGTCACGAAACAAAAAAATGAATAAATAAATAAATATATTCTTGGTATTGAGTTTAGAAATCATCAATTTTAAGTGAATTCCCATTTTGGAGAAATTCACTTATTACAGCGGGTGCCATGAAAAGATCTGAGCCCAGGACTGTGACAGAAATCCGTTTTGAAGTCTCGAGAAACCGAAAATGAGGTTCACTAAAATTTGTATATACAGTGGTGGCCACATAATTAAGAACAGCTACTTGTGTATGAAACATAAATATGGATAAGTTATTAGTTGAAGCTCGTACGTAAGTTTCCTTTTAAAAAATTAAGATGCGTTGTCTTGTCTTAACACGACATACACACATCACCCTAACCCATCTCATAAATACAGAAGTTTATTTACTATTTGAATTGTAGACACTATTTTTTGTTTGGCCAACTACTTAAGAACGCTATTAATATTCTAACTTTTTACCTTTGTCGTGAAGTTGTCACAATTGTTAGTGGTTGTATTAAAATATTAAAGGTTTCTTTTAGTTATAAATTGTATTTAAGTATATCATTAGTATTTAATAATTATGAGTAAAAATAAAACCTGCGATCTGACATTGCGTAAAGTGATTTTAAATCTATATGAAAAGAAATGGTCCTACATTAAAATAGCGCACCACCTCGGATGCTCTAACACGATGGTTTGTAAAGCCGTTAAGCATTTTCAAAAATATGAAATTCTAAAAAACATACCATGTAAGAAAGGACCGTGAAAAACTACACTATACACCAAAAACTGTGATGTTTGCATAAAGTTAGTAAATTCGATGCCGAAGCGCTGTAAAAATGTTATAGCAACCAAAGGTTATCCTACTAATTATTAAGCTTAACTTTATGAAATTAACAATATAATTTGTATTATTTATGGTCAAAATACTTAAGTGTCCTTATTTATGTGTCCAGTGTAGAATACCTCATCCAAAAATTTATATTTGGTTAATAATTTTATCTGAATTTTAAATTGTTCAACATTTTAATTTTCCTTATTCCTCCACGTGTCATTATATATATAAATAATTTCAATAAATATAAAATGCGGCCACCACTATACATATATATATATATATATATATATATATATATATATATATATATATATATATATATATATATATATGCATGTATATATGTCTGCGCGATAACTCTCGAAGGAAGCCTTCAGTTGCCAGTTGTTATGAAATTTGGTGTGTAGGTTAAAACTCGCAATAGCTGGGATAAGTTCGTCAGCCAGATACATCCGATTTTTGAAAGTCAAAATTTTCGCCAATTTTAATGGTCTTTTTCAAAATTTGGCCAGAATTCAACAACTTTTTTGATTTTTTTTACACCATCGAAAAGAGTGTAAGAAATTACATAAAAGCTTTTAAAACATTGTTCTAAATGAATTAGATTTTGAGAAAAATTAAGAAATTTGCTGAATTTCTTAAAAATAACAATATTTATGTCCGTAAAGTTCGCCCCGCCATTTTGTCAATTGAAACAAAAAAGGTTGTGCTGCATTGTGCTAGACATGTGCTACCATGTGCCGTAAATAAAAAAGTCAATTTTGAAAACTGCGATTTTTAGAGCCAAAAACAATTTTGGGTGTAAAGTTAGCTTCGCCATTTTATATTTTTCAAACACAAAGTGTTGTGCTGCATTGTGCTAGACATGTGCTACCATGTGCCGTAAATAAAAAAAATGAATTTTGAAAACTGCGATTTCTAGAGCCAAAAACTAATTTTTTGGGTGTAAAGTTAGCCCCGCCATTTTGTCTTTTTCAAACAAAAAAGATTGTGCTGCATTGTGCCAGACATGTGCTATCATGTGCCGAAAATTAAAAAAATCAATCTTTAAAATTGCGATTTTTAGAGCCAAAAAAAATTTTGGGTGTAAAGTTAGCCCCGCCATTTTTCTTTTTCAAACACAAAGTGTTGTGCTGCATTGTGGTAAATACATAATATGTGCTATACTGCGTGAGATCCGCCAGGGTCCTGGGGACCCAAAAGCGCCAAATTTAACTATTCAACTGATTTTGAAAATTGTTTCACTGTTAGAGAGCTAAACTATTTTAAATAGATACAAGTTGTTATATGAGATCCGCCAGTGTCCAGTCTTTGGAAATTCACTATGTTATGCAGATGCTGCGACAGGGGTATTGATAATATAAATACAATTTTGTATAATTAATGTAACTGATATCAAAAAAATAATTATAATTCATATTACATTAAGTAATAAAAATAAGAATTACCAGCTCAATTATCTATTTCTAATTCTAACTATTTTTTAATTTCTTTGCATGCTCATTAAAAGACACTGTCGATTTTATACTAAGAAAAATAAAAATTCCTACTTAAAAAAAAAAATTAAATAAAATAATTTAAAAAAAACTTGAATTATCATAGAAACGCAATTAAATATTAATTCACTTTTAATAAGTTTTTAGTAAATCATGAATAATTGGTCAATTTGAAAACATTTTAATATTTTATACATATATGAAGGGTCACTTCAGCAGCTCGTTTCCAAATAAGGATAAAATATGCCAAAAACGTTAGATATATCAACACTTTTCGACCTTTTAAATAAATTACAAATATTTGTTACGGTATAAAATTTCAAAAACTGTCTTATTGGAAATGAAAATTTAGAAATAAATATAGGACTGAATTTAAAATAGTTTTTTGAAATATCGTGACTAAAATACATACTTAAACCCCTCATGATAGAGATCAAAGTGTCACTTTTAATCCCAAGGGACTAAAAATATTTTTGCCACCGCTTTTAAGCCAACTAACCGTCGAAATTTATAGAACAGCACTAACCAGTACGCGAAATTAAATGTTACTGCGCTGTGCTATACTCTTTCTATATTCGTAGTTTTATAATAGAGGTAAAAGTTTATAAAGTTTGAGAAAACTCAACGGTTTTGTTTACACCGTTTACACTTATAAAAGGCTATTGTCCTACACACATAAAATAACATCAAACGTAAGTGGAATGACTAGCCTTGTCTTACATATTACCTAATAAAAATTCACAGTCAGGGTCGGTCATTCGCGGCATTTATCAAAGGTCATTCGTTTATCGATTACAAAAAAAGGAAAAAGAAAAAATATACTATACCATTCACGTAAGTTGTATTTTAACACCTTGATGATTATTGACGTCATAAATTTTAATCATAGTAGTACTATCATAGACCTAAAAAGAGCCACCAATTTATTCAAAATTTCAAACCAATTTTGCCCGCATCATAGGATATGACGTCACTTCTAGTTACGATTTCTGATTTTCACTTAATTCAAGAAATTACATGGATAAAATCTATGTTAAAATTTAGTTTTCAACGTATACAATGAGTTTATACTGAGTGCCATGCCAGACTTTAATTATATTTAAAAGAAAATGTCTCCAAATTTTTTGGCTTTCAGTGTATGCTAAATGGTACAAGCCAAAAGTGTACACTTTCAAGGTTAATTATATAATAACATTGTTGAATTATCCGTTAAACCAATAGATCGTGGCAGAATTAGTAGCTATTATTCAAATTCTAGTAGATCTAGTGTTAAAATGAATTATGTTTTTTCTATTTTCTTTAATATATGCAGCTACTTATAGATTTTTTCTGTCCATTAGACCATTTATATTAAAAATAAATCAAAAAATTTTTCCAATATAGACACAATACAGCTAAAATACTATATAAATACTCTGTAATATCTTACATAAGTGTATTTACTAATACAGTACTTGGAGTGTATTATATGTATGTTAACTTAAGTATGTATATATTATGTTGAAATAAGTCACATATCAGATATAATTACAATTCATTTAGACATATCAATTACATGCCTTACTTATTTATGTACAAGCTTACAATTTACGAGAGAGATAAATATTCATACATATTATTACATAATAAATTAATTATATACGTATAATGAAGGTCTTAGACACATATTTTTAAGTATAAATGTACGTACATATATGCTTTGCTTACTTACAAATGAATTCATCGTTAATGAATTAATGATGTACAGATTTAATGATCTATCAAACATAATTAATATTATCTCTTTGTTAATAATTGTTGATATGTAGTAATTATTTTATTAAGTTAAAATGATCTGATCAGTGACCAGTGACCAGTCTGACAAGTGCTAGGGCAAATGTAATTTTTATTAGGTATTTAAGAGGTCAACCAGTATAGTCAGTGTGTACTGTGTACAATTCCAATGAACTTGATTTCAGTGTCTTTTGTTCGGCCGAATATCTGGTTGTTTTTGAAATTATAATTTAACAAAATTGTATAGACAATCTTCAACTTGACAATCTTCAAAGAAATTGACGGGATTGAAGTATTTAATTCAATTTCATTGTTAACATACCCTTTCAAATTTGCTACTATAGTATATCCGCTCCCGTCTCCACATTCCTAAAATTCCACAGTTTAATGCGATCAATTAAGAAAACACATACATCCAGTATAGTTATCTTTTTCTTCAGTTTTCTTCATTGTACCACAGTCGGTTGTGGAACAATAGCTATCGTTTGGTTTGTTCTCGGAAACAATTACAAGTACAAAATAAGTAAAGTGACTCCTCCTATATTTAGAACATAACTGGCAGTGGTTTGTTCAAACTGAAGCGATATAATAAAATAATATTTTAATAATAGATAATTGCTAACTAAATAAATTGCCAAATGAATTCAGTAATAGCAATTTTTCTGTTTTAATTATCTTGATTTGATGGGCGATTCTCACGTGACGCACGGGACATTTTTGCAACAAAAACATTTTTTCATAAAAAATGCAATTAATAATAAACAAAACAGAATGATTGTAATACGCAGAAAATGAATTAAAATTTTTTGAGCATATTATAATTTTTATCTGCAGTCCAGTACCCAAGATATAAGGCATAAACTCACGTGACGCACGGGACATCGTACAAAACGAAGTTTATGTTTTATATTTGGAGTACTGCATTTCAGATAAAAATTAAAATATGCTCAAAAAATTTTAATCCAGTTGCCCCATGTTATAAACTTTTTGTTTTGTTTGTTATTAATTTAATTTTAAAAAAAAAATGTTTTTATTTAAATTTTATGTCCCGTGCATCACGCGAGAATCGCCCTGATATCATTTCTGTATTTCTATTGTAAAACTTCAAGGGACTGAACTTTACTTCTTCTTACTACAATATAATGTTATTATTAAAATTCCAAGAAGAAATGTATTTATTTATTTTTGTATAGGTACAGTGAATTAAGAGTAAATAAATATAATATTAAAATCATTAATATTTTGTACACATAAACTGGTACACTATTTTAACAGCAAATACACTTTATATGGAATTGCTGGCGTCGTACAACGATTATTAGATATTGTTAATTAAGAATAGAATCCCTGCCTTAATAATAAATATTCTGAAAAAATTTTTATAATAAAAATTTCCAAATAAGATTACGTACTTACTTAAAATTGTCTCAGCTCATATATTACCGTTAATATTTACTCGTTTGTACTAGCTTCATAAAATATATTTTAGGGATTATTTAACTTGGTGTCCATTTTTGAAATTTCAACCAATAAAAATTTAAGTGTCACTCAGTTTCGTTTTGTTGGTATACTTTAACCATCGATATTTGGGATGACTTTTTGAGAGTGATTATAAACTTTTAAAAAGTTTAATTATTTTATTACTAGTACCAAATACCACATTATGTTCACTCCAATTATGTTTAAATATATTTCCTGTTTTATGAGTGACGGTTTCTTTTAACATTTACCTGGATAAGTAAATAAATGCAACGAACAATACTAATAATTATTTCTGTACTTGAAAAGTCATCCCATTTATATATGGTCAAACTTTATCAATTGTCTGGTTGAACAATTTATGAAATATACATAATCATTGGCGGCTTTCTCAAAAATAAAATTAGTTCGTATAACCATAATTTGATTGTATTAAATAGAAACTAAATGTAAGAATGGTGAATCTTACCCTTTAATCTGACTTTAAATTTATCTGCTGTTCAAAAATATGACATCTTAAGTAATATAATTAACCAAATAAACTAAAATAAAATGAAAAATATTACTTGACTACTGCTTTTAACAGTTTATTTAGAGATTACATTTCAAACGTGACGGTTTTTGTCAAAAGTACATACATATGGTATTTTATTTCTTATTTAATTGTAAACATCTCAGATGTCTTACTTATGAACGAATATGCTGGACTATTGTTTTATCTGTTTAAATTTTTCTTCAAGGTTTTATCTCCTGAATGACAAATTAGAAAAGGTAGAAGGTACCGTATTGTTGCAATGAATGATCTAAAATGACAACTACTTGTATTTTCGTATCACTTGAATGTATTTTCGTTTAAAGATACTAAATAATAATTATTTATGTAAATGATAATGCTTTTAGTAATTAGATTTAATTAAATCAGTTCTGTTTTATAAAAAAATTTACAAAAAATGACTTAAAAATAAGAAAAGAAATTGTGACAGCTAATATTAAAGTTACCAAAATAATTAAATTTTGTAATTGAAACCTCTCTTTTATTATAAAGTAAGTCAAATAATCAGTTTATTTTTCAATTAATATTATAATACTATTCAATCACATGTATAGATGTTGTAAGTGAACCGCCACTGGATAGACTTCCTTCACTATAATCTTTTCCCACTCTCCAAAATTTTTATGTGACCAATCAGGAGAGTTCGACTTCTTTATTTACCGTTGAATTTTTATTCTAACATTGTGTCTTTACTTACAATTACACAAATTTTTACTTCGTTTATATTCGTTCGTACGCGTTTCGTAAAAATTTAATAGTATTTTTAAATCTTTTTTTTTCATCATGGAAAATAAAAGACTATCAAAATCAGCGAAAAAACTTGTTTTGAACGCTTTAGCGTTTGCTAATGCGGAAAAAGAAGTAAATCAGCCCCTCGTAGCGCTAGAATCTGCTCAACACGTAAGTTTTTGTGACTGTGTGACTATAAAATAATATTTATTTTATATAATTACATAATTGTATTCATTTAAAACATTCAAAATAATGTTTAATTTTAAATATAAAATTATTTTTCAGAGAGTTGCAGCACAGCTTGGAATATCGGTTTCAACAATTACGAAAATTGTAGCTGAAAATCGACACGGTGGAGTTTGTTCCCCTCGAAAACCGACGTTACGAGAAAGACTGATAACTGATTTGGACGAGTGTGCACTGTCCAAAATTAAGGAAATTGTATATAAAATGCATAGAGAGAGTACGCTTGCATTTAAATGCATTGTATTTATAATAACGAAATGCCTACTTAATATTCCTTTATTTTCCAGGAAAACACATAACACTTGGTACGATTTTGGCCGAGGCAAAGCAGGCAGACATATTTCACGGGGGGAAAACAAGTTTAGCCAAAATTTTGCCAGTTGTAGGTTTCCACTGGAAACTGGAGAGTAATCGACGATATTTAATGGAAACACCGGAAATTGCAAGTCTCCGATTTAAATTTTTAAAAGAATATTTTAGGAATGCAAATTTAGAAAACCCCTTACCAGTAGTCTTTTTAGACGAAACGTGGGTTTTTCAAAAAGGTGCATTTAAACGTACCTGGACTGATAATTCTGCCGAATGCAGTCGCTCTGCAAGTAAGGGTGGGCAGAGGTATGACACCTAATTTCATATTTTATGTACAAAAATTATGGAAGTAAAATCATAATTTTGTTATTTATTTAGTTATTTAATTTCTTTTTTTGCAGATATATTATTGTCTCAGCAGGAAGTGCAGATGGTTTTGTCCCCGGAGCACATTTAATTTTTGCTTCACAGAGGAATACCGGAGATTATCATGGAGAAATGAACTCCGACAATTTCCAAAAGTGGTTCCAGGAGCAACTTCTGCCGGGGCTAACCAAACAATCAATTATTATATTAGACAATGCAAGATATCATTGTGCACCGGTAAAATATATACACTCGACTTATGTACTAAACGCTAATTAAATTAAGTTTTAATGAAATTTGTCCTTTTCAGATTGAACAAATACCAACAATGTCTTGGAAAAAGGCAGATATTCAGAACTGGCTTAAGAATAAAAATTTGCCATTTAAAGAAACAGATTTTAAGCAAGATTTAATGGAAATAGTCCAAAAGTATATTCCTGAAAAAATTCTTTTTACCTAAAAAATCATTTCTTATGTTGTTTCGTTACAGACACAAACCGGAAAAAGAATATGCCATAGAAAAAATTGCGAAAGAAGCTGGCCATTCAGTACTGTGGTTACCACCATACCATTGCCAGTTTAATGCAATTGAGTTAATTTGGGGAATTACAAAAGGCCATTATAATAAAAATATTGGAAGAAATGGATTTTCCAAAAAAGAAGTTTTAAAAATATGGCAAGAGGCACTAGACAGCATTACACCTGAGAATTGGAGGAACTCTGTACAACATGTACATAAAATTATTACGGAGTATTGGGATCGGGAGGTTAAAGTTGATAATGGGGAAATTGATCCTTTCATTATCAACGTTGGAGACAGTGATTCTTCTGATGACGAATAAATATACTATATTACATTCAGAAGAACTAACTCTTGAAAGATTTCAGGATTCTGAACAAAAAATTTTAGAACCCTTATAATTTCATCAATTTTGGCTGGCCATCCGCCACAATCTCCATAATTCTTACATTTTACGACCTCTGAACATGAGATTTAATGCGTTTGCTAATAAGCTGTATTCGATAAGTGGAGAGTGCACAGAATGTGTCATAAGTTGGGACAGAATTCTTATGTTTTTACATATTTTTTCTTGCAATCAAAGCAACAAAATAGAAGGAACTTCACGTTTTACCATTTTCTAATTAAAATACGTCATTTTATGCATAATTTTTCAATTTCACTTTATCATGCATTATTCTGCATATATTATAATTTAATTTGCATAACTTTGTATACTTATATACTTTCTAAATTCTTTCTAGGAACTACATTTAAAAAAAATACTTATTGAATACTTAATGAATCGCTTATTGTTTGATTTTAAAAATTTAAATTATAATTTTGTTTGTTAACTGTTATTATTAATAAAACTAAACAATGAAACAATGAATTTTAAAAATTCAGATTGCTAATTTTGTTAATTGTTAAAATTAACAAAATTAAATTATAAGTCACTAATTGATTTATTTTAAAAATTAAAATGATAACTACAGTTTGTTGCTCCACCATCATTGGCTGTAGTACTCAGAGCTACGAAAACATACATTTATCTGTTTTTGTACACACCTAACTTCTAAGAAAAGTTCTAAGGTCAATTTAAACTTTTCTCTACTTCTCACTGTTTTTGAGATATTTAAAAAATTTAAATTTTACTCTAATCTTTGGAAGGCAAAGCACCTCTTAAATTTTTGTAATTTGGTGTAGTTTGATAATTTTTGAAATAAACTGATACACAAAGTGGTATTATGCATCTGGACGCCATCCGGAGGTTTTCTTCCTTCGAGTCTTACCAATTTCTTCTTTAATTTTTTTTGAACAAACTTTACAAAAAAATTTAGTAAAACAACATTAGAACTATTGACAGCAAACAACTTAATTTTTTAATTCAAAATGTTTATCATATGTCATAAAAACGTCAGTTAATTTTGGATTTTCTTGTATTCTGTTGGGACTCTCTTTGGTTGGGGGCCCCGGGGCAATGCTCCGATTGTCCCAGCCTAGTTACGAGCCTGTCTGGAAGGCAAAATAGGGGTCTGTTAGGCTCTGATAAAGAATCATCTATCGAAGATTGAACAAAAGTAGAGTAGGCAGCAGAAATTGTAAGGGTAAATTTTATGTATTATTTTATTATCTAGGTACCTATATAAAAAAAAATTTTAAGGTTACAATATTTCCAAAACTTTTAAGTGCTACTACATATTTGGTCCATTTTCAATGATATTATTATTAAAATCATAATTTTTTTATTTATATAAATGTATTTAAAAGAAATGAATGCTGCATTGTTTTTTTTTTTTTTTTTTGATAAGTAATTAAAGTGTTAAAACATAAATTTTTCCGTATCTTTTTATTACGATAAAATACCCTTGTCCCACAATCCAGTAAATACAATACAGTACACATAAAACTGTATTGACTAGTTAAAAAAAAATAAAGTAAAAAAAAAATAACTTTGGAAAAAAAAGTAACTTTGGATGTTCAGATAGTCAGAATTTTCAAAAAGCAGATTCTAGAAATTTATCATTTAAACATTAAAATTAGATTACATATTTTTGTATAAAATTAATTATTTAAACTAAATATTTAATACCTATATAACGCTATACAGATTTAATACAATTTAATGTCGTCTGTATATGGTGCGTATATAAACTAAATACACTCTATTTTTTTGGAATGATTGGAATGTGTAGACGAGAGCGGATATACTATAACTGTTACGATTGTACGTACATCAACAGTTCCAGGAAAGTTTTCCGACTGCAATTCACCGACAACAATTCACCGAATAGAAAATTCAGCGCCTCGCAATTCGTCGAAAATCCACCGACTCTGCGATTATGGTTACTGATTCCATCAGAAAATATTATATAGTGTTCGTAAAATTAGGGACCATATTTTACCTATAGATTCCTTACTTACTTCGAAAAACCGTTTATTATAATTATATAGAACTAGAACCATCTATTTTTGGCCATAAAAACAAAACTGGTGGTCCTATTTTAATGTTTTTTTTTTTTTTTTTTTTTTTTTCAAATATTCAGCATAGCAGGGGATGAGTTAAAAAATTACTAGAATTCTATACCTATATTGAAATACTCCTGTCGCAGCACCTGCATAACATAGCGAATTTCCAAATGTTGGGCACTGGTGGATCTCATTTAAGGCTTGTATCCATTTAAAATAGTTTAGCTTTCTAACAGTGAAACAATTTTCAAAATCAGTTCAGTAGTTAATTTTTTACGCTTTTGGGTCCTCAGGACCCTAACGGATCTCATATAGTGTAGCATATATCCATTTAACAATATATTTACATTACATAACTATAGTTTTCGATTTTTTTTCTAGGTATGCAAATATATATAAATTATATTTTCTCTCTAAAAGAGGACATCATACAAAAATTTCCTTTCCATAACGTACTCTTAAAAAATTTGGCTAATTTTAATTTAAAAAGATAAGACAGAGCTATTGTTATTATAACACATACATACATATTGAATAGCTAACTAGCACTTGTTTTATCTAGAAAAGAATTGCAAAAACGATGAAGCATGTATTGTAAAAAAATTCAGCAAATTTCTTAATTTTTCTCAAAAGCTAATTCACTTAGAACAATTTTTTAAAAGCTTATCTTATACAATTTTTTACGTTCTTTTCGATGGTGTAAAAAAAATTAAAAAAGTTTTGAATTCTGGCCAAATTTTGCAAAAAACCACTAAAAATGGCGAAAAATAGTCAAAAAACCTACTTCTGGGCATCCGACGTGTCTGGTTAACGAATTTAGCCGAGCGAATCCGGAGTCCAGCTTGCGTACCAAATTTCATAAGCATTAAACGTTTCGTTCGAAAGTTATCACGTACACACATAAATACATAGGTATATACATATATACTCTCTCTCTCTCTCTCTCTCTCTCTCTCTCTCTATATATATATATATATATATATATATATATATATATATATATAAGCGAGCGCGTGTTGAAGTTAAATGTCAAGATTTGTAAGTCCACAAAATAAGTACAGTACGCTTCAAAAAGTGATCGAACACTCTCGGGGGGGAGTGCCCACGGGAGGGGGAAGTGCCCACACTTTTGAGACGGCAGTGTACCACAACATTAAGTACAGTGCGGCGTCAAAGTGTGGGCACCCTCTCCCCTGGGTGAGAGTGTTCGATCACTTTTTGAAGCGTACTGTACTTATTTATATATATAATATGTACTTGTTTACATAATAAATAATATTTACCAACCCCTCAAATAAAAGTTTACCGACGCTCCTGATCTTCAGATTTTACGTACTTCCCCTTGCGCCGACCATTACACCGGCACCAATTTGCACCGACCACTACGTACTATTGGATTTGTAGTGTACAACACCTGCGAACTCTAGTGTCGGATAGATGTATTTTGGTTAAGTACGAGGGTATGCTGATAAAAATGTTACTATTTCAAAAAATAATTTTACAAAAACTATACGAGGTTTTGTCAGTAAACTAAATTAGGTCATTAATATAGAAGTTTGAATTTTATTGGATTAAAATTTTATCCATTAACTATTTTGTAATATTTCTTAGTGCATCGTATGGTGAAGTGAATTATGTACATGTATGACTTTCTAACTCAAAACCGTCAAAAAACCTTATACGAGGTTGAGACAGAAAACGCGCGATATAACATATTTTCTATCTCTTATTGGTTAAACTGGTTCCGGTAGTATAGAGATAGATACGTTGTCTCTACTTCTCTGTGGTTACATACGTGTTCTTTTTTAGGTGTCTGTGGTGATTTTCTAAAGATACTAACATATTTTATCCGTTTTTTTATACATGTCAACATTTTACAAGAGAAAAACATTAATATCTCAAAATTTTTGGGTTATATTTTTTTAAAAACATATTGGATTAAAAAAACTTGGTTTCATGCTTATTAAGAAAAAAAATGGGCGTTTCATTTATTTATTAATTTTTGTAAGCCAGTTTAATGAAATACCTAAAAATAGTGTTAGGTAATAGGGGCTTTTACGTTATATGAATTTTTTCAGATTTGACAAAAGTTTCCCAGCTATTTCTGTATTAATATAGAGCTGTTTTAAGGGGTTATTTAGGGTTACAGAAAAAAATTCTAATTTTTTTATTTATTTGTTCCTTTATATCCCAATAATAATCAGTTAAAATTTGGAAATTGTCCTCTTGGATATGTGTGTGTGTTTTTAATAAAGGATCAGAATCCATATTAAAATTTTTCGATGCGGTGGGGTTAAACGTTGGACCGCACGCATACAATTACAATAATAAAAGAGACAACGAACGTGTTAAAATTTCGGAAAAACCCTGCATTGGAAAATCCAAGAAGGCAAAGACTGCTAAAAAATAAATGATTGCTGAGAGGGAAGAACTATATGAGGAAACTGTCAGACTTTTGTATGATCCTGGGATAGCAGACTAAATACATGTGACCAATTTTTTTTTTTTTGGATTTAATCGATTTTAATACAAAAAAATTACAAAAAAATCTTTAAACGCGTTTTACTAAAAACTACATTTTCAAATCGGCTGTCATTCTGCAGCCCGTAGCTCTCTTTTAATTATAACGTATAAGGGCGAATTGGAATAATTTTTTTTAGTCCCTGAACCTAAAATATTTACTCCCTTTAAATCTCAACCCTTTTACAGACAAAAATTACAAAAAAGGGATTTTTCGATTTCTTTTTTCAAAATCTTTTACAGTTTCTTAATTTCTTTCTGAACCTACGTACTTTTAGGTTTAGGGACTCAAAAAATTTGTTTTCTTCAAAACCCCGTTGGATTTTTTAATTTCTGACCACCCGTTGAAGCTGTGTACTGACAGTCGTAAAAGATATCTTTTTGAAGCGTAGATTTTGATATACGTTCAAAATGCATCGTCATCGGGCAAAAGGAAATTAAAATTTTTTTTCGATAGTTAAAGAAATGCCTAATGATGTGTATAAGGTTTCAAGAGTCGATTGCATATTAGGTTTCTTTAGAAATAATTATTGAAAATGTGTCTTTTTTTTAGTTTCTAACCCTGAACAACCCCTTAACTTACCTCTCGCAATGACGAACATTTTAAAAAAAATCATTAAAACCGCACTATTGCAATTTTGTTTTTATAACCAAAAATAGGTGGTCCTAGTTCTAAATAATTACTCAGTGGTTTATCGAAACGAGTGAGGAATCTATGCATAAAATATGATCCGTGATTTTATGAACATATATACAGTGGAGCTTCACTAAAGTTAAGAAAAATTGGGTAAACTTTAGTGAAACTTAACTTTAGTGAAGCAGACTGAAATCAGTGACGGTCATTTAATACATGATCGCGACAAAATAAATAATAATTTAAGTCATAGGTGACGTACAAGGGCAAACTATTTAATAATTTGGATTCCAGTGGATTAATTGGATTTTATGCTAATGTATAAATTTTATTAAAAATATTACTGTTAGAAAGTTCTTCATTGTAGATATATCTGCTATAGAAATTGCTTTTTTTGTCCCTTAAACGGACAATCGACAAGTACCGTATCTATTTCTCAATCTATATAAGCAGCTACGATTTGCTTTGGATTCACGAAATTCTCCGAATTGGTTTTTAAGTACCTAGTATTCAAGTATTTTGGTATTTATGATTTAAATTTATTTATTATATTAAGTGAATAACTGCATTGAGTAAGTAGCCTTCTATCAGATCACTCGCTTTGTATATATATACCTATATGAAAAAAAATTTAAAAGTTCTAGCATTCAACATTCTAGAATTCTTTTTGCATAGGGAAATTTTTTATTAAAAAACACCACTGATTTGTTTACGTTTATATGTTTTAAGACTATAATTTATGGCTTTATAGTTCAGCTCATAACCAATCTTAGTTATGTCATGAAAAACATGTAACTAATATTATTTCCCTTTGTTTTTGTAATATTGTTCGATTTTTCACTTTGAATAAACATAATTAGTAACATTATGAACTTTCCGGGTTCAAGTCGTGTCATGGCACTGGTCGTAACAGCTGAATTTCCAATCTGAAAATTCGCTAATATAGGCGAATATCATTCGTACGTCAGTGTTACCGTAACAAAATTAAGCTAACAAGTACTCCTAGACATTAGCAGAATTATTTTGATATCATAGTACGTATAGTAGTCAATATTTCGAATTTTTATCGGATTAAATCGTTAATTAAAACTGACTTTTGACCTATTTTTCCAAAGCACACAAACAAAAATACCAAATATGAGGTAAAATATGAAAACAATTCATTTGAATAAAATCATTATAAAATCAAATCAAAATACAAACTGACTCAAAAAAAAAAAATAATTAATTTTTTTATTTTAATTTTTTTTATAAAAAATATGAAATATTTATTTCCTGAAGTATAATGTTTAGCATTCCAACTTGTTATAAGCATATAAATACATATCAGTATGTGTAAAGTGTCATCAAAGTTAGCTGCGGTCGTAGCGGCATCCATATTTATCAACGATGCTAAAGAGCCGCTCGCTTGTTTGGCGCATACAATGTAATTAAATCGCTTGTCAGAATATAATGTTATATCTACACAGCATTTTTATTATTGTAATTAATAGTCGAGGGGCTGAAGACACCCGGGGTCAAACTATTTTATGAAAGTTTATAAATGTATTTTTGTTTCTCTTTAATGTATGTATATAACTATGGGTAGTTATACAAACGAAAGAAGAAAATGGACTTAATTCCGGCACGACATTTTTTTCATGCATAAACTTTGGCAAGTAGTTTTATTTCAAGTTGATGACATTTTTCACACTATTTCAAAGTCGCCAGTCAAAAAATTATAAATTATAAATTTTATGGCCATTATAAAAAAGAGACATCCAGGAAAGTGAAAAAATGAATAAAAAACTAAAATTAACACAAGAGAATTTCTTATATTCATTTTTATTATTAAGCACAATTTATTAAACTATTAAACAATTTATTAATTTTTATTATTAAACAATTTTTTAGTATTTTTATTATTAAATTTTTAATTTTTAAACAATTTATTATTTGTTTAATACAAGCTATATATTATATTAGTAGTATGTATATATATATATATATATATATATATATATATATATATATATATATATATATTAGTAGTTATATAGTTTGTATATATGTATATGTATTACAAAAAAAAAAATTTTAAAAAACTAAATAAAAAAAAATTAAAATAAAATTAAAATAATTAAATTAAAATAAAAAAAAAAAATTGCGAATTTGTTATTTGTTAAAAAATATTCGAAGTCATTTACGATAATTTAATATATATATATATATATATATATATATATATATATATATATATATATATATATACAGGGTGGTCCAAAATTATGTACCGTAATTGCTGGAGCTGATAGTATGTTCAAAAATAATGGTACCTTTTCATTTACACTTTTTTCCAAAACTCAATAATAAGGGAGATAAAGCATAGGGGTAAAATGTAGAGGGGTGGAACGAAACTGATTTCTTTTTTTTTTTTAAATTTTTTAGGCGCTTTTGATTATTGGATTCATATTCTAAGGGCGCGTATGAACATTAAGATAATTAAATTTACGGTATCGATTATTTGATCACTTATGATTAGGGGATAATTTGGAAATAGATACTTCTACTGTAATTTACTTGAAAACGGTAACATTTATCGAAATGTAACAAGTATACCTTTTTGCGTGAAATTGTCTGAGGAATTATATTATCGGGGAGTTTGTTTAAATAATTGCAAATTAAAAAAGAAAAGATGGGATGACTCACACCTACCACCCAAAACCACCGCTTAGTCATGAGTGGTGAAATAAGTGTTGACATAAATTTATTCCTTCTAACACAAAATAAGTACCCCTAAAATATCAATCCGTTATTCAAAAGCGTTTGGAAATTATTTAAGAAATAATGGTTTTCGTTTCACCCCTTTACAGAGTTGTATCTCCCTTATTATTGAGTTTTGAAAAAAAGTGTACATGAAAAGGCACCATTATTTTTGAACGTACTACGAGCTCTACCAATTACGGTACATAATTCTGGACCACCTTGTATATATTACCTATATATTATATTAGTAGTAACGTAAAAGCCTCCGTACTGGAACGCGATCCAATACTAAAACAGTTCTGACATTTACATATTAATGAAGTTATTTCTGAAAGAAACGTCTGATAACAAAAATTATTATTAATAGAATGATTGCTTTTCAATTTAAATTCACTTCGCATTTAATGTTTCCTTAATTAATTAAAGAAATATAATTATTAATATTTTGAAAAATACCTTTTTTCATGATGGAAACTGTAAACTATTACTGCGTCTAACTGGTTACTCAAAATAACCCGGTTTCGAAATTAATTTTTTTTATAAAAAATTACACTTATTATAATAGTTGGGCCGTCCAAGATTCCCTCGTTTGTAGAACTACCCAACTATATTTTGGCCAGTACCTTTAGTTCAAATGCACTTAGCAGCGGTAGTCTTTCAAAATTGTATGAAAAGTGGTACAATCAAAGAGTTTTATAAAAGTCGAAAATTTGTCAGGGTATAGTTTATGAAGCGGGAAAGTGAGAAGCATCAGTTAGACCACTGGCTGGTGGGACAGTGGTTCTCGTAGTGCAGGGTTAGTCAGCACCTCGTAGAAGTTCCAAAGTTTATGTGACTAGCTCTGTTACATTAAAAATGAAGTCTGACTGTAATTCTAATATATTAAGTAAATAATTATATTGCCAAAATTCAGCTTCCATAGAATTCTTTGACTGACCCAGTTTTCGCGGCAATAATACAGATCAAATTTTGTCTGAACAACTTCTAGCAGGTGCTGACTGGAGAATTTCCGCCAGGCAGCGGTCTAACTGATACTTTTCAATTTATTAATCCATAGAATACCGTAACAAAATTTTGACAACAAAACTCTTTGACGGTGCCACTTTTCAGTTAACCTTAAGTGTTCGCCGGTGCCAAGTGTCCCTAAATTAGAGGTATTGACTATAATATAATTTTATATACACATCTTGAGGACAAACAAACATTTGTAAATAAATATAAAGGTTTAGATGACTGTAATAGTGAAACGAAAAGGGACATTGGGAGTAATAAGTCATCAGGATAAAAATTAAAAAAAAAAGATTAATTTAAAAAAAGGACTTAAAAATTTTAAAAAAAAAGTTCAAAAATTTTTCACAAAACATAAAAATTTTTTTCAACAATGTTTTTAATTTTAATTTTTTTTTTATTTTAAAAAAAAATACTTTTTTAACTTTCCATGTAAGTAACTGCATGTTTTTTGACATTTATATGTTTTTGATTACTAACAATTTTGTAATTATGTATTATACTTTTTGATTTTCTATTAAAGGAATCGCCTGAAGATGGAAGCATATATGCTCTTCCGAAACCGGTAGCGCAGTTTTTAAATTAATCTTTTCTATTTTTATCCTGATGAGTTATTACTCCCAATGTCCCTTTCATTTCAAATATTTGTTTTCAGCTTTTATAAAACTGTCTGATCCCGGCTGTCATCAGCTCTCTGGCTAAGCATACAAATTAAAATGTGTTTTTTCTACAGAAAGTGAATCTTTTTTTTTTTATATATAAATACACATGCATAATTTCTTCAAAGAATCAGAATTAGGTCAGTTTTTGCTGCTGTTTTTCTATTTATTTCTTTTTTTAATTAACTAATGATTTCGAATATGTGAGAATAAAAAAGATTATTTAAAAATAATTTTTATTAAATACTGTTGGTCTGCTTTCAAATCCGACAACAAGCGGATTTGAACAATTTGATATAAAGTCAAGTAAACTGTTTTAGAGCTAATGTTATTAAGACACAATAAACATTTTTTTAAGATTATAAAATTCTGATAAATATATCAAAATATTTTATTTCTGGTGCTATCAAAAAATATCAGTCTTACGATCTTTTAATTTTGTTTGGATTCGCACAAGTTTCTTAAACTAGAACTATAATTTTTTGATCATATCTTAACATCATATACATATTATATTTATATATTTTATCAATAATAGAGTTTCTATAATGAAAGTCAGGACACCGTGTGTTCGACTTTGGATGGATCGTTTGATCCGCCATATGTAACAGGGTAAAAAAAGGAATAATTGAACAGAAATTTTATAAAATATGAAAATTAATTGTTTATATGTAATTAAATATAATTGTATCTTAATTTGAGTTTAACCTGATGATGAGTTGACTACTCGAATGCTAACTAGTAAAAGATAAATCTTATTCATAGTGAAAATTGACAAAGTAAAATATTCTCATATTTTATAAAATATGGATTTTCATAAAGTAAACCTTCAAAGTGTTAATTATTTGAACAGAAATTATTAAGATATAAATATTGATTAAATGGGTATTTGACTGATGTAGTTGTTATTGGTAATGAAATATTGTGAATAACATAGAGTATAATTCGATAATAATGATTAACCATTTAAATTAATTTAAAAAAATATATAAATATATTTACTTTTTTTAAATGAAAATTATGAATTTGGAATTGGCGGTTGATGTGATGAGAACGATTCATTGGACGTGGTGATCAAAACTAGTTCCTCATAACAAGAAGAGATGTCGTTGTCAGTGGTAATGGATTAGAGTCCCTATAATAAGCATAATAAGAGTCTAGATACCGGGCATTTATAGGGAAAATTTTTTGAAAATAATGACACATGTTAAGTCAAATTAGTGGCGGTAGCACTGATGTTCTCCTGTCAGTTATTTAATAACTGTGTCTGCGTGTGAATTGGCAATTGTATTTTCCATACGAAACACAAAAAGTGCGCGATTATTTTCACTATAAATGGCCGGTGTCTATAGACTTTTATTATAAGGACTTTATCAATAATTACAGATTAGCGGCAAGTTGTATCATAAATTAGAACAAAACATAAACAAAGTTTATGTATATGGATATGTGTGTTTGTGTGATAGATATTCCATAGGCGGTTTACAGAATTTTTTGTCTGAATTTTTTTATACATGTTTTCAGAAATTTTAACACATTTATTATTCACAAATTTATTTATGAGTAGGTTCATATTGTTTCTTTACAAAAGCATGTTATCGTTATTAGTTTATATTTGCCATTAGAAATTTATCATAAGATTGATCATTGATTCATTGAAAAAGATTCCAGAGCATTCTTTTCAAAAATCAACAAGCGCATCAAAAAACCGATTTGACCATTAGAGTGATCATCCAAAAAGAAGCTAAATAGTAAAATTTGACAAAAGTTCTAGAATATTCTATTCAGTAGCAAGCAAAAATATAGAAATATCGACTCCAACATAGGATTGATAATCGAATAAATATGCTAAACAGCGATATTTAACAAAAGTTCTCGAACATTCTATTTGGCAACCAACAAAAGTCAATTTCTAAAACATTTGTCTAATTGTGCACTTTGGCTCCTTTCTGAAGACCAGCCCAATGGTGAAGACGGACGGTATTTCGTTTTCTTTGCTGGTTAATGAGTAGAACATTCTGGAACACTTGTCAAAATGAAGTATTTGGCCTCTCTTTCGATAACAAATCCAATAGTGCAATCGGTTTTTTGACATCTGTGCTAGTTGAGGAATAGAATATTTGAGAATTTTTATCAACTTTCCTTATTTGGCGTCTTTTACAATGACCAAAGCAATGGTGAAGTCAGTTTCTTAATATCTTTGCCGATTTCTGTATAGAATGTTCAGGAACTATGTCTCTGATTTTAGTATTTTAATTTTTCAGTGTATATATTATGTCCTTTTCTACAAACATTTATAATACATATACATAAGTCCACCGTATTCAGCGTCATTTATAGTATTTGCCAACAACCTAAATAAAAATATACCATACTCCTATTGGGTCTCCAATAATCAATATATTTAAAAAAAGGTTATGAGCCGCCACTGATGGAACAAGTGAGGAAATACGTCACAAAAAAATGCTATCTTCTTCGGAGCTCTGCTGTACTCAATAATATCGCGAGGAGAGCGACATCTCTTTGCTAAGTGATGAACTGGTATTGGAAATGAAAAGTGAGGAATTGTTTTCGCAACCAAATTCAAATAAATTTTTTTAAAAAAAGTTTTCTCTTTAAATTGCCTTTTTTTATACAAAAATCAATTACTAGGGTTATATTTAAATCTTTAGGAATATTTTAAAATACTTTTTCAAAATTTGTCAATGTAATTAATATATTTTTGAATAAATATCAAAAAACATTTTGAAAATAGTATATCACTTGATTGAAGTTGTAAGTTGCATACTACACACGAGCGAAAAATTTACGCAAGAGCCGCACAACGGCGAGTTACGTACTATACTTTATCTGCGACTAACACGAAATCCACAATAAACGATAAAAATTTGACACAAATACAATAGGTATATACCTACATTAAAATTATGTAGAATTTGAAAATTAAAAATAAATGTAAACATTCAGTTGCTAGGTAAAATATTTGTACAGATTCTAATATAATATACAATATAAGAATTAGTAAAACTGCAATAACTTGTGGTATTGTACGTATACATGCGTGTAAAGAACTGTTTTTTGTACAGCTGTATGTAAAAACATAGCTTACCTAGATAGTATTTTGTACAATAAACAAGCAATTTCATGGTAGTCCTAGATAAATTTCATCAACATAATTATTTAATATTTTTTATATTATTAATATAATTATTTAATTACAAATATAAAGGTTTAGATGACTATAATATTGAAATAATGGAAACATTAGGAGTGGAAGTCATCAGGAAAAAATAAAATGAAAGATTAATTTAATTTAAAAATTGCGCAACCGGTTTCGGAAGAGCTAGTGCTTCCGTCTTCAGGCGTATTCCTTTAATAAAAATAAAAACAATATATAAAAATACAGTGCATATTTATGAAATTAATAGTAAACAAATACTTGTCAAAAAACATGCAATTACTTACATGGAAAAAAATTATAAAATAATATCACAAAAAGGTATTTTTTATGAAATTAAAATTTAAAATTAAAAACTTAAAAACATTGTTGTATAGAAGAAAAATTATTTGTTCGATAATTACATTGTGAATTAATTTTTAAAAAAATATATAAAATTCAGTTACAGTGTTGGCAAACAAAATGACAACGTGCGAAAAAAGTTGGCGGTTTATATATGTTTCGGCAAAGTATTGGGCGCGAATTTGTTGAAGGTGTGACTGTATTGGCTGTCAAGTTCAGACGAGTCCGTGGCAAGGTTGGCGTTGGGATGTATGGAACATATCCAGCAATGTTCTAGAAAGAATCTTTTTCTAGAATGTGCTTCTGTTTGTATTACTGTGGGGTTTTCAAAATCAAAACGATGGTTGTTGTGCCATGAATGTTGTGCTAGGCCGGAGCTAGTGTCGCCACGTTGGACATTCCGACGATGCTGATCAAGTCTGTGCGATAGTTTTTGTTTGGTGTTACCCACATAGGCCGCATCACAATCCCGACAACGGATCATATAAACCACATTTTGACGGTTGCTTGTGGAGGTTGAGGGTTTTAAATTTGAATAAAAATTTTTTAGGTTTGTGGAATATTGGAAAGCTGGGTGGAGACTAAAAGGTTTCAAGATTTTTTTAATATTTTCAGAGTGCTGTCCGGTAAAAGGAAGAGAAAAATAATGTTTGTTGAGCGTGTTCTGCTTAAAGGAGTTTTCGGAACAATTATTGAAAAGTCTATGAGTCAATTTTTTGGTAATATTCAATATTAATTTTTTGGGGTAGTTATTAAGCGTTAAAATATGTTGAGCATTTTTCAGCGCACGGGGACGGTGAAGATGGTGACTCAATCTGAGGGATCTATTTATCAAATTTGAAGCTACGTTATATTTTAATTGTGAAGTGTGAACTGAGTGATAATTTAGGATACGGGAGGAAACATAAGGCTTTCTATACCACATTGAAGAAAGAAGATTTTGTTTTTTGAAAATAAGTGTATCGAGAAATGTTAGTTGATTATTGTTTTCTAATTCTATTGTAAATTTTAGGTTATGGTGAAAATTGTTAAAATTATGAAGTACATGGTCCACAAAATCAAAGGGAATGGCTGTAAAAATATCGTCAACATATTTAAAGAAAAAGGGGACAGTGCAGTCTAACCTGTCTAAAACGGTATCAACTAGATGATCCATGACGATATTGCAGACTGTTACAGAAAGGGAGGCCCCCATTGGAAAACCAGATATTTGCTGGAAAAAACTAGTATGGAATTTTGTGGTGAAAAAACTGTTATTTAAAATTAATTGTAAACCCTCAATAAAAATGTCATAGTCTAAGTCAGTGTTTTTTTTTAATGTTGTCCCAATTTATCCTCACCTGATCAAGAAAAATGTCCACTGGACAATTTGTAAAAAGTGCTTCTACGTCAAGGGAAGCAAGTTTATAACCTGTTGGCAATTTGAAATTGTTAATTTTGTTTACAAACTCAAAGGAATACGCCTGAAGACGGAAGCACTAGCTCTTCCGAAACCGGTTGCGCAATTTTTAAATTAAATTAATCTTTCATTTTATTTTTTCCTGATGACTTCGACTCCTAATGTTTCCATTATTATAATTATTTAATATTTTAATACAGACTAACAATTGATACATTATGAATGACCTTTTATATCTAAATATTGATACATTTTGTATCGAAGAAAGTAAAGAGATTTTTATTGAAATTTTGATTTTCTTTAGTCATTTGTGGGATATTTGATAAATATATCATATATCGCACCTTGAGAATAAAACTGTTACAACTGCAAAATCACTAATTTTAAGATATTGAAGAAATAATATTTTTAAGAAATTTAAAACCTAATAACTTTTTTCCAAATTATCTTAGAAATTTGAAACTTTGTCAGGTTCATTCTAACTGTTAGTTTTAAATGTTATGATAAAATTTTTGTCGAAAAAATTCATAGTTTCAATTTTCATTGCAGTTGCAACCACAAATTTTTTAGTTATTTTACAAAAAATTGCATTCTGTTTAGGATTATAATGTTATATCTGCAAATAATACATTCTTTCTTTATTATTTCACAAAATATTACTTTTTGTTAGTGACCCAAAGTTGTATCTGCAACTAATACTTTGCAGAAATTTTGAAAATTTCCTTTATATAATTTTTTAATTGTAATTGTTTAAGGTAACACATTTCATAACTGTATTACAGATAGAGATGGGCAACGGCAAAATTCCCATTGGACATTTTCCCGGGAATATACCCATTTACAATTACTTTACTATTACTTACAATTAGCTGTACTTTACGATTACTTACAATTAACTGCATTATTTTACAAATACGTTTTTAATTAAAGACCGCGACACCGATCCCTCAATTTACGTGAATATCCGTTTCACGGAGATTCAATTTATGCAAATAAAAAGTCGCGTAAATTAAATCCGTCATTATAAAAAAAAAAAACGCCGTGAGCAGCGGGGCCCCATCACGGTAGTCGAATTTTCCCCTTCATCTTCGGTATTGAATGTCTACAAGCAAAATGTGATTGAAAGTCTACAACCGAATTGTCATTTTGTTGGTTTCAAAACTGGTGATGAGTGTTCGGCTGATCGAGGCTTTAAAAAAAGGTTTTAAGTATTTAAGGGCTGTATCTCAGTAAATTTCAATTTTGTGCCGAAAACAGGTAGCAGAAAAAAAGCCAACACAATTCGTACGAGGACATTCCTGCCCATGTTTATCCGCTAATTGACTTTATGTTTTAGTTTTAAAAATTAAAAAAGGACCTTAAATAGTAAACTGGAAGGCCTTTATAAAGATATTTTTTCTTTCCAAAAAAATCCAAAATTTCTATTTTATAAATACTAAAAATCCAAAATTCCTAATTTATAAATAAACAGTGACTTTAATAACATTTTTAAATTACTTAATATGTATGTATTTCATTTGTCATAAAAGTAAGTTCACTTTTTTTTAAATTTTTTAAAATTACTATTCGCCTACTTGTATTTAGAATAAACATAATGCTTTTAAAACACATTTAACAATAGCATTCAATTCCGATGTAAAAATGGGAGAAGTGGGGGGAAAAGTGATGCGGACTCCCTACAAGGTACTAGCTGGATACTAACTGAATACACATACAAAATTCCAGCCCTCTAGGTTTCCTTATGGAGTCTCTAGACGTGTTAGAAAACAAGCAAAAAAATTAAGGAAATATTGGCGTAAAAATCGTGGGGGTAAGGGTTAAAAGTTGAAACCTCCAAAAAATAGTGTCTGGCTATTAGCTTAACCTGTACACCAAATTTAAGCCCTCTAGGTTTATTTGGGGAGATTTTGACCCGAACGAAACTGTTAAAAAACAAGAAAAATCATGTTCTTTTGGGTATAAAAATGGTGGGGGTAGGGGTTAAAAGTCGAGACCCCCAAAAGGCACCCCCCTGATACTAACTCAATCCGAATACAAAATTTCAGCCCTCTAGGTTTATTCGGGTGACCTGTGCGAGTGGTACAAACTTCGAAAACGTCGAAAATGCATGAAATTGTAGCTTAAAAATGAGGGGGGTGGGGGTAAAATATTAAAACCTCCAAAAAGCACAACCTAGGTACGAACTTTATCAACACACCAAATTTCAACCCGCTACGTTAATTCGGGGGGGCTGGGGGCCTGTCAGATCCAGCGAAAATCGTTTTTCCCCCCTCTACTCCCACCATATCATCCTAGGAAGCTGAATTTTGGATATGTTGTAGATAATTGGCCGAAACATTATTTAAAACCGGTTTGGAAAAGTTTTATTGCTTTTCCGCCCCCCACCACCCCCTTAAAGGTCGGGTCCGAAAAAAAATTTGCCCAAAATTTGACCCCACTTTGATAGTATGAGGTGCCTCGAAAATGAGCCCCATTTACCAAATTTCATCTCTTAACTTCCATAGGGGGGCCCTACACAAATTAAAAGGTGGCGGGATATATATATATATATATATATATATATATATATATATATATCAGACATTTTTTTTTTCTACATATTCGTGTTCTACGGGTCCGAAAACGGATAGCGCCCCTACTCTCGCCTCTCGCAGCTCTTATCGTATAGACTGTATAAGTCTAATTTTTCGGAGAAAATTCGACTAAAAAGTACTGCAAATAAAAGCTACCAAAAATTGTAGAGAATTTTATAATACAAATGATAACGAAAATGCAGAAATTTACACGTTAAAATTTCTTCGATATTGATAATTTTCGATAATTTTCGAGCTACGATGCACCGTTTACGAGATATTTACGATTAAAAGTTTACGTTTTCGAAAAGTATTGAAAACTAATTTTTTTTAAATATTTTATTGGTGACAAAACCAATTTGACTAGTGAGTCCGAATCAATCAATTATAATCAGTTTATGATGAGCAACTTGGTATTGATAATTTTCGATAACGAAAAGTCAGTTTTGATAGTCCCAGTATATTCGGAATACCTACAACTTGCTTCGCTTAAGCCTTCAAAAATTTTATTATTTTTGAGCTATGATGCACCGTTTACGAGATATTTACGATCAAAACTTTACGTTTTCGAGAAGTATGAAAAATTAATCTTTTTGAAAATATTCTATTGCCGACCGAATCAATGGGACTAGTAGAGCATAAATTAAGCCATTATAATTAATTTATAATAATTTGTTAGACATTAAGTAGTAAAAGTAATTAAACACATTTAACTGAAAATATTATGTTATTCTCCTTTTCTTATATTATAACTATTAGGAATATGTAACTATTAGGGATTCGCTGCTACAACTGTCTTTTGTTTTTGGATTTTAATTTACTATATGGTTTCTTACAATTTCTTTTATATATCAATATTTTGCCGACTGAAGTTTTTCCCACGCTTGTCTGCTTTTATTATACAAATATTCCGATTAAACTCAGATATTTTACTGTCACATTTTAGTTTACATTTTTGTATGGAATATCTTGATTTAATTTTTGTTTTTGCCGGAAGTTTTCAGTGAATAATATTCTGACCCTGTATTAATTAAACCTTTTTGTATATTTGTCGCCCGTAAATCGCGACTTCGCTTTCGTTCCTTTCCTTCCAAAACAGGTGTTGGTAAATTTCCATTAGTATTATTATTTGGGAAAGTGTCGTCTAAATTAAAATATATTTCCGAATTAGCAGCAATAGTTAAAGTAGCAAAACAGAACCAATCCATTATTTAAATGGATAAAATTGTTTAAATTGTTTAAATTATATGGCTTAAACTGTTTAAATTGAATGGTTGAAATTGTTTAAATTATAAGATTAAATTCCGAAAGAGCTGTTAATTTTTTCTTTATCAGCGCCCATATTTTGAAATTAAAATAAATTATTATTATATTTTAACAACAATAATGCTACGAAAGGATTCGTTTAAACTCAATAAACATTAAATATGACTAAACTGTGAATACATCATTATTTACTTACATTGTAAAATAATAACAAAAGAGGAATATCAAAATGCGTGTATAGTTCTGAACGTACCTGCAAACCACTCTAACATGTGGTACCTGTTTATGCACTTAATAAATGAAAATACATACATACACCCTTTTAGATCTAAATAAAAAGTTAATTTTTTGTTTTCGCTTTGTTACGGCTGCACATGCAACAAAAATTTTTTAAACCATTTATTCTTAGGTTGTTAAAATTTAAAAAAAGTTTATGCACTATAACTTTTTTAATTTCTCGAATTTTAGGATGAAAATTTCACCAATCGACAGCTTTAATGTAGCTGAATCCAATGATATAAAAATCTCAAAAACGAAAAATTTGCAGTTGCAACAGTTTTATTCTCAAGGTGCGATATACATAATATGTATTTGTATTCTTTTAAAAAAATGATATTGAAGTTCCTTTAACGTTTTTCATTTTTAAGTCTCGTTTACAGAATACTGAATCTCTTTCTTCAAATTTTTCGACTCAAACAATACAAAAAATCAAAAAAAAATTGTAAATAGTGACACTGGTTAAGAACAACTGATCCCACAGTGCCACATACAGTGAAGTCACACTGCACTTTATATTGTTTTACTTATATTGAATATTTATCTATTAAATTCCCCATAACTTGCCCCGAAATTTTTTTAATCAGTAGTTCTAGCTACTGATTACAGGATTTAGACTTAATACGTGTCCGACATCTCCTTGGTGCATCTTTATTCTTGTGGATTCTTGAATAGGCAATTCCAATTTTTAAGACGATTGTTTATATTAAGATTATTAAAATCTACGTTTTATAAACGAAGCAATCCACAAACAATAGCTTATAATAAAGATTTAGAAAAAAAGAAAAAGAAAAAGAAAAAAAAGAAATTTAAGTGAATTTATTAAAAAATTGAGTTACTAAATACACATAATAAACAAACATTTTACTTCGCAAAAATACCACTTTTATTTTGAAACTGTGACAATATTGTCTCAAATCGTCAGTTAATTTTCAAACAGAATAAACATTACATTCGTTACATGCCTTATATACTAATTTTATCTACCTATACTTATTAAGGGGGAGTGATATGTGATGTGGAAGTGGAAGGGGTGGGAGTGGTAGGAGAATCCAAAAATCAAGAAAAACTAGATTACATTACATATGACAAGAGGCAAACAAACACGTGGCGAAAGATTGGACTTGAAAATGACAAAAAGACAATATTACAGTGAATACAGTTTTAAACAGAAATGAAAATTTAAATAAGTTATAATATTGAAAATAAAGTTGAACTGTAAATGTCGGTGTAATCATTTAAAAAGTGATCGGAGCTATGTTTATTTATTTTATTGCTTCTAGGATTGTGAACTTCTGTCCTTTGCTTGCCTCGTGTAACACTGTAATTTCCTCTTCTGGTGTGTGTCCGGTGTCTATTAAATGCCTCGCAAAAGCAGAGTCGGTTTCTTATTTCTATATGACCTGAAAGGCTCTGTTCTCCGGGTTTCAAAGTTTCTGCCAGTTTGACCGATGTAAAATTTTTTGGTTCTGGTTTAACGGAAGGGTAAATTTCTTTTAAGATTTGTTTAAATTCTTTCTTAGCTATTAATTTATCGATAAGATTTGAATTATATCCGTTATTATTCGCTATTGCTTTAATATTTATTTCTTTTTTAAAATTTTCTTCCGACAAAGGTATATTAAACGCGCGGTGGATCATTGAATTGTAGGCTGCGACTTTTTGTTGATATGGACTTTGGAATCATTTGGAATTGTAATACATGAGTAAGATGGTTTTCTATAGGTATATATTGAAATCAAGCTTGTTGTTAATTTTGGTTATAGTCAAATCTAAAAAGTTTATACTATTATCTTTTTCTACCTTTAAGTCAAATTGAATTTTTGGGTCTAATTGGATCCAAATTGAATTTTTTAATGACTATAAATTTTTCTAGTTGGCGGATCGATCCATCGAAGCCTATAATTATGTCATCCAGGTATCTATACCAAAATTTTTTTGTTGTTTGGTTAATGTATTATTCATTATTATTTCTTCTAAGTTCGACATATAAATTTCTGCCAACAAAGGGCTCAGAGGTGATCCCATTGAAAGGCCACTTGTCTGTCGGAAGAATTTTATTGCCGAACTCAAAGTAGTTTTGTTTTAAAACTGTATTGTGCATACATATATATGAGCACGACGTTTCGCTGTTGATACCACTTATGAGCTTGTTCTTTTAACCAGGCTTTCTTACCAGCCTCCACCGCTTTCTTGGAAACTTGGTTTTTCATCCTGGTCTTCAAGTTGAGAAATTTTCGGAATACTTTTCAGACATTCTTGGATGAACCAAATATTCTGAGAGTATTGTCTTGATTTGGCATGTAATTTTGAATATAATTTCAAAAGCTCGTGCCTGCTCGCACTTAGTATATAAGGCATGTAACAAATTTAATATTTATTCTGTTTGAAAATGAACTGACGGTTCGAAACAATATTGTCACAGTTTAAAAATAAAAGTAGTATTTTTGCGAAGTAAAATATTTGTTTTTTATTTACAACGCTCAAATCTATTAATATTACTAAATACACACTTTAAAAGAAAATACCCCTGTCGCAGCATCCTGCATAACATAGCGAATTTCCATTTACAAAAGTACGTTTTTCTCGGAAACTAGTTGATATAGAGCAATTGTAACTAAGAAAACCTTCTTTATGTGATTTTTCCGCCAAATTTTTTTCACGAAAAATGTCCAAAACACCGTAAACGTTTTCACGAAATTTCTTAAAAAGTAGATGTTTCGTTCTTGAGTTATCGTGCGGACACATTTATATAGATGTTTACTAATTGTCCGCACGATAACTCAAGAACGAAACATCTTATTTTTAAGAAATTTCGTGAAAACGTTTACGGTATTTTGGACATTTTTCGTGAAAAAAATTTGGCGGAAAAATCACATAAAGATGGTTTTCTTAATTACAATTGCTCTATATCAACTAGTTTCCGAGAAAAACGTACTTTTGTAAATGGAAATTCACTATGTTATGCAGGATGCTGCGACAGGGGTATTTTAATAGTCAGCTCTTGTTATTTTTATGCATTTTCCCACGGGAATGAAATATTTTCCCGAGATAAAAAGTAGCCTATAACCGTCTCTGGCCCGCAAGCAACGTCTGTACAAAGTTCCAAGTTGATTGGTTAAGCTGTTGAGGCGTGAAAGCCAGTCAAACAAACAAACAAACTCACTTTCGCATTTATAATATTAGTAAGGATATATATATATATATATATATATATATATATATATATATATATATATATATATATATATATATATATATATATATATATATATATATATATATATATATATATATATATATATATATATAATATAACTATTCAATATTTTTGGACTTCCAACGTTTTCAAGAAATTTCTTAAAAATAGGATATTTCGTATTTGTGTTATCGTGCGAATATATATATATATATATATAGTGCGTTTGTAATATTTTGAAGTGTCAATGACCTGAAAATTATCATATCTAGTGTATTTCATTTTTGAAGTGGTACCTCCTCCTTGAGGTCGCTCAAAAAAATCGAATGGTGGGTCCAGAACTGTTCAAAACTTGCTACTAACTTTTTTTCTTATTTTCTCAAAAACTAGCTAACCTAGCAAAATAGTTCAAAAACCTTTTTTATGTGATTTTTTGCCGTCTTTGCAATGGTGGAAAAAAATGTGGCAAAATCTTTTAAATTATAGCAAATTTTGGCAAAAAACTAATTTTTTGCAAGAACAAAAACCATGTTCCTGGCATCCGACGTGTCTGGCTGAAGAACTCATCCAAGATTTTTGGACTTCCAACGTTGTCACCAAATTTCGTAAACCTAGGACATTTCTTTCGAGAGTTATCGTGCTAATACATAAATACATACATATATACATATATATATATATACATATATATATATATATATATATATATATATATATATATATAAATTTTAGTGAATGTTATTTTTGGGTTCTAGGGACCTCAAAACAAATTTCTGCCATAGTCCCGGGCTCAAGTCGCGTCATGACACCGGCTGTAATAGCTGAATTTCCAGAATGAAAATTCGCTAACATAAAAAAAACTTCTTTATTAACCTATACATAATTTGAATGAAGCTATAGTGACAGTTATTGGTGTTGACAGGCATACTACGTAACATTAACAACATTTGAACGTTGCAGCAATGCGTTGCGTTGGAGGGAAATAATTATTATTACTGCCTGTTGATTTCCTGTCTTATTTCGGTTCTTTCTGTCATAATTTTTTCTTTTCGTTGGAACGTGCAATTATTGACATTAAATTACATTATCAACGTGTACATAACGCTTAAGTTATTGTAAAATAAAAAATACCATGTGTTTCACTTAAAATTGAAAAAAAAAATATTTACATATTATTTTATTTAAGATGGTTATTACACGAATTTTGGTATGCTGAACACAGTAAAAAATTGTAATAATAATTATTTTACATTGTTGTTTAGCTATATCTGAAACACACTTTACATGCGGATTTAATTTATAATTTGTTGTCAAAAGTTCATTAAAACTAAATAGGTGCACCTGATTTAAAAAAGATCAGATAAGAGTTGAAATTGTTGTGGACAATTAACGCCTAACGGATATGACAAATTCAAATTTATAATTAATTATGATTTTTTTTTTTTTTTTTGAAGCTGAATTATATTAGTGTTGAAAATTATTTTAAAATATAACTACAGAGTGATAGTAAAATCTAATATACAATAAAATGTAGAGTTAATTTCAAATAACTTGATTCTTTTTCTTAGTAAATTCAATAATAACAGTGGTAAACCGATTTGAAATGAATTCTATAAAAAATGTCAGTTATTCTAAAAGCTTTAAAATATTCAATACTAAATACATATTCTGTACACTTTAAGTGAATTTTCATTTTGGAAAAATTCACTTATTACAGCGAGTGCCATCAGCCCGGACGCGTATTTCCGTTTGCGTGTTCATTAGGAGGTACCGTTGCCTTGAAATGCGTACGGTTTTGTAACACTCGACACACGTGTAAAATTCAAGTGTCCCGTCCTCTAAACGCATACGCGTTTGTAATGTAGACTGTTCTTCCAAACACGTGTTCAAGGGAACGCGATGATTAGAAGGATAGTTTTGCAAAGGTAATAAAAGCTTGAATTACGTCTCAAGAGATTCATATCCAAAATATTGAAAAAAAAAAAAAACTTATGCTAATATTATAGTGAGGAAACCAATTAATTAAAATGAATGGGAACAAGAAATAATAGAAATTTTACCAACAAGAAAATTCAGTATTTTCTGACACATCTTAAAAACACCTTCCTTTTAGCGAATTTCCAGAATGGAATTCAGCTGTTACAGCCACTGTCATGACGCGACTTTAGCCCTGGACTATGGCAGAAATTTGTTTTGAGGTCCCTAGAAATCGAAAATAATATACATGAAAATTTATATATTATATTTGTATTTAGTCCCACACCGTTGGACAAGTTCGTTAGCCAGCCATGTCGGATGCCTGGAACATGGTTTTTTTGGTCATTTTTCGTGAAAAAAATTAGTTCATTGCCAAAATTTTTCAAGTTAAACAATTTTTGCGGCATTTATTTACACCATTAGAAAGAGGAGGAAAAATCACTTAAAAGGGTGAAAAATCACAGAAAAACGGATTTTTATAAACGGAAATTCGCTATGTTATGCAGAATGCTACGACAGGGGTATTTTTTCTTGGCCTGGCTTTTTATCTGTGTGTATGTATGTGTGTGTGTGTGTGTCTGCGCGATAACTTTGGAACGAAGCATCCAATCTTTACGAAATTTAGTGAGAAGGTCAAACGTCGTAATGGCTTGGATAAGTTCGTCAGCCAGATACGTCCGATTTTTAGAAACCAAAATTTTGGCCATTTTTCGCGATTTTTGTTGGTTTTTTGCAAAAATTGGCCAGAATTCAATTTTTTTTTATTTTTTTTTACACCATTGAAAAGAGCGTAAAAAATTGCATAAGACAAGCTTCTAAAACATTGTTCTATGTGAGCTAGCTTTTGAGAAAAATGAAGAAATTAAGAAAATACTGTTAGAGAGCTAAACCATTTTAGGGTGATTCTCGCGTGACGCACGAGACATTTTTTCAACAAAAACATTTTTTTTTAAATGAAATTAATAACAAACAAAACAAAAAGTTTATAACACGGGGCAACTGGATTAAAATTTTTTGAGCGTATTTTAATTTCTATCTGAAATGCAGTACTCCAAATATAAGACATAAACTTCGTTTCGTACGATGTCCCGTGCGTCACGTGAGTTTATGCCTTATATCTTGAGTACTGGACTGCAGATAATAATTAGAATATGCTCAAAAAATGTTAATTCATTTTCTGCGCATTATTAACACTCTGTTTTGTTTATTATTAATTGCATTTTTTATAAAAAAATATTCTTGTTTCAAAAATGTCCCGTGCGTCACGCGAGAATCGCCCTTTAGATGGATATATAAGCTGTGTTATATGTGTGTTATATGGGGTCTGCCAGTGTCCGGCGGTCCCAAAAGCGCCAAAAATAAAACTACCCAACTGATTTTGAAAATTTTTTCACAGTTAGAGAGCTAAACTATTTTAGATGGATACAGGTAGTTGTAAGAGATTCGCCAGTGTCCAATATTTGGAAATTCACTATGTTATGTAGCTGCTGCGACAGGGATATTTAATTTTAATCAAAACTAATTATATTCGATACTAACCTGAAAGAATATCTATTTTCGTAAATGAAATAGAGCATATAAGGAACAAAAACATTATTTGATAAAAGTGTGTAATACCCATATGGGATTTTAACATAAATTATTATTGGTCCATTGAGAAATATCGTATAGTCTCTTGATCCCCTTGTGATAATTTGTAAAAGGGATATATACTTTTCTATATTGTTAAAGAAAAAAATGTAACACTATTATCGATTTCAAGTCACGTTGTTTCCGAAAGAGAATTTCAGATAACCAAGCTAATTAGTTTAGAAAACGACTTTGAAAGACGACCAAGATGTAGCTATACAGTCTACATTCAGGCCGAAGTAAATTTTATGGAAATGGGTGAAGGATCCAAATAGCTATGAAGCTGTATTCGTATACACTTCGATAGAACACCTTACTGCGTATAGATGCGAAATGTGAACACAGATCCATTTTTGTTCGAGGAAGAATTTGAAAATCAATTACATATATCTGTAATTTTGTATCTATACATATTTATGTATAATTGTATTGTAATTGATGGTTTTTAGCGAGTTTCCGTTCTGAAAATTCATATATTACGGTCACTGTCACAGTAAGACTTAAGCCCGGGATTAGAATAGAAATTTATTTTGAGGCCCCTAGAATTCAAAAATAATATTTGCTGAAATTTGATATGTCAGGATCCTAGGGTCCAAAGACCTATAAAAATAAACTACACAATCGAATTTAAAAATTTCTTCGCCCAAACATCGAAACTTTATAAGTTAATCATGTCTGTTACTTTTAGTTTTTTTTTTTTTTTTTTTAAATTAAATCATAAGTTTAATAACGAATAAACGAGGATCTCCAAAATGGCCTAAATATAGGTTTCCACAATAAAACTTATATCAAATTAAAGTCCATTACGAATATACTAAAAAAAAAACCAGTTTATTAGGTTCAACTTTATAGCAACTTTGATTCCGAAACTGAAACTCAACGGAATTTTAAGAAATTGTGTAATTATATATATATATATATATATATATATATATATATATATATATATATATATATATATATATATATATATATATATATATATGATCTCATAAAGTACACTGTTGGACATAAATATATACATATAAGGTACCTAAGGCATTTAAGGCCCAGCGGGTAATAAGGCCCATTAGCTATATTTTTTACCAAGAAAAGTTCTCTAACTTATCAACAAGTATAAAATGAACTTCCAATCATTTCAAAACCAAATACAAAAGTTGAGCTACTCAGAGTAACAAACTCATATCATATTTTAACAAACAAACTTAGAGGTTACATTTTCGTTCGTCGATATAAAAATTGTGCAAATTATGAGTGTTATATTAATGATTTTTTAAAGGTATGTTTGTTTCAAATTGTTATCAAAACTGAAAAAAATTAATATTCTTTAAGTTTTACATCAACTAATTTAGTTTATTTCTAAAGTATTTATATAAAATGCACATAAGCATAAATATTAACATGTTGATAATAAGGCCCATGTAAATTTTGTTTGGGCTTTTTTATTACCAACGCAATTAAAATCAAACACTATAAAGCCAAATCAATTAAAACAGGTCTAAAGTCATTAACAAATAAAGCAAAATTAGACGCACAAACTTAAATTACTATAGTTACTCTAATATAAAAATAACAAAAAGGAAAAAAGACAAAAAACTAAGTACATTTAATTTTGATTTATTTGTTGCATTTGTTTAATGACGCTAGATCAGTTTTAGTTGGTTTGGTCTAATTTTTATTTTTATTCCTTAGTGTTTGGAAGTATGGCTGATAAAAAGAAGAGGACGTTGTGGTCTGAGGAAGCACTAGCATCAGCCTTACGCTATGTTACTCGACATGGCAATCAAAGAGAGGTTGCAAGGAGATTCGGAGTTCCAATAAGAACTCTTAGATTTAATATTTATTTATTTAGATTTAATATATTCATACACCTAGTACTTAACTTATTCAAAAAATATGATAAAAAAATTAAAAATTAAAAATAATGACTTAATATATATAAATAATAAGCATATTTTGCTTAGGTGGGCCTTAAATGCCTTAGGTACCTTAGTTCATGTTGTGTTTAAATATTTATTACATGAATATTCGTTTCTTTGATAATTTTACTGCAATTTCATTTGTCACTATTTTTGAAAAGGAACTATATTGTGACTGTCGAATTATATTCAATTCTTGACACCAAAACAAGCCCTCCTGTCTTCTTATATAGATTATACACTCAAACGCTCTTAGGCTACTTTCGGCCCCCCCAACTTCCTGTACAACCTAGTTTGGCAACATTCTATCAAATCAATTAAGGGAAAAATACGCTAAAAAAAAAAGAAATCGTTTTTTCTTCATAATTAGGTTCCTTAAAGTGTTAGAAATATTTTTCTAAAATTTTATTTTAAAAAAATGAAAAATCAAAGTTATGGACATCTGGACAAAAACTTTCTCTGTTAATTATTCACTCTAAATCGCTCTAAGCGTATACCTACTGGTTCTTTATCAGTTATGCTAGTGCTAAGATCTAATCTCATTATTACACTGTCGGTTTGTACTCGAAAGAACATCTATTCCAATAATTGATCAATTTTGAAATTATTTGTTTTAAGTAAATTTGGTACAATTGATCTGATGCGAGTTTTTAATATAAACGAAATAATTATATATCGTATACTTAATATAAGAAAAATACAAACGTAATTTTAATAAATATTTGGTAGTAATATATTCAAAACAATTTAACAATTAAATTTGTTTTTATTTATTTATTTTTGTTATTTAAATGAACTGCAATTAATCGAGAAGGTGGACAGACCGCAGTCGTTCCGAACTAAATCGAATTGTTTATTTGTTAGGCCGGCAACTTTTCAGACAATTCTCGTAAATAATATTATAGGAAGAGAAATTAAAAAAAAAATTATGAAATTTTGCTGTGGTCCATACTAGATGAAACGCAAGTCGAATTAAAAATAAAAGCAAACAAGAAACTAGACATATTTATAAAATTTTAAATGGTCTTACAAAGGGATGTATATGTACGCGATAAATACACCGCGATGTTAAAAATATAATTATATATGTTTCAAATATGTTCTTCAAATTTAGTAATCTCTTTTCAAGTTTTAAATTTGAAATGCGAATATATTAACTGTAACATAAACTGGTATTGTGTGAAGGGAAAATCAGTGGCAAGATTGGCAAAATGGTAAAGATGTTTGTGTTAGTGCACACAAAAATTATGTAGAAATGAATACAACTATTACTGTAAGGCCATAACCAGAAATAGGGGCTACTGGATGTAGGGCTGTACTATAGATTCTTCCCTATTGCAAAAATGCCCCTATCGCAGCATCCTGCATAACATAGTGAATTTCCGTTTATAAAAATTAGTATTTCTTGGAAACTAGTTGACATAGAATAATAGTTTAAAGACCTTTTTTATGTGATTTCTTCTCTTTCCAATGGTCTAAACAAATTTCACAACAATTTTTGAATAAGGGGAAATTTTGGCAGAAATTTTTTTTCACGAAAAATGCCCTAAAAACCACGGTCCGGGCATCGGACGTGTCTGGCTAACGAACTTCTCCAACGGTCTGGGACTTGGAACATTTTCACCAAATTTTGTAAAAGTAGGACATTTTGTTCGAGAGTTCTCGTGCGGACACATATATATTTCTAGTGAATAGTATTTCCGGTTTCTAAGGACCTCAAAATAAATTTCTGCCATAGGCTGTAAGTGAAATGACATGGGCTGTAATAGCTGGATGACAGTGGACAGTGACAGTGGCTGTAATAGCTGAATTCCATTCTGGAAATTCGCTAAAGACATGTATATATTTTTATAAAAATTAAAACATGAGAAATATCAACGCTACGAAAAAAAGTTACTGAACATTTCTTTAATTTCAAAAATGCTTTTCCTTTTGTTATAAACAAAATTATTATTCTAAGCAATATCCAACGAGATTACCATTTAGTAACATGAACTGGCAGAATCGGCATTGTCTCGTGAATTGATTTCAATAAAAGATTCCATTCGAATTATTTCAGAACAACTGCGCTCAGATCACCTGCTCTACATTATTTTGTTAGTACAGTACAACTGAAATTATTTAAATCTGATAAAATTCGTTGTATAATTAAAAGTGAACATGGCCAATTAAAACCGTAATTATTATTATAAATGCTGTTCATGTTCAAGCCACACTTAATTAGCCAATCCATCGCTAACGTGTAATAAGATTTATTTTATTATTATCGATAAATTTTATCTAGGAAGCATCTAAAATACAATTCATTAAAATATTTCGTAATGTTTACAAAACTGTAATTTATTTCATTACAAACCGATTAAAAATTCATCTTTTAAATGTATACAGTATGATTATAATAAAGTGCGATCTCTTTTTGTATTGAAATATTCATATTATACAATAGTATAATATCGTTTAAGATTTTAAAAAATATCCAAAATTGGGGCTACCTTAATAATGCGAGTTATTTTGAGATATTTTGGGGTTCCAATTTCACTTTTCTTTAAAAGTGGAAAAAAAATTTTCCAAAGAGCATTAAATAAGGGTATGAAAGGAAAGTTTGTTAAAACAAATTCACTGGTATATATATATATATATATATATATATATATATATATATATATATATATATATATATATAAACCGCTTGAAAATTGCTGTCCCTGGTCCGTATTAACAGAACGGTCGCTCAGAAAAATCTGAAAAAATTCATGAACATGAACTGTAGACTGTACGAAAATTATCAGGGGTGAGTTTTCTTACATAATTTCCTCGGTACCTATATAAAAGGAAAACTGGATAACCGGCTTTGCTTTGATCAAGATGTTGCAGGTCAATAATTATATATTCGGAAAATAATTTCTCTACTTTCACATACTACATATGTATTATTACATGAAATCCATAAAAACTACTGATTGTATAGAACACCATTTGCGCAAGCACAACTTACAATTTACACTTGTGTTTTGCACTTATTTGTTTAGTTGTGTCAAAACAGGGCTTTGCCCGAGTCATTGTCGATGATATTAGTTCATAATAACTCGATAATTAAAACGTCAGAATAGAAGGAAGAAAATCAAATTTATATTTTCCTACATAAAAAATATTTATAAGAAATTTCAATGAATCATCCGGTGTAAATACAAAATAGCCTGGTGCCTATGCATTCAATTTGAAGGTTGATGTTTTGCTAAATTTAAACAATTCATTTTCATGGTCTGATCAATAATTTATGCATTGTTTATTAATTAATATTTATCAAACAAAATACTAAAACTCTAACTAACACATAGGTACATGCCCATTTAACTAGATTTACGTAGTACATAATTAATTAAAAATTATCATTTTGTTAAAAAATTCTGAACAGCTACACAAACAGCACTTAATATATCAGTATATGTATACATCGCTCATACGATATTAAAATTCCAGTTAGGTCGTACAGATTTATTAGCATGATTGTGTATAATTTTAGAAATGAGAAAAATTGCAATTATTGTTGAAATAACTGCATGCCGGAAGTAACTACACCGACAGAATATAACTTAATTTCACTCCTCTTCGTTCCCCATTTATTTAAATAAAATAACTGTAGATTTTAATACTATGAAATAAAAAAAAAGACTAATTCAAGTTCTAAACCAACATAATTGCGTTTTACTTAACGCCAACTTCTTTTTATTAAGGAGTCGAATTCCTTCTTATCACATATCGAAATTTGTCAAGGCAATTTTGCGCCTTGCTTTTTTCCGCAATGATTCTGAACTAGTGTTTCCCTGAAGAGTGATGTTTAAAAGTTAAAATTTTGAAAAATTGAGGAATTAGGTACCGTAAAATTTTCTAATAGTTTTAAAAGTAATCCTTGAATTTTCAAAAATTTTCCATAACTTAAACTTTTAAAATTGACTTACAATCAGTGTCCTTCAATGCCGAATCTAAAGGGTAATAATTTTTTAACGATACAATAAAAGTAAAGCAGATGTTATTCTTGGACAAAAAAACTTACAATTAGTACTGTTTTCCTCTTCACGTTTTCGCCTTATATCAAGTATTCATAATACTTTTGTGTGTATTGACCCGGGCTATCGCATCGATCTGATCGGTCCTTAACTTATAATGTAATTAAAATCGCTAAGTATAGTATACTTTCTGAATAATGTCATTCTAAATAATGACATTCTATTATGACTAATTGTCAGTAGAAGTGCTATCCTCTTCATCACACAGTTTCCTTCCGAGTAAAATTTTGAATTGCTCTTTTTGAATAGTATCTGGCGATAAACAGCTGTTTCTACTAAAGTGAAAGATATTAATTTTATCTTTAAATTTCCAAAATTATATATATATATATATATATATATATATATATATATATATATATATATATATATATATATATATATATATATATATATTGTAACGCGGTGTAGGTGTTTGACCGGTTCAGAATGGTGTAAAAGTGTTGTATGATGTAGTATTAGAGTGTGGAAACCATGAACCGATAAGCGTGATATGAATGTAATTCGGTTATGGAACCCTAATCACCGCGTGTACAGTTACGAAGCTTGTTATTGTTGAAGTTAAAGTTGTCCCCGTGAAAAGCTTCGTTGAAATATAACTTATTAGCGCAAGAGGAAATTCGGGTTCTTTGAGTCATAATTAATACAGACAAAGATTTTCCGATGTATATTTATTTGATGTTAAAGTATTTTCAAAGTTCATTCAACAAACGATTCACAATTATGGATAACCAAAACACATTTTGTAAATAAGTAATGTATAATAAAATCTGCCGTGGAATAAAACAAAAAGCTTAAATTTTTAAATATATAAAAATCATGACGAAAACGAATATAAAAACAGTTAAAATGAACCGAGAACCCACGGCTTATTATGACCGAAACACGTCCTGCTCGAGTCAATGTTAATTCCTGATTGTTAGACCTAACACGTCTTGTTCATGTCAGACTTAAATCCCGATTCCTCGCTTTGCCATAATCTTTCACCTTTGTGCAGTCGACAACCCCACTCCAAGCGCCATGTGTGCGATATGTCCGTAATACATACTGGTTAAACTACCGCACACATTCGCGTATTGTTAACATATTAAGGGAAACATAACATCAATTGTTGTGGAAGTTGTCATATCATGAATGTTGACGGTAAACAAATGAGCATAAGTGATTATGCAAAGTCAGGACGTAGAAGTTAAACTATTTGCCTATATTAAAGGCTATGACTACACGGTGTTACAATATATATATATATATATATATATATATATATATATATATATATATATATATATATATATATATATATATATATATATAGAGATACAGCTTAAAGACTCATAAATCCACTTTCTTTTTCTTCGAATAACTTTTTACTATTTAGAGATACAATATTTTTATCTAAAAATTCTGATAGCACTTTTTAACGTAAAACTTAAATATCTCAGAATTATTCTATGACTATCGGTTATCGAGTTATGACCCCGAACTTTGTTTTTCTTATTCAACGTCAAGTACTATAGATTTTGGCAGAGTTAAATGGCTTTTCTATCGATATTATATCATATAGTATATCTATTTCAAAAACACACAATAAGTAGCTAATTAAGTATAAAATCTAATGTTATACAATAATTTGCTGTGGAAGAATTGTGCTTGATACCATTAAAAAACTAAACGTTCGAAAACAAAATGAAATCACAGAATGAAAACGATCATTTACCTGTGCCACAATATAGTTTATGTTCCTTAAGAAAAGCAAAAGTTCGAGGTTATAACTTGAAAACGGGTAATCATCGAAAAATTCGAAAGAGATAAATTTCTCTGTAGGAAAGTTATTTACTAAAAGAACAGATTTGGTATTATTAAGAAAGTCCACTGTACTTGTAAATAACTTTTTCTTTGGTAAATACATACATATTCCAGACAAAGTTCAAGGACTTGGTTCATTATATTGTTTTTTATAAACGAAACAATTAGATAATTACTTACTGTAATTAATGTCATTATGTAATAATTAACAAAAAAAATTATAATAATAAACATATTTCTGATAAAAATAATATTATGTATTTTTATTTTTTAATTAAATAGCAAAATCGCTCCTAGCCTGAATATCTTTATTTCATTCTTTTAAACATTTTTCAAATGAATTGTTTATTATGTAAGAAAATGGTTTTATGTTACCTATTATAATCATTTATCTAGGTATAAATAACTTATTATTGAAGTGAAACTTCTCTCAGTGGAATAAATTCATCTGGTGAGAATCTGAATGTATAGCGAAATATGGAATAAAACAGAAACTATTCCTTTAAGAACAAAAACTTTATACTTACCTACGACAGAGAGTTTACTCACTGTTCGCTGGTGAATTTGTTTCCAGTTTGTAAACTCACCTAATGTAATCGTAGCCTAGCTAACTGGCGAATCACTTTTCGAAAGCGAATTAAATTGAAAACGGGACTACTTTACTTGCTGTTCACTTGATATTTACCCATTGGCTGGTAAAATTATTACATTCGGGAGTTCTTTTTTAGCGAATTTTCGAATCGAAAATTCAACTATTAACTCCACTGTCATGACGCGACTTGAGTGCGGGACTATGACAGAAATTTGGGAACTGCAAATGACATTCACCAATATATATATATATATATATATATATATATATATATATATATATATATATATATATATATATATATATATATAAAGTGTTTTTCTCGGGACCACTTTTTTCAACCTGCTTGAGATAAAATCCCGAGTTCTATCCAAATGTTTGCTTTTAAATATATTATGAACCATCAATAGATATTTTTCTGTGGCCCAAATTTCAAAAAATTCATTTTTTTTTTTGCTTTTTAAAAAAATTAAACATCTTGAAAAAGGATAAAAAATGGATTATATCGTCGCCGTTTTACGAATTTTTTTTCTCTCTCTTTAGTTTTCATCATAACCACATTAATTCTTATTAAGAAACTAGGTATGACTTTTACCTCTGTTTTACGAAAAAACTCCAGTGGTCATTTTCAGCTGCTCACCCGTTTTTTTTTTTTACAAAATATAACAATTGATAATAATTGTCGTGAGTTTCCATTTTGCATTTTTTTTTAAACAAATACTTATAAACAAATAACATGGGAAGCAGAAGTTTTTCTATTTAATCCTTAAAAGGACCGCTATTCACATATTATATACCATGCAAGTTTTTTCAGAGTTGCCATTTCTATTACAACCAAATTTTTATTATAGAAATGATACTGGAAAAGGTTATTTTCTTGGATGTAATGGAAATGTAACCAAGAAAAACACTATCGGTTGAAGTAGTCTCAAGTACATATGCATATTTTTACCGCCTAACTGGTAAATTAGAGAAAAATTAAAAAAATTAAACTTCGGTAAAAAAATTATTCTTGCTCATTTATGTTGTTAATTAATGCATTAGATAGATCAGTTTTATCGAAAAATTAATATGTAGTCTCATTTAAAAATCTATAAGTTTGTATCATAACTCGAAAACCATAAGAGCTATAAAGCTCCTGACTGTAGCAATCGGCTGCCCCCGTCGATATCTACAACTCTTATTTGAACAATTTTTCGATTAAATCAACGGTTTGGCTGTAATAAAAATGGAAACTCTTGAAAAACTCACACAGTATATTGGAATACCGCTTAAAATCGTTTTTGAAAAGTGAACTTACATCATTTCTACTTTAGTAGGTGCACTTGCAAGACTATGACTTGAAAAATATTTTAATGAGAAACTATACAGATGATTATGTACGTTTCCTTCTAATCGCTCACAGCATCTACAATTAAGAATGATGCAAGCTTGATAAATATAATTATGATGAATTAAAATTTTATAAATAAATTGTTTTTAGAATATTTGTAAGTGTAAATTTTGTCATAAAAAATTGTTTTATTTATATCGTATGCGCTAATCAACTAAGAAAAAATTTATTTGCATTATTAATTTAAAATTGTTGTATTCATAAAAATTTTTTTTAAATACTCAAGTAGCACTCAAGTGCTGCTCAAACATGTTATTCATAATTTACAGTGAGAAAACGTATATTCATAATAATAAAATGTTTGAATATCTGGAGCAGATACATAGTACATATATGCAGTAACACATACTGTAATGTAAAGGTAAGTATACACCAAACAAGAAAGTTGTGCCTTCACCCATTATAGTAAGGCCAAGGCCAACACCGACGAGGGTGGGGGCCCCGTGGTCCGAGCTTAAAGAGGAGTCCTCACCGCTTTTTTTAAAAAAATGCGGTTTATTCCTGAGGTCCGTCAATTTTTCCACGGGCCTGGACACGACTGAAATGTTTCTTTGGAAAATGAACTGCCGCTGTTGGACAGCGGTAGTTATTATATATGGACTAGATTGTGCCTAAAATTAATCTTGATCGACAATTTCGTTAAAAAAAAAAAAAATTAAAAAATTAGTGTTTTTTTGTTATGAAAAATTGTACTCAAACGTTTAAACCCGTTTTCTGAAAAACACATTTTTTTTCAAACACATACAATGAGCATGATTTCCCAAAAGTTACTAAAATTATTTTCAAAATTTTCATACTTATGAGTGAACGCAGAATTTTTACTTTGATAATAATTAGATTCTTTTATAACAAAAAAATAAGAAACAAATAATTTTTTTGTAAAAAAAGAGATAACTTTGTAGTAAAAGTACTACATCTTGAAAACAAAACATATCTTTCTACGTTTTGCATTTACAGATCAACCACTGTAATCAATACCTATAAATAAAATAGAAGGGTCTGTCTGTGATTTTTGAATTTTTAGGTATTAATATGTTTTTCAGTTAGCAAATTCAACATATATAGCAAATCTAATTTTAAAAATTTTTTGTCTGTCTGTTTGTACGAACCGATTTAACTCAAAAACTACTGAAGCTATTGAGTTGAAATTTACAGGGAATATAGATATTAACCTTCCGATCAATCTTAACCATATTTTAATGTGGTCTTCCAAATGGTTATGTACAGGATGATTCAAAAAGAATCTCCATTAAAAGTTTATGGTCTTCTAAATAAAGTAGATTTTTGAAAATTTGGTTTTAGAAGTTTCCAAATATGAAGATTTTAATTAAAATATTTCTAACTTGCTGCCACTTCCGGTTATACCGGAAGTTGACACCAACTTTGCTATTTTAAGTGTTTTTAACAAGAAATTTGAATTCGCTGCGAATTGTTATTAATATTCTATCTGACAGTGGCATTTCAGCTTCCTTGATATGATACAGGGTAGTCACATAAAGCATTTTTTAAATATTTTTTTATTTATTGTGAAAAGCTTTTTTTTAAATGAACCACCTATATTTTTTATTATAACTATGTAAAAAAATGTAAACTCTATCTATTAATATCAGATATTCTTACACCAAAAACTGATATTTTGGAAGTTACATCGAATTTATATAATAAAATGATAAGTTAGGTTTTCCATGGGCACGGTTGACACAAAAACCGCTTGACAGATTTTAGTGAAACATTGTAAATTTATTCCTTAGATGCTTCATCATCTCAACATCTCCAGTCAGAATCTTCACGATATTCTTTATGGAATTTGATATATTCACGACAAAAGTTGATATACCTATCAAAAATACTCATTTAATAATAAACGGAAACAAAGGAAAGAAAAACAATGTTAATGAAGTTTTTTTTAATCCAATGAATATGTTTTTAAGAAAACAACCCAAACATTTTGATTTATTAATATTTTCCTTTTATAAACTGGAAATACATTATCGAAACGGGAGAAAAAATATTCACACTAGAAGAAAAACACGCATTATTGGAACATGTGTCTATTATAAATAAATTCTAAAAAAAGGATAAATAATGTATATTATTCACATTTTATAATTATAATTGACAAATACTGCGATAAAAATGAATCTTAAAATAACCAATTTTTATAACCTCTAAATAATAAGTCATCGAAATAGGTACCGTAAATGAGAAACAATATGCATGAACCCAGGCTCCACACCATATTTTTTGTATTTCTTTTATGAGTACCTATTCTTTAATATATTAAAAATTTACGCGAGGATGATCACTTTATTATAGTAATCAAAAATTTTTGAAAATATCCCTGGTTTTTGCAAAAATAACAGAAGTCATATAATTTATTCTCTGTGGTAAATTGGGGTCAAAAGAGACGATCAGAGGGTGAATAGGGCCGATACGGAGGGCTAATCAAAATTCAAATTGACATATAACATAATATAGTTACTGAAGTAATTATACTTCATGATTTTGTGTAGAAGTAAACACAAAAACTATAGTAAAGTTTATAAAGTATACAAATATCATACTGAATGTGTTTATAAAAATATCGAATGACTTGATAACCTTGAAAGTACTCTGTTCTATGTTCCAATACATTGTAAATAATAAACAAATATGGAATACTATAAAGTAGCGCTCAAATTTATTAATATTCCAATACACTCTTAATCCGTCTCCAATCACCCCCTCCCCCCTTTATACTGATATAGCGTCCCTGTTAACCTTGAACTTCACCCAAATATCAAATCCTCATTATATCCTCTGAATAAAAAATAAAAACAACTAAAAACTTTCTTCAGGTATGTTTCAAAATAACTAAAATTTCGATTAAATGACAATTTATTAATAAGAAAATCAAAATAAATAGTTTTAGATAAAGTTTTAAGAATAACAAAAAATAGCACTGTTTGAAGACCTCAATTTAAATTGACTTTTTAATATTTTTTATCCAACTTCAAACTTAGTCACTTACCTAAAAGAATGATTATTCTACTATAGTTTAAGAAAGATACATATGTTCGCATTTACGCCTAATGTTTTTTAAACCAAGCTAATGAATATCCCTATTCACCCGTCTCTCCCGCTTGAGTACGATCTACGGTGACTTAGTAAACACGTCGTATTCACGCGTTCTCGTTTTTACGTAAACAAATCCAGTACCACAGTGTAAACTAATATACGTAAAATCGTTAGCCTCTAAATCTAGACTAGATTCAATATGGCTACCCTTATTTATCTATAATAAAAATTTTCACATATTTAAATCAAAATTTTTATGTATCAAATTGATTATACTTTCCAGAGTAAAAGAATATTAAGCATCACATAATTTTGAGACTGTACGTTAGTGTTTTAGGTCCAAAAATAAATTAAAAATGTTTATAAACTACATATAAATAATAATTGCGAAAACCAGATCCATAGATTAAAATATGGAACATATATTAAAACGCTTCTGTAAATACCACTTAAACAAAATAAAAAGGTGATTTTTCTGTTCTAATCTATTAATTGGATTAATAAAAATTATTTGTATATTTTTATTATGCTAACTTGGAAAATTCGTTCAAAAATATTAAAATTTATAACTCATGTGTTTTTAATAGTGACCATCCATTGAAATATAAATATACGAATTCAACGAAAATTGTTTAATATATATATATATATATATATATATATATATATATATATATATAATATATATATATATATATATATATATATATATATATATATATATATATATATATATATTAAACAATTTTTGTTGAATTCGTATATTTATATTTCAATGGATGGTCAGTATTAAAAACACATGAGTTATAAATTTTAACATTTTTGAACGAATTTCTTTAACTAAGTAAGGAAACATTAAATGCAAGGTAAATTTAAATTGAAAAACAATCATTCTATTAATAATAATTTTTGTTATCAGAGGTTTCTTTCATAAATAACTTTATTAATATATAAATGTCAAAACTGTTCCAGTATTGGATCGCGTTCCGGTATAGGGGTTTTTACGTTAAATAAATTTTGATTTTATTTGAGAAAAAACTATAGTAAATTTCTGCGATTTTTCCTCGACGAAAGTGCATATAGTTCCTCAAAGTACCTACTCATTAATATGAAAAGCTACTGAATATTTTCATATGAATAACTGAGTGATTTGATATCTACTTTCGATGTTAATACGTTCATTGCCAAGCTAGAAATATAGACTTTGTGAGATCGCCAAATATTTTATGTTAAATAAGTAGGCTTTTATATTTATCACGCGATATCGCGTGATTGGCCATATAGTAGGGGTGGCGAAAATGAATTTCATTACAATAACTAAAATCTATTTTATTGAAAATTTCTTCGAAAAGTTTAAATTTCCTACTTTTTTTTCAAAATTTATGTGTTTTGCTACTTAATCGTTACAACTATTAGCCTAGTAAAGATTTCTACTTGCACCTTGTATGATAAAATCAAAAGCTGACACCGAGTGTACATTTATGTATAAATCTAATTGGGGACCGAAAAATACAGATAAATACTATAAAAATCCGTAACTTAAACATTTTAAGCTAATTAGCAATAAAAATATTTATATCACATTCAATCGCGTCAGACGTAGGTATACGTAAATGTACGTCCACAGTCAAGTTATAATTTCATCATCAAGAACGCCCGGATAATATTTTCGCCATAAATAAAATCAGAAGTATATACTTAAGGAAATATTAAATGACTTTAATTCGTTCATTCGCTATTTTAAAGATCATATTTTAGCAATCAACAACTGTACAAGTGTACCGTGTATATCCATCTTTACATTTATACACATATGACGTACTAAAAATATCATACACGGATATTTTTATAAAACGGCAATTTGTATTCAAATCTTTCGGGAACAAAAATCTAATTTAACGATCTTGACTAGCGTTTCGAGAAGCTCAACGCACAATCAAGTGTAAATTTATTATAAATTATCGACGCTATTTTTTTTTTTTTTTTTTTTAAAACGATAGTATATTTACATTACTCGTAAAGTTGATTAACTGAGCGGAAACACAATTTTATTACTTTATTGGTACTAAAAAACAATACCAAAACAGGCTATTTATGCTGCAAGCTGGCTAGATACTAATAGATAAAGCTATACCTCATTTCAAATACAATTGATCATGAGTTATCCTTAAAAAATTAAATAATCATTTTATTCGAAACAAATCAATATTCTATTCTTCGCTAAAAACAAACTGCAAATTTAAAGTTTACGTAAATGCAATAATGAAAGATATAAAGTCAAGAAAATGGAAATTATTTAAATTCAAAGTGATGAAGCATGATTAATTTTAACTGAAAAGGACCATATTTATGTTATCCTCGGTACACCCAGAGACGAATAATGTTAGCTAATATAACTCACAGATAACATGTTCGTATGATTTCGGTTGTCCTTTTACATTAAGTGGAATATCAGAAAGATACTGGATTAGAACTGTACCTGACTCACTTGAGCGAATCCACTTTAGCAGGCCCGGATCTAGGAGGGGGGGTGCAGCGAGGGCACGTGCCCCCCCTGCAAGATTTTAGGGGCGCCAGAAACGCAAGTTGAGGAGCACCAAAACGGTGAATTTGACGTTTTTTTTTTGCTTGTAATTTACTTTCTGCAGGGAAAAATTTCAAAAATCTCGGTGCGCCAAAACGTTTAATTTGGTGTTTTTCTCGAGCAGGGGCAACGGAAAAGTTTGCTCCCCATCCCCACCCCTTGTAACAACTGTAGGTCCGGCCCTGTACTTTAGTACGATTTTTGAAAACTTTGAACAACATCCAAATTAAACTCTTTTGCCCAAAAGAATGACCGGTTGCCATCAATGACGAAAGAATATATTGTGTTATTGTAAAAGGACCTGTAACAACATTGTTTTATTGAAGCAAAAGTTATGCAATTACTAGACAGTGGCGGCAACAAAATTAAATGTTTATATCTACATGCTTATATCATATTTTACATATATAAATGTAATGTAATTTATCTATACCAATCAAGTTTCAAGCCTTTGTGTACACATTGAATACCGTGAAATAAGAAAATGTTATTTTTGGATTCTAGAATTTCAAAATAAATTCTGTTAGTTCAAGGTTAAATCTCATATTGTAAATTTAATTTAAATCTCATAAGTAACCCTGGGAATACATTGAAACGCACATTACTAACATAGCTGGCTCAAATGTTCATTTGATTTCGATTGTTCTAACTAATATTTTTGTAAGAAATAATGTTATTTAGCATGTTATTATGTTCCCCATCGAGGAGCGGTGAGCTTCAAACAGTTAAGTGTTAACATTTTTGAATAAAATAAAATATTTATTTGTAGATATTTAAACAAATTTGTTCTTTATATTTGTGTATTTAGGTATGTAATTTGCATTTGTTATAATTTGTATTATTTTTTTTAACAATTCGCAATCTTGACTGGTATTTAAAAAATTATTTTGAACATTCTGTAGAAATTCCTGAATCCACTTGTATCTTTTATTTGCAAATTATGAAATGATTGCAAGTTGCACAAATTTTTTTAACATCAATAACAAATGTTCTAAAAATATTGATGTTACATTATATACACTCATGTTAGCTAACTTCGTCAGCTAACAAATGTTCGGGAATATAGTTAGTTTAACGTTGTTAGCTAACAGTTTTTATCTTACTGTGTACCCGGCATTAGATATACAAAAGTGTCAATGAGAATGTAAAGTCCTTCGAGTCAGCGTTCAAAATTTATAGCATGATTTAAAATGTTTTTCTTTCCTGTATGCAGACACTTTGGACCTTTTTTTAGCTCTAATGAAATTTCGATATATTCTACGGTAATTACTGCCAGTGAATAAATGGCAGATATCGGACTTCTTTCGGATCAGACAGTATCGTGTTTAGTATATGCAGGTATACATATTGCACTCAATGTGATTAAGTTCAAAATATTTTAACAAAACTAACGTACACAAGTTATACAACACACACATACATATGTGCATAAAAATATTATTTATACGTATTTTATGTAAACATCCTTTGTAATTTTTTATTTGTTACCTGCACAACTGAAAAGTTCCACTCTAATTTTAATTGACTATCAAAAGCATTTTTGTTTATAGTATGTATGTGATTTATGTGACATGTCATTTAAATTAAATAAATTCATCTTTTTTTATTGTTTTCAATTTTGGGAGATAGAAGTATAGTTGCTTGTCAAAAATTTGTTTTTCAATAATAAAAAATCTTAGCAAATACGTACGTCTTAGCTATTATAGTGGACCGTCTAAGTATTCAACAACTTTTCAATATATTTTACAAAAAAATTTTCCGATTTTTTGAATTTTCTTACTTTCGTCAAATAAAAAATGCCGTTAGTTTTCTAAGTGGTGAAAAATGTAATTTTTGACCAATTATATTCATTAAAATGTCCACAGTTTCATGTAATTTAGTTGTAAAATTTTATTGCAATAAGTACAGTCCTGACCTATCCGAAAAAACCCGGTACCTGATAAATGGTCAGAAAACTATATTACTGCGCACACATTTTTATAACAGTCTTTTGATGTCTATCTAGATTATGAGAGATTCTAGCTCGAAATTTAAAAGCCAGGTAATCATTTAGAAAATGTCTGAGTGGTGTTTGAGAGTGCTGACGAAGAACCTTATTTTAGTTTTTCTAGACGTTTGTCTTAAAATTATTTTCATAATCATCAATTTTTCATTTTATTTGAATCAACGTTATTCCATAAAAGAGTTCTGACGAATAAACCTTTAACTACAAAATTTTATTTGATACGATAAGGTGCTGCTACCTATAACTTAAATGTCGGTTGGGAGAGCTTTGGTCCCATTGACATTTATGTATTTAATAAAGGTCTATCAACTAGTTCCAGTTCGATAAGATTTTTGGCATTGTTCCTTAAAAAATTAATTATTATTGACATGAGTAAGGTCTTTGTTTGTTTTGATGACACGCGTCAAAAATGGAGGTCAGTATTACAGATTGAATTAAATTAATTGATTTTATTGATTTAAATGTATATTCACTTTAATTAAAAAATCAGATTATTATTAGAATATGACTGGTTCAACAAGTTGGTCCACAGTTCAATAAGAATTACAATTATTGGAATGTTGTTTTTAGATTCCATCGTGTAATTAATTTTATTTTTAATTCTTCAAATGGTAATATTACAGCTTCTACTTTTGTTTACTTTTAAAGTTAGTAGTGTTTCCAGAACATACTTTCCTTTAGCATCATGTCAGATCAAGACTTGACTCTTGCCAAGCCAACTTTTGATATCAACAATACCTTAATTAAAATTCACATAGTGATTGAAAAATTATCAAACTGCATCGGCTGGGACTCGAACCCGGAGGCTAGCCAACTGCCTTACCGATTAGGCCACTGTACTGCTGGTTCGAGTGCCACTCCAGTTCGACAATCACTCAATCACATACTCTCTTTAATGCGAGCTGTGAAAAATAAAACAACAATACCAACAAATGTACAAGAAAGTCGTTAGGAACAGAGAGTATAGTTTTTTATTAAGACACATAATATTTAAATCACAGACTATCTAAACTTAATCTTTGATTCTGCATATTGCTCTCTTTATTTCTGATAAATATTAAGATGGTAAGATTAACCAAGAACCGAGTTTCAGACAAATCATATTTTGAAGTTGAACTTCGACATTTAGCTAACGACTGGACATTTATACCGAAAAAATATTTATTTGCTTTAAATGTTTGCAGTTGTTTGAGAATGTCGCTGAATAACATTCATCAACAATAATCCGTTTGAAAATATTTTGTCGTTTCAAGTATATAACGTACCGCATATTGAAAATGACTCCAAGAAGAAAATTTTTTGTTAACGCTGTGTATTTCTTCTTATGTTTATGTTAAATTTGAATGTGCACAAGAAAATGATACGAAAAAAATGGAAAATATGACTGACTTAAAAATAGATGAAAGGAGCCGTTTACTGTAAAATGTTTGCCGTATATATCACTGGAAGACTTCAAATTTTTAACCTTAAGCGTAATACAAACTGCAAACACAGTAAACCCATCGAAATTAGAATAGTGATAGCGATTTGCATTTTACCTATAAGAAATTCTTACTAAATTCCTAATGTATCTTTTCGAATTTCAAATTTATCAAAATTTAACTATTTAATTTATTATAATATTTATTTGTGGTTTGCCAAATCATCGATTTTAACTCACAAAATTTCAAAAAAATTATACTATTAGTATATTAGTCTTTTATTCTTTTTTGCACGTATTGTCTCCGTTAAAATAACATAAAATGTGCCAAGCAACGAATTTCCTTGGATGTACTGACTTTGATCGAAACACTGATAAATGTAAGCAAACATTGTCCGCATGAAAAAAAAAATTATTGTGTTTGCAAACGTTTACAAACATTTATAAAGATTAGCCATTTTTTTACTTAAGATGATCATGAAAATACAAAGTTCTTATTCCTGTATTTATTTTAAAATTGTTATAGCAAATCATAAGTGTAAACGATCTGTCAAATAGCATATTTGTTGACTTTTTGCCACTGGTGACAATATTCTGAGACGCCACATGAAACACGATATTCCTTTTCTTGTCGAATAGTAGAGTTAATACACTTTTACGATAAACATTTATTTTAGTTCACTGAGCCTATCAAAATGACACAAAAGCAAATGGTTTGTGCGTGAGAGTCAACGACTGAAATTCTCGTGCGGCTTCAAATGCGTCTAAAACTTTAAAGCGTCAACACTTTAATTTACCAAAGTACAAACATTTAAAAAAAAAAGTAATATTATATTAAAGAGATGGGCGAAAAATGACTGATCTTTACCCACCTTCTTTTACCCGCACAACTAAAAGTGTTTATTCAAATAACGATTAATGTACCAACTAAAAAACCTTGAAATGTTTGACACCTCGTCTATCCAAAATATCAGATAATTTACGCAATATACCAAGTAATACTATTCTCTAAAAGATCTGACACTATAATTCTCAAGGCAAAATATTTTCATTTGACTATATTTATTCTCCAAAATTCCTTCCTGCACATTTCGTCTTCCTTTCCAGGTTTAAATGAATGACAATCACACCCGTCAAAATTATTACATCTCCAAAAAAAACAAACTTGAAATAGTAAACAGGTGTTATTCAATCATATATGCACACTATTCTGGTACCTGTTTTGTTTATAATCAACACAAAATTTCAATATATGTATATTAATTGTATATATAATTGTTGCAGTTGTTCTCGGCATTCATTAATTATTAATTTATTTTATAAACATCAATCTAACATGACAAGAATAACTGCCCCCTGTAATCCGCAATGGGCAATGGTTATCAATCAAAACACTAATATGGAATTTATCAATATTATCTATTAATATACAGTGACTATCAAATATAATCAGTTATTTGAATATAAGGTATATTTTACTTAAAAATAGAATTCATACTAAAGTTATAAAGACGATGTGTGAGTTTGCTTAGCTATGTAGAAATGAACGCAATAACTATTTACTGGCTCGATTTTAAACATTCCTACACTAAAATGACACGAAAGGTAAACCGTTTCCGATACGTATGTGCTATGTTGAATTCTAACAAAAAAAAATAGTAAGCCTTTTAGAATATGCTATTTTTTTCCGTTTTCAGTATGCTCACTAAGCCGTTACAAGTGTTAATGGTTCGGATTGTATTTTTACGAAGATATAGATTATTGTGCGAAGTTTTATGGGCTAATGCCATTTTCTAAGCACAATTGTGAAGTTTTTAAGAGTAAAAACTCAAAATTGAAGAAAAATCTGAAGGTTATGAAGTTTAACTATCAAATTTTTCTAAGTTCTTAAGATATTTTCCCGTATTGGAAAGTGGCCATAGTAATTTTTTTCGACGTACCACATCTTATGAAATATCATTGAAAAGGATTCATAAAATGAAGCTGAGGTTCTTTTTGCCGTTTTACGTTTTCGAGTCCCATTTACGGTTATGATTTTGAGGTTACTTTTAAAGAAAAAATGGGGTTGCGTTGCATCAGATCAAAAGTGGGTTACGCTAGCTCAAAAATTTATTTTCAGACATAAAATAATTAATTTTTTGTAACAGACATCAGACAAGACTACATCTTTATTATATGTTTGTAACTCTATATTTTTCTTAAAAATTTTTAGAATCAGTTTCTATAGCTTTTAGTCATAGTTTTCGTCGTTATAGTTTTACAAGTTCACCATGTTAAATACTATTTACTGAACTTTACAAGCTTGAATTATTTTTTTAGATTCAGAAAAAAAAGAAATGAAGTCTTGTCAGTTTCCACTGGTCCTGAGAAATGTTATCATGTTTCTGAATGGGTTTTCTTTTTTAACAAATAATTTATTAATTTAAAATAAATTAATATTTCAAGTAGCGCAAAGTAATCCACTCCTATCGAATACTTTGCACCACTTTTTAAAAATTAATAAAAAAAATATTTAATAGTACTAAAACGATTTGTACGAGCTTAGAACAGTTTCTACATTTTTGACTGTATAAGAAAATATCAAAACCGATTTAATAAGTAGTTTTTAATAAATCATATTTTTTACAAGAATATTTTGAAAAAAAAAAACTTCTGAAAGTGCAACAAAGTAATTCCGTGTTATGGTAGCTATTTTTATGATAAAATGTAAAAAATACCGTTGACAGTCCAATACTTTATTCTGAAAGCTACGAAAAACTGTAGCCACTGAGAAACCTAAGTTTAGTGTGTGTCCAACAAACACTTGGTAAATTCTTAATTTTCAAAACATACTAGACATACACCTCATAATATACTTGTGAAGCTAAGGTAGATCACTTGTTTAAAATACATAATTCCTTAAATATCTGTATTACTCGTACATTACATAGTCAAATCGAACACCACTATAATTTTGTTTCACTGTTCATTTGTTTATATATGGAGCGATTGTTTTGTTACTATTCAAAATGTTTAAATATGTAAGATTGATTTAAATTTTTAATTTGTGGTTTTAATTCAACTATTACAGATAACTACAATGCATATGTCGTAATTTTATGGTAAAATAGGTACCAATTATATATATATATATATATATATATATATATATATATATATATATATATATATATATATATATATATATATATTATATGTATATATGTATATATACAGTATTATTCATATTCTCATATTTTCAAGTCATATTCATATTTTTATAGCATATCTAATTTTCATATATTTGGAATTGGCTGAAAACAGTAGAAGTGCCAATTGATGATAACTGGACAATCCAGTTGTTTATTTTAGACCGGGAAATAATAACAGAAAACCTTCCGGGATTTTCGCACTCACGCCTCAGGGAGTAATGAAAGATATGAAAATTTTAAAAAATTTACGGATAAGTTTGAGTTCCGCTCGCGTGGCTTTTATATTGAAAATTAAGTTTCTTTGTCAACTTGCATAGAAAAAAGGGAATTTGATACGATTTTCGCACTTATGCCAACTGAATGTTAGAAAGTTATCATCATGAAACGCTTATTAAAAAAAAACTGGGATAAGTTGCCGGCATGGCTAAATGTGGTTAAGCAATGAAATATTTGCAAAATTTTCCATCGCATAACCACACTTAACCATGCCGCGACTTATGCCAATTTTTTTAATAAGCGCTTCATGATGATAACTTTCTACCATTCAATATTGGCATAAGTGCGAAAATCGTATCAAATTCACTTTTTTCTATGCAAGTTTACAAAGAAACTTAATTTTCGATATAAAAGCCACGCGAGCGGAACTCAAACTTAACGATAAATTTCTTAAAATTTTCATATCTTTCATTACTCCCCGCAGCGCCCGCTCTAACGTTTACGCCGCCCCGGGATAAGGGAATAATTCCGTCCCTGTGAAAAATGGGTAACTTTTTTTTTTCTTTTTGATCGCTGGGTATGAAAATCGCGCCCTCTATTCTTTCTTTTACACCGGCGATCTTTTTTTTTGTCGTCAGCTGTAAAATGGCGCCCCTTTTTTACAAAATTATCACCCTTTAAATTTCCCGCCCCGGGCAAATCTTTTTTTTACTCGTCAATTCTAAAATTGCCACCCTTTTTTTACAAAAATTTACAAAATTCCCGCCCTTAAAATTTTCCGCCCCGGGCAAATGCCCGGGTTGCCCCCCCCCCCTTCTAGCGGGCCCTGTTCCCCAGGGCATAAGTGCAAAAAACGCGGAAGGTTTTCTATTATCATCTCCCGGTCTATTTCTTTATAGGATACAAACAGAATTTTGCACAGCAGATAAGTAATTTCATAGTAGTCGTAGGTAAAAATATTATTGGTGGTATCTACAGAAACATTTGAATTTAACTCTATCGTCTGGAGAAATACAAGTATAATTTAAATTACTAAAATATACTACTACAAAAATTAAGGGAACAAAAAAAAATTTTTTAATGATTTTTGAAGAGCTGTATTTACATGAAAAATGGTCGTATCGAGATGATAAAAAAGCGTTTTGAAGCTCCAAGAGTCTAGTTTTGAGATCTTTTGTCCAAAAAATTTTAGGAGTGACAGTTATCGAGCAATCCTAAGGACTAACACAAAAATTGGAAATAGAAAATTTTTTGCTCTTTTTTTTCGATCTATGGGCTTGAAAATTTTTTTTACAGTAAAGCCATGGTACTGACATGATAGTCTGTTTATTCAGCTTCAAGTTCCTTTTAAAATCTTTCTCTACGTTGGTTTGTTCTGAAGGTATCCAACTTTGAATGCAAAAGGATCCTTTTTGCTTTAATCATCGATATCTCAGTAACCAATGATCGGACAGAAAATTGAAGGGCAGCTTTGGAATCTGGAATAAATTTCCTACAAGGTTGCTGCGTATTTTAGATTAAATTTTTTTTTCATCTTTAATTTTAACCTGAAAAATGTGAAAAAAGGACTGTTTTCTGTATTACGAAAAATTGTCCGCATCCTTGCGAGTATTGATGGGGAATTTAATATTTGTACGAATTTTTATATGTCACTGTACCCCCAATAACCCTGCAAATCGACAGATCGATCTATCGAATGGTTTTCCTAAACAGTTTGTTCAAAATGTCAGAATAAAAATTAAAGGAGCAAAATTGAATGAAAAATTGAATGAAAAATTCAATTTTAACGAATTTCGAAAACTCGAAATTCAGCTATTACAGCAGGTGTCATGACGCGACCTAACCCGAGACCATAACAGAAATATGTTTTGAGGTCGCTATATATATATATATATATACATACATACATACATATATATATATATATATATATATATATATATATATATATATATATATACATATATATATATATATATATACATATATATATGTATATATATAAATATATATATATATATATATATATATATATATATATATATATATATATATATATATATATATATATATATATATATATATATATATATATATATATATATATATATATATATGTATCCGCGCGATAACTCTCGAACGAAACGTTTAATGCTTATGAAATTTTGTGTGCGGACTGGAATCCGAACTCGCTGGGCTAAGTTCTTTAGCCAGACACGTCGGATGGTCGGATGCCCAGAAGTAGGTTTTTCGGGCATTTTTTGTCAACAAAATGAGTTTTTTGCCAGAATTAAGCAATTTTTCAAATTTTTTTTACACAAATCGAAAGTAAAAGGCAATATGCGTAAAAAATGTTTTTACACTGTTGCTCTAGCTTAATTTCTTTTCGAGAAAAACTAGCAAATATGTCGTTCGCCATTTCACTCGCACTCACAGTCTTTTTTTTGTCTCATTTTTTTGCGATGCTACATTGGAAAAAAACAGCTTTATTAGTGACGTGTCATGATTTTTTTAATCCAATTTAACGATTCAGTTATATTCTATCTCTCTCAGTTAAGTAAATCTTTATAATCTATCTACTCCATTTTTTTATCGGAAAATTACCAAGAAAATTTGTTTTATGTGATATGATCAGAATTTAGATTAGGTTTACACCTTACTAAAATTAATAAGAGTTTGCTACAATCGCATAAAAATTACGTTAAATCATATTCAAACAATACTATTTTTAAGTAATTTTCTATCCAAATGACAATACTACGTTATAATTATATGTATAAACATAGCATTTTACTGGTAAATAAATTTGCACTTTCAATTTGTTTTTTTTTTTTCACAACAAAACAAATAATTTTAATTTTTGACAAATTCTATCATATATTTTTGAAAATATTAAATATTTTAAGGCGAAAATATATTTAAAAGCTAAAATTTGTTTAATAAAAACCATACATCTGCTCATTTTACCTCAAAAATGTCGGAAAATACAATATTTTTCAATAATTAACCCAAAAAAAGCATATATAAGAGGTAACTTTTATATTCTTTTTTTTTTTTTGAAAATTTCAAAATAAAATGACGTTTGATAGTAGTGTTACAAATGATTTTTTTTTATTTTGTAGAAGCTGGTAAATAGAAATCGTAATAAATACTCGCCTTGAAAAAATCAAACAAGTATTTAAAACAAAATACTATTTCTTAAAAAAAAATATTAAAATTATGTACAAATGCCGTCCTGATAAACTGATATATTCTGTCCATCTTGAGCGCTGGAGCCGATTTTGAGGAGCTGGATTCCCTCCAGACAAAAGCTCATAGAGAATACACACATTTTTAAAATGTCGGTGTGTGTCCAAGTGTGGCCGATACCGCTTAAGGCATTTAGTTGGTCGGTGTCGGTCACCGAATGCACAACGCATTGTAATGTATTGTTAGACCATTGTTGCTTAAACTGCACGCTGCTCTGTCCGACAATACGTGTATTGTAGTTGTGTGTGTGATGACTGACATAGTTGCAAACATCAAACGAACACCACTACAAACAGTGCGTACCTACACAATATATTAGTGGGAAGTAGAGGTGGTTTTTTGTCTACTATTGGGTTATCACTAGTATAGAGATAGCAACTTGTTTTCTGTGTTGATGTACCTCTGTACTCTGTTATAATTAAATGTCATTCACATGTAGTATTATGGCTGCCATTTTGACGTGATAATAAGAATTTTGAGGTTTTAAACAAATATTAATTAATTATCAATTGTTTTACGTTCTGAATTAAAGCGGATATTCAAATAGTTAGTTCAATGAATTTCATTACATTTCATAAAAAAAACACTTCTACAGATAATATTTAACCCATATAAAAAGGTAATTTAGCTATCCTAATCTCTTAAATGGACTAATAAAAATTATTTGTATGGGTATTTTTATTATGCTAACATAAAACTCGGTAAAAATGTTAAAATTAATAACTCATGTGTTTTTAGTATTGACCATCGATCAAAATAAAACTAGGCGTATTCAACAAAAATTGTTTAATATATATGTGTATTCTTTAAATTAAGTGAGGAAACATTAAATGCGAGCTGAATTTAAATTGAAAAATAATCATTCTATAAATGATAATTTTTGTTATCAGAGGTTTCTTTCAGAACTAACTTCATTAATATATAAATGTCAAAACTGTTCCGACATATGAACGCGTTCCGGTGTAGGGGCTTTTACGTTATTACAAAAAAAAAGAAAAAAACGTTGAATAAAAATTAACTCTAAAGTACTAACTATTGAATGAATTGAATGATTGGACTTTAATTAGAATTACTTATATAATATGGGATGTTATCCTTTATTTTTTTTACAATTAACTTTTGATAGAGATTTTTCTGAATAAAAAAAATGACATCTTGTTTTTATATTTATATTTGCACTCACTAAAGACTGAAAAATAATTACCATAATTTCAATACCGTTACAACGTTTACAAATTGTGTAAATTTATGAAAATGTATAAAGACTTATAAAGAGAAAAATATAAAAAAACAACATTATTTCGGAAAATAATCCCATGAATTGGCCTCTAGAATTCATGACTTGACGCCAATGGATGATCTCCATTGAATATATGTAAAATCTCTATATTAATAAATTAGCAATAATTCACACATTGGATATCAACATAATTTTATTCCTAACTTGGTTCATATTTGTTTTGTTTCGGTTTACAGCTGTATCATTTAAAAAAAAAATGTTCTCCGTATACATAGTGAATATTTCGAATACCTAGAATTCCAGAATAATTAGACACTTTTTAATAAACCTAGTATATTGAGTACCTAGTTTTCCTTTTAGATTAAAAATCTTTTGCTTATATATTTGATGATTACTGGGAATAAATGAATTATTGAATGGTATTATGCTGTCGCGGAATTAAAAAGAAAAATTTCTTGTTTGAATAAATATTATTTTAAGAAATTCTTGTAAATTTTAATTAATTTTAAATAATTCCACTTGAAAATTCAACAAATTAGACATATGTTTTTTGTTATTATTTTAAATTGTGTATTTATATTTTGATATGCTCTAATTTTCCGTATGGAAATTCTTTAAAAATACACAAAAATTCAATTTAATTAAGTATTTGTAAAATGTTTCTTAATAATTATGGGTAAATTTTTTCTTGATATAAATTATTGTATAGTTGTTAATCGATAGTAGAATTAATTGTAAGTAAACTATCAACTACAAAATTTATTTTAATCAACCTACATCGGCAATCTTTCAACCTACAAAATGTTGCAACAAAGTTATTTTATGTAGGTATATTTACAATCGTTAGATAAAAAGAAAAAAATCAAGTTTTGTTAAGGTAAACTTGTTTAAATTCAATAACTGAATAAAATTTAAAACTGTAGACCAGGAATTCCTAAAGTGTGACCCGCGATGCCAATTGCCAGACCATCTGCAATCTTGAATATGTAAAGATTATTTACTTATATTTTTTTTGAAAAAAGAACGTATAAATCTAATTATAGTTACTATAGTTAAACATTTTTTCGTTGGAAAATATGAAATTTTAAATGGAACATAATTATATCGTGTTAATAAATAAATTTTTTGTGTACATTCAGTGGCGTTTAGCTTTTGTTTTCGTGTGAGTTACTTTTTCGTCATAATCAATTATTTATTTATTGAATGATCTGATTTTTATCTAAATCAGCTTCTTAGGTCAAAATAACAAAAATTGTTCAGAAAATGTAATTTAATTTCCGTCCGTGATTTTTCTGTTATCTTTATAATTCGAATTTTGTCAAAAATGAAAAAGTAGTACCGAAATTGAGCAATAGCTGCAAATTTCATGTTTCTGGCATAAAAATTACGAGTTTTGGAAATTTAAAAAAAAAGAAATTATTTTTGTCATGACGTCATCAAGTTCATTTTTGTCTTTTTTAAAACAGTAGCCACAAAAATAAGATGAATTGGATCTGTTTATAAAATCTGGGTATAATCTGAATGCCAAAATTTCATTTTTCCTATAAAAATGGTCAAGTTCGCTCGAAAAATACGACTTATTTCCCAGATGTGATTTTTCTGTTTTTACCCCAACTTTCAATTTGTAAAATAAAATAGTAGGTCGACCAAATATATAATTATATTGTATGTAACACCTACATCATTATTCTTATAGGTTACTTTACGTTTAACTACATTTGATTCTGATGTGAATAAAGGAAAAGGCAAGTGTTGGAAAGTTAAAAAATTTGAAGGTATGAGTTACTATAGCGTTCTTTATACAGGATGTCCCAAAAGTCAACGATATCCCTTAGAAGAATGATAGACCAGGTCATGCCTGCCCTGAATATCAAAGTATCGTCTGGTAGAAGATCGTTGGTTTTCAAGATATTGGCGCGTTTATGGATTTCGGGAAAATCGACAGTTTTAATCAGATTTTTGAGTACCACAGTTGCAAAACTTGATTTTATCAAATTCTATTTTTATTACGCATCCCTAAAGGGTTCTTTTGTAGATCATAATCCAATGTAAGGGAAACAGACCTAATATCTTGGAAAAATTAAACCCTTTTAGGTCGATTCATACATAAATCTTTTTTTGTTAGCTAAATTTGACTCTTCATACTGTAAAAGAAATGTACCGCCCTACTCGGGCAAATTGTGTTAAAAAATTGCTCATTTATTATAGTTTACAAAATGGTCTAATATTTGCTTCGATTTACTTTAGGAAAAAAGTTATCGCTATTTTATTGCAAAAAAAGGTCATTGTGAAATCATTTCAATAATTACTTTCAAATTATTCAGTTACTTGCAGACACTTTTGCGCCTACGTAAACCGAAGGCAGGTGATGACCGAAGATAAACAGTGGATAGGTAGTAGATTTACATTGGTTAGAGTGAGATAGATAGTGACAATAGCAAAAAAAAAAATAGGAATTCGAATGAAAATACTTATTGAATTAAAATAGTTACGGATATTTATTTGAAATTAAACATAACATTGAAAATCAAAGAATGTGTTCAAATTGTCTGCTGGCAAGTTGATTCTAGCCGGCATCTTTTTGAAAAAGATCTTTATATTCGTCTTGCACATCTTGCAATATTTATTTATTGTTCACATTCATTAGTGCAATGTCTTAGCTAATTTAAATTATTTATTGGTTTTGAATAGGCTTTCTTCTTTAAGCAATCCCAGTAAAAAAGTCTAGTGGATTTAAATCCGAAAATCGGAGTGGTCTCAAAATGGGACCAAGGCGATCGATCCATCTCTGAGGATAAACTTGGATTGAAAAATTTCTTACTTCACATACATAATGAGCTGGACAGTCGTCGTTTTGAAGCCACTTTACTCCACGTGTGGCCAAAGGAACATTTCCTAAAAGATTACGGAGTATATTTTCTAAAAAATTGTGACAAATTTCTCCGCTCAGATTTCCAGGCAATTTAAAAGCACCTATTATTTGGCCGTTCAGTGTTCCGATCCAGAAATTCACCTTAAAGTGATATATTGTGACCCTTCTCGTAATTGAATGTGAGTTTTCGATCGTATAACTATGAAGATTGCACATTTTAATAGATCCATCCTTTTTGAATGTGCCTTCATTCATCCATAAATCATCATCTTTTTGTAACATACTTCGGCAAAATTGGACATGATTAGCGTAGTCACGAGGAAGTAACATTTGCACACCCATGTGAATTTATTATCTATCTTCTATCTTCGGTTTACGCAGGCGCAAAAGCGTCTGCAAGTGATTGAAATAATCTGAAAGTAATTATCGAAATAATTTCACAATGACCTTTTTTTACAGTAAAATAGCAGCACCTTTTTTTCTAAAGTAAAGCGAAGCAAACATTAGACCATTTTAAAAACTACAATAAATGAGGAATCTTTTAACACATCTTGCCCGGGTAATGCGGTAGATTTCTTTTACGGCATGAAGAGTCAAACTTAGCTAACAAAAAAATATTTACGTATGAATCGGCCAAAAAGGGTTTATTTTTTCCAAGATATTAGGTCCATCAGCTTTGCTTTGGATTGTGATCTACAAAAGAACTCTTCAGGGTTGTGTAGTAAAAATTATAATTTCAGAAATTCAAGTCTTGCAGCTGTGGTACTCGAAAATCTGATCAAAATTGTTGATTTTCCTGAAATCGATAAAAGTGCTAATATCTTGAAAACCAACGATATTTTACCAGACGTTATTTTGTTATTCTGGTCAGATATTGGTGCGGCACTGAGCTGGTTTATTATCCTTCCGGAGGATATTGTTGACTTTTGGGACACCTGTATAAATTCTTATGTTCCATTATCTAATATGGAACTATCTAAAGGCAAACTATAAAAAATCTTCACAGCATAGTTGACTGTGAAAATCAAACCTCAGCTTACCCAACTAATTTTTGAATTAGGTTAATTTAGCATTAAGGGTACCAATAATAAAGGTTGCCATTTTCCCCTATCCTATTTATAAAAAAGGAAATTAAAAAAAAAAAAATAAAACAGAAAAACATTTATTTTTGTTGATATCAAAAGACAATTCCAGCAGAATCTGTAAAAATCAAAAATATGTTGTGTCGCCTTTTTTAAAATTACCTTGGCCCAGCCTCAGTCACCAAAAAACAGTGACCTCATTCAACACAATGACAATATAAATATTGTCAAAATTATATAATAATATATTTCTACAAGTAATTCGCATTATTATTATGTCAAAAACTATTAATTTTATTTAACAATCAAATAATAACATAGGTATTTGGCAATCAATAAAATCACAAAACACAATGACCGAAAACATCGCTCGCCCGCAAGGTTGATCGCCAGGTACGTAGATATTTAAATTTTATGTAAATATACATATTACTCATATTAGCATATTAGCTACATATATTTAATTGTAGGCCATACATTTTTATTGTCATTTTGGGAGGAAAAGAAAACGTAAATATATACAAGTTTTGATTATCTAGACTAATAATTATTGCTAATTATAATATATACCAGCGTTACAAACGAGTCTACCAAAGTGGGAAAAACAATTATAACACTGATGAACAAAAAATTACATCATTTTTAAGTACCTACCTACATAGGGGAGATTGAGGCTAAATGTTAAGTAGTCAAAACCAGATTTCTGCATTATCTTTTGAATGTCAATAACAGCTACAGAGCTGCAATTTTGACCTTAGAGGACTTTTTTGACTAAAAAGCAAACGACTTTAGTAATGTAAAGTTCAGAAACATTTGATCGTAAATATATTCTAAACCGTGTGTCGTAGCGAAAATGTAACGAAATTTAAGAAGGCTTAAGCGAAGCAAGCTGTAGGTACTCCAAACATATTGCGACTATCAAAACCTACTTTTCGTTATTGAAAATTATCAATATTGAAAATAACGATATTTTTAAAATTTAAATATCTAAATTTCTACATATTTGTTATCATTTTTATTATGAAATTGTCTAAATTTTTTAGTAGCTTCCAGTCTTTTTCCTTTGATAATGACTGATTTAGTTTACGCAATTTTTTTACGATTTACGCGGTGTTTCTCTGTATATCATTCATCGTTTTCATATCCTTTTACATATCTATTTCACTATACAACTCAAAAAGTGGTTTTAGTAGGCTAGAAATATGTTGAAACACTGAGTTTCACTCATGTAGCATAGCAAATTTAGAAAAAAATTCGTCAAGTGCGCGTTTTTGACACGCACTAAGTAATGTCATCTCAGTGAAAGTGTTAATTTATAATTTTTTGGCTCGTTTTTTAAGAAGTAAGATAATAATGTTTCCCCCACTATGATCATACAACGATATTAATATGTCATCCTTCGATGACATAAAAAAGTGCACAAGTTTCGTGGAAACACAAGCTTTATCATATATATATATATATATATATATATATATATATATATATATATATATATATATATATATATATATATATATGAGAAAAATTTGCTATTAATTTTTTTTGATCATTGTTTTAATTGTTTTATCTACAACTGTATGATGTATCGATATACAAATTTTCCGAAAAAAAATTATCAAACGAACTTGTTTCTTTGACCTTCAGTTTTATAAATATATTTCTATTTTACATAAAATTGTCCAAAATACATTATTTTCCATAATTTCAAAAAAATATCTTAAAACATGTGATACAGGGTCGATAAGCTCTGTTTAGTTTGTGGACAGACCAGTACGGTAGCCCGTTACAGGGGCGGACGGTCGACGTGTCACACCAATCCGATCTATTTACTGCGGTCACATTTTGAGTATGATCAACTATCCATTCAAATTTGAAGTGGACAATAAAACCTAAAATGAAAGTTAATAATCCTGATATTTTATAAAACTTTTATAACTAAAGAACAAATATATAGATTAAATTAAACAGGGAATTGTATAATATAAACAACGTTTATATTGATAATATATTGTTGTATAGAATGTCTTAAATAAATATTAGTATAGCTACTTACTATAACCATACAGAGACAATTGACGGCTATGTTTGCAAATAAATATCGTAATTAAGTGTCAGTAGTTCCTGTGAATATTTTTTAACCATAATTTTATTAAAAAAATTGAGTAAAATAATTTGTAAGACTATGATATATATGTGTCATGTGTGCGAATAATAGGATAGATCAAATATTTAATGATATGAAAATATGTGCATACAAAGTTATTATCTTAATAAATAGTTGAACAATCCTTTCAAATGTATATACCTATATGTACCCATAACATATCAAAACAAAATTAATAACAATAATAACAATGTTCTGTAAACCAGGAAAAATTCTAATATTAATTAACTAATCAATTTTCATAATTGTTCGACTGTACTTTCAATTACAGTCATTTTTAAGCTAATTTTACTTACCGCATAGGTATGTGTTTCTCATATTTACGTATGGAGGGGTCAGTGTAAAAGTGAACCAAGTCCATAAAAATGTTTTTTTCTAAAAATGTATTTAAAGTTTAAGAAATTACAACTCTTTAACGAAAAAGGCATTTTTAGAAAAAATTTTTTTTATGGACTTGGTTCACTTTTACACTGACCCCTCCATATTGCACTGCCTATATGTTTTGAATGTCATACATTTAAATCAAGCGTTGAATAAACGTAACTTATGGGCAATTTAATTATCTTAAGTTGGTATCGATATAAGAGTGACGAAACATAATTAACTTTCCAATAGGAAGTTATTGTAATGAGCTTAACCTTTATACGTATGTTTCCGGCGCTTCCACCATTGAAATCGATTGTAAAAAGTAAAATAATTTGTCTATGGATCTTTACAGTCAGTAAGAAACTGTTTAAATTATAAGTTCTCAGTAAAAAAAAGAAAACCTTGGTGCCAAAAACATAAACAACAAGTTCAGGATTTCGGTTAAAGATATAACTTCAAATTACTTCAGAAAAGCCTCAATGTCTATGATTTGATCAGTACAAAATCCAAATTTTTATTCTCTTCACAAACCAAATCTTACGCTAAAAAACTTTAAAGTCATCTTTATCAATCTTATATCCTATATATGTACCTTTATTATTGAAAAGGTAAATATATTTTCAGTGACATCTCATCCCCTTCCTCTTGTTTAATATCTACTTAATAACAAACCAAGGGGTTAAAAAATATTGACGCAAAAAGGGAATACTACGTATTACTTATATTGATTAGATACTATTAAAAGATAAACAGGATTTCGTCGAATTAATTTAATAATAAAGAAGAACTATTACGAGTAAAATAATATGTATTTTTATTCGATAAATTTCAGCAAATGCATTTTTCAAGGTTTCAATCAAAACATTACACCTCTGCCTTCTATTATTATCAAATTGCAAAATGCCTATTTTTAAAAGTTACGTCATTTTCAAAAACAATTTATTTTGAAAAAATGATTCAAACAAGAAACAATTTGGCGCCATCAATTTAAGTAAAACTGTGTCACCAGAAACAATAACAACAACAATACTGACCACACGACACACTCTCTATTTCACTTACCGATTTCGATTGAAAAGAGTTCAAAAAACGATTAAAAATACATGTATCCAAAAAAACAGCGTTATAAATATCAGAGTAAAAATGCACTTCAAATTTTATAAATTACACAGCTACAGTAAAACAAGTATACAATACAAATTATTCGAACACATTATTTAAAATTTTATTCATTTGTTACATTTTAAATTTTCAAAATTGTATAACAATTAAATATATATATAAAACGTTAAGTATAACGAACACATTATTATTTGTTTAAAGATAATTTATTTTTCTTAAAAAATTTCTTAACATTTAAAAACATTAAACCATTATTTTTAATTTGAACTTGATTCTGAAATCGCGCCGTTTTTAGAAACAATAATGGGAACAAATACCCTACGAATTATTAATTCATATCTTCAGTATCAAGCGAACGCATCCACAAATCCAGCACGCACAACAAAACATTCTAGGTTCGTTCATTTTTGTACCGAAAATACACACAATTTTGAAGCGAATAAAAACGAAAACACACGATCACCTACTTACTACATACTTTTAACGAGAACTGCCAGTACGTACAGCCTGAATTAAATGTCAGTACGTCTGTTGAAACATGTCGGACTGTTCCTAACGGGATCATTTATTGATTGTTGGAAAACGGACTGTAATTCAATAGTCATCCTATTTGAAGATAGATACAAACGGAACTGTTAGTTGAAAAAAGAGAGAAATATAATTTTATAGAGTATGTATGTATGTATAATATGTATTTAGCTGGTGTTTTCTGCAAAACAATTTTTGATAGAGAAGATGTTATGCGTGGTTGACTGTATACAAAGGAGATGGGCAGATTACTGAATATCGGTGATGGGCGTCAGCTTGTAACAATGAAATATATAGGAACGCTAGTTCAAAAGAGTTATTGTTATATAATAATTATATATAACTACTTATTTAAGGTATTATGTGATAGTAGAATTTAATTTAGTAACAAAATTTTAAACACTAAAACGTCTTTTAATTCAAATATTTTATAACAGGAGGAATAAACCTTCTATGCGGGTATTAAACTGATAACAAATAAACATATATTACGTTCTTTGTTTCTTCCCGGCGCCGCCACAATTAGGTAAAATATGTAATTTTTCAAAATTTCAATATTCTAGGGTTTATTTTCAGCAAGTACGTGATTATTTATTATCAGAACAATTCAAATAGAAGACTCCCATTTTTGATGTCAAAATAACCAAATAACGAAATTTTTAAATAAATTTAACTTTTTTATAGAAAGGACTATTTTTTCCGAGGGTTAAATTTTACCAAAAATAAAAAGACCGATAATCGAAACGTGTACCTTGATTCAAGTTGTATAGTTCTGTAACTTATATTTTGATTGGTAAAGTTATAAAATGTTCAATTCCCAACACCTCCACCATTATAATAAAATTTTGATTTTTTTAAACATTTAATATTTAAAAGTGGTTTATTTCCAATAAATGGATTGCTTTGAAGATGATTTTTTATAGCTTGATATTTTTATGATAAAACAGAGAATATTCGCCATAATAGACAATTTTTGATACGAAACAAACATTTTACCGTAATACCTTCTTTCTGTTCATTTGACTTTATTTAACTGCTACGAGATTGTATCAAATTAGGTAGATTTATTTTATGTTTTTAGGTAATTAGGGTGTAAAATTTATATTCTTGCGGTAAAGAACCATTCCTAAATTACTTAATTCCTTCCCGGTTTTAGTTCGAACTATTTTCCGCTATGTGTATCCTATAATGCGGTGGCAAATGAAATAAATGAAGAAATATGTAACACATCTCTGACTCCCTCTGCCCTCACGTAGGCCAGCATAAGTTTCTTCCTAATTCCTGCCCTCATTAAACAAGATACGTGCAATGGGCTCTCTCAGATAATAATATTTTTTATCACGTAAATTTCAGTTTTTCTTTAATACTTATTCCAACGCTATTCCCTCTTTCATCTTTTTAAATCTCATTCCTAAATTCCTAAATCTTAAAAAGTAAATTTTGAGAGTTAACTGTACTTTCAATAATATAAATTAAAAATACCCCTGTCGCAACATCTGCACAACATAGCGAATTTTCAAAGATTAGATACTGGTGGATCTGATACAACAACCTGTATCAATCTAAAATAGTTTAACTCTGTGAAAAAACTTTTCAAAATCGGTTGGGTGATTATTTTTTGCTGCTTTCGGATCCTCAGACTCATATAATATACTTAGTACATATAAATTTAAAATATTTAAAATTTTTAACGGTGAAAAAATTTCCAAAATCGGTTAGGTAGTTTATTTTGGAACCTCAAGACCGTGGCGGACCTCATATAACAACCTATATTCATCTAAAATAATTTAGCTCTCACACAGTGAACAAATTTTTAAAATCGGTGATGACGCGTACCTGAAAAATTATTTAATTTTTGTTTTGAAAAATAAAACAGATATACTCGTAAATATTGTTATTGTCATGATAAACACAATGAAACATTTATCGCAAAGAAATTCAGCAAATGTCTTAACTTTTCTCAGAAACTATTTCATTTAGAATAATGGTAGAAAAGCTTATTTTATATAATTGCGCTCTTTATGATGGAGTAAAAAGAATTTTTAAAAATTTTTGAATTCTAGTCAATTTTTGCAAAAAACCACCCGAAATGGCGAAAAATACCAAAAAGTTTTGGTATTCTTCGTCATTATTCTAAGAATCGGACGCTTATGACTGACATACTCATCAAAGGATTTGGGACTTTTAACCTTTCTACCAAATTTCGTAAGAATTCTCGATGTTTCGTTCGACAGCTATCGTGGTCACATATAAATACCAATATACATACAATATATATATATATATATATATATATATATATATATATATATATATATATATATATAATTATACAGTCGACTCTCGTTAATTCGAAACTCGAGAGACTCTTAAAATAGTATACGAATTATAGAGAGGTTCGAATTATCGCAGGTAACAATTTTAATTTTTTAAGCATTTGCGATGAATAAACTTGAACTTATCTCAAAATGTACTTAGAACATTTCTGTCTATTTCTCTCTGCAACTTTGAATTGTCGAGTGTTTGACGCTGATGAGTTCGAATTAACGCGTGGTTTTGTTACCTAGCAATGATTTTTTCATTCGAATTACCAAGTGCATAAAAATGTATTGATTTAGTTCGAAATATAAAGAGATTTTGTAGGGAACTCGTGATACCTTTGAATTGTAGAGAGCTTCGAATTATCGCAGGTTTGAATTAACGAGAGTCTACTGTATATAAATTTATATAGGTATATATAATTATATATAAATTTTATTGAAGGTTATTTTCGTGTTCTAGAAGTCAAAACAAATTTCTGTCATAGTCCCGGGGTCAAGTCTTACCATGAAACTATGAGAACTACTGTAATAGCTGAATTTCCAGGATGGAAATTCGCTGAAACCTAATCAATGTAGGTATATAATGTATGTATTATATTCGTTTGTGGTAAAATTTAATTTATTTTTAAAATGATACAATAAATCGATTTATTAAAATTGAACCGTTTTTCACTTTTCAAATTTTTTTTTTATATTTTTTATATTTTTATTTAATGTTAATAACTATAGTCTGATAAACAATTTGATTAAAAGTAATGATAATGTTAAAAAATAATAATTTATATTAAAAAAAGAAATATTGTAATCATAATGGGTGTGCCATTTATAAATAAAATACACCTTTATGAATTTTCTAAGTAATAATTATAAATGAAACAAAAAAATTAAATGTCCAGAAAATAGGGGAAAATTATATTTATACATATTTCCACACCTGTTTGCTCGTCCACGATTTTTTTTTTTACTTGCGTGTTTATGAATGCGTGTTATTTTGAAACTAAACAGACCAAGGGTTTCAGTGCAACGTGAAACCTAGATGCTTATTTACCTAAATTATTTGAATTGGATTTTTGGACATCAATATTATATTGGCGGGAGCGCTAATGAACACGCCTTTACAAAACAGGTGGTAATAATTTGAATATAACAATTTTAAATGTCACTTCAAACGACATCTGATTTTAATTGTATTTTCAGAACTGTTTACAATAATTTTTCTTACACAAGGAAACATCATTTTCCTCATAAAACATAAATTTTTTACTGAAATCAATTAGCTATACCTATAATTAAATATGCACAGACGTCAATCATATTCTTCTACATACATCACGTAAGTACATTAAAGTCAGTACTTCAGCTATTACGTCTGTAGACAAAATATCTTGTTATGTATATAATATTGTATAAATATAAGTATGGTTGATTACTAAATATAGTATAAATAAAGGAATAATTAAATTTAAACAAACCTTTTATGTACGACCAGCGTAAGTGAGCATAGGAAGGAGTAACAGGAAACGAAATAGATATCTAGACAATAAACCGACAGACAGACAGGCAGACAGACGAACAGATATATGTGTATACATAATTATATTGTAGTGTATTGTAGAATAATAGTTGCTATATACAGGTTGTCTTTAATAGGTTTTCTAACATGAGATCACGTAATTGGGAAAAGGTAGAGATTCAGTTAAATTGGGTGCTATGCAGAAGTACTATAGATATGTAAAATATTGCCTTTCAACTTGCCAGAAAACCCATAATCCCAAGTTTCTTTTTCTTCCAATAACTTATTACTATATATTAGAGCTGTGGTATTTTTATTTAGGTTTTTTTTTCTTTTTTTTTTTTAAGTGGAATTTAATTCTTAAAACCTTTTTAAAATATTTTTGTAACTATTCGTTTTCGAAATATCATGCCAAACTTTTGTAGTTCTTAAGGAACGTCAACTAGGTTTCAATTTAGTGAAATGCGTTTTTTTCTTTAAATATCGAGATATCATGTCATATCTACATTGGAAAATCCTTAAAAATCTAAAAAACTTATATGCACTTTGCAAACATTCTCCCCCCAATAAAATTGAGAAATAAACAATAATTTTTTAAAATCTTTCAAATAATTAAAGACATTAGTGGATGAAGTGTTATGTATATTTTTTCAAAATTCATTTTTTGCAAAATTTTGAAATATCCTATGCTGAACTACCATATACTAAAATTTGGTTTCATTACGTCCGATAGTTTTGTATAAATTCAATAATAAACATAAGCATTGCATGGGAAGTATATATGTAAATAAAAACTTTCAAACACTTCTATTGTAAAATTATAAAAAATTGTTTACGCAACACCTTCATCTACTCATGTCTTCAATTCTTACCATACCAGATATTATACACTTAGCTGTGCATTTAAATCAGTGATCAAAAATAACTTTTTGCAATTCCGAGACTAATATAAGTTACTATTCCATTTCTCTTCTATGATATCTGAACATGCTTAATTTCATGTGCCCAGAAACTCGGTGTCATTCGAAAATCTCGTTCCTTTTGAAATATGACAGTTACCAGGTGCGAGATTAAAGCTTGTAAAATGAATTTCAAAATCTTCATGCCCGCTTCCTACAAAAATTTTCCATTATGTCGAATTCAATATGCAATGGCGTTGTTGTAGTAACAATAAACGATTTGGGACGGAGTTCATGAAACTTTTTAGTGATCCAAAGTAAATATTCGTTTATGTATAAAATATCGATAATTTTATCCAACACCTTTTCAAATACGTTGGATCAAGCATACTTAAATCTCCCAAAAAATAAATGATAATATAATATGTTTTACTATTGATTAATCGTATAACTAAGCGTATAAACTGTTGGGAAAACAAGTTTAAAAGATTTAATAAACAACATCGTACTGCGAGATTTACTTACGATGACCTATATAATTGAAAGTATTAAAAGCTAATGTCATAGGCGGCTTAAAACACGATCAGTAATACTGTCAGTATCTACTGACAAAAATAATGAATCATTATTTTTATAATATAAATTCTAGATACGAATACTTCAGTATTATCAATATACGATCAGTAATAATGTCAGTATTTCTAAATACTGACAGTATTACTGATCGTGTACAGGCCGCCATACAATAACTTACCTATCAAAGAGAATTTTCTCTTTGTAAAATTTATTTAGTTTAGTGACTGCGTGCTTTACTTCATAACACGTATTAAAAATGACAAAAGATTTAATAAAAGCTGGGGTGCCCAGAAATCAGCTGGAAATTTAGTAATTATTATTTCGTATATAGTAAGTGAATCGAAATTTTAACTTTCAAATAAAAACCTCTGAAGAACCTTCTCACGTCGACAGAGAAAAATTTTTCTCCCAAATGACTAATCAACGAATATTTTTTCAGTAAAATGCTAATCAAAACTACGTATTTGTTGGTCTTTTTAAAAAAAAATAATAAAAACAATAATATTTGGTTGTTTTTTTTTTTTTGTAATATCATACTTGTGAACTAAATTTTTTCACTGTATAGTCCACTATAGATACGTATATCAACCAACCACATTTACAATTCTTTGACAACATTTTTCACTTTGAACGAATCGCGGTCCTTCCATACTTTATCATACGTTATTATAAACCAAATACATAGTATACGAGTAAGCTAACTGCCATTTAAAATGTTATATAAAAACGCTGAACATAATATGGCTAGACAGACTAAAGACCATTATCCACAATTTTTACTTTGTTATATTTTAAAATATGTAATTTTCTAGGCCCTCCTCGCTTCCTTTCGCATTTGCAAATCCCTCGTTGTATTTTGAGCGAAGGACTTAGTGTAATGGTAGGCAATTATTTTGGAAAGGGTTTAATTTGTTTGCTTTTTTGCAGTATAATTTAACAATTTCCATCTTGCAATTGTTGCAATGCCTACAATATAATTTACGTCAACTACTCTTCTATACTCAAAGAAAACATGATTTTTACAATACATAAATACAGTGTTATTCAAAAACGAAACAACACTAAATGCAGTAATTTTTGTAGCACACTGTAGTTCATATTATAAATCGAATTAAAATACATGTTAATGTGACATAGAATGTTAAAATAAGTTTTTTTTTTTGCAAATTAACCTTTCGAACTCAGCCTTTTTGATGTAATGTCACTCATATTATAAATAGGTTTTATACACACACAAGCGTGAGTCCATTGTTCTTGTTTTTATTGGTTGATTGATTGAAAATATCATATGGTTACCAGTGCCAATATTATTTACGCACACGTGTACAAGGTCTGGAAGTCTAAAAGTACAAGATGTTTTAAGAAAAAAGTAGTATCTTACAATTAAGAAAGAGCCTACAATTTTTTATGGTAACCGATACTCCTGATTTCGGGATATTTTACTATTCATTAATTACTATTTAGTGTTTTTCAATGCATAATATTTATTTCATCATTTTTTGACATTTTTCAACAAAATTAAAAAATTTGTTTTTCTACTCCAGTTGAAGAACACACTCATTATAATTATATCTGTTAATTGTTGAGAAAGTTAGGTATTATTCAAAGGCGTAGAGGAATGATTATTACTCAATAGTTTTTTGACCAATGAAATCACAGTTTTAACCATTATTCAATGGGTTTGCGATTGTTTTATGAATAATATATGTATCAAGTTTTAATTTATGTTGCGTAGTAACGTGCAAGTAAACAAAGTAGTATATATTTGGTTTTGATCGTTTTATACATATTATACAAACATTTTTAATGAAATTAGAAAAAGAGTAAAATTTGATTTAAAATTTATATTCAATTTTATTTAAATTAAAAAAGAAAATAGTTGTGGAGTAAATATCGGATTCTACCCTCTTGCAATGACTATTACTCACTCAGATGCATTACGCCACTCGCCTTGCAAGCTCGGCTCGTGCCGCAATTTCATCTTCGTGAGTAATAGGTATCATTGTTAGCTCGTTGAATAATATACTATTATTAATAGGTAAAAGTATGTACAGTCAGATTGACTAATTGCCAAGAATGAAAAATTTTTATTATCTTAGCTAAAAAACAATTCTTTATTTTTTGAATTGGGAACTTCCCCTTAAGAGAGTATTCTAGTTTTTTTTTCTTTTTTTTTGCATATTGTCATAATTTAGAGGAAGGAACGAAGCAGGGATCACTAATTACAAAAATGTATGTATAAGACACCAAAAGTGACTCAGACTGCCCGAAATGAAAACATAGTTTCGTTTTTCTCGAAACTATGTTTTTTGAAACGGTTGACACGATATTTCAAGTTCTAATGGACCGATTGCTTTAAAATTTTGTAAAGCTTTTTAATATGCTCAAAATTCGTTTGATGAGAGGTTCTGTGAATTTTTTTTTTACTACTTTTAAAAAATTCCCAAAGATGAAAAAACGATGGAAAAAAAACTTTTTTTTTCACATGGACGCCGTTTTGTTAATTTTTTTTTTCAATTCGCTCCCATCAAACGAAAATGATGTCCTTACTCTTTATGAATTCACTAAAATTTTGTGTTTCATATCACCGACGGGGTCGGAATCATGCCAACCAGGGGGCAGCTTCTTTTTAGAGTTCCTACTTTTTCAGCCTGTACTTTTTTCAATTTTGGCTTTTTTTTTACATTTTTGTACTTTTCAAATGTTAATAAAAAACTGATAAAAAACCGATAGTAAAAATGTTTAAGGTTTTTTATTTATTACGTCTGGAAAAACACCTAAAATTTGGCCCTTTAGACTGGAATACTCCCTTAAAAATTTCCTACCAAAGTTTAAAAAATAGTCTGTGACAGAACACTCAATTCTTTAACTTTCCACGTTTTTCCAGAAAAAGTAAAATATTCCTGATATAACATTTTGTTGAGACCTTTTCAAAAATAATTTCTTCAAATTTTTTATTCACTTTTTCTTAGAAAAAATCTTCAACCTATCAATCAAGATAGGTACTGTAATTGGAAACGAAATTGATCACTAGTTTTTCTCATATTTCCACTTTATTACATATTTCCTCATATAGATGCCTCTACTTTCACCGACAATTAATTAAAAAAGGGAAATTATCATTCTCTCGTAATATGACTTTCAAATGAATACAGGTTTGGAAATCATGGATTTTTGAGTTTCAGTATTGAAAAGGTTCATACAAGTGGAAAAACTCATTAAGCAAACTCTTATATAACCAAATTTCTAAGCAATCATTAAAAAAATTCCATTGATATCTTTAGGAGTACTTGTACACACTGCCATGAAAGGATAGATAATTTTCGAATCTGTACACAACAGTTCAATATTTTAAAATCAAATTGACTAGGCAAAACAAACTCAATAATTAAAACGGGGCACTCAATAAAATTATTCCATAAATAATTAAAAAATTAAATTATGGTAGGTATGTAACTCATAAGGAATGTTACGGAAGTGTTACCCTGCGATATCGTTCATTTTAAGATATATTGTAGTACGTAACAAAGTAACAAACATATTTTAATTGTACGTGCTCAATCACATATTTAGGGGGTAAAAGACTCCTTAAAAATTTGCTGAAAAATCATATTTTGGTATTTTTCTCATACTAGTCCTTAAGCAATTTTGATGAAAAGTGGTCAAAAGATTTAGACTGAGGTTACATTACAATAGAATCTTTTTCATTGGAGTCACTTAATTTTTAAGGGGTTAAACATCCCTAAGAGCTATGATTTCCCTAAAAAATTTTTAATAAACCCACTCTTAGGGATGTTTAACCCCTTAAAAATTAAGTGACCCCAATGAAAAAAAATTCTGTTGTAACGTAACCTCAGTCTAAATCTTTTGACCACTTTTCATCAAAATTGCTTAAGGGCTAGTATAAGAAAAATACCAAAATATGATTTTTCAGTAAATTTTTAAAGCCATATTTTACCCCCTAAATATGAGATTGGGCACGTACAATTAAAATATGTTTGTTACTTTGTCAAGTACAACAATATATCTTTAAATGAACGAAATGGTAGGGTAACACTTGCGTAATATTTCTTGCCAGTCCGATTAACTTCCATTTTTTGATTTCCATTTCAAAATTGAAATTGGGAAAACAAGGCTCCCTTCTCGGATTTTTCAAAAACAATTTTTTTCTCAGAATACAGGTGACGAGCAAAAAAAGCAAAGAAAACAGCCTATTGTTTTCTCTCCACTTTCATCAAAGTTTTATTAGTTTTTCTCTGCACACCCTTTGCACCATCTCTGATTTAAAATGTATCTATGTAGTCAGTGAATAAGTTTATACCCCTGTCGCAGCATCCTGCATAACATAGCGAATTTCCATTTACAAAAGTACGTTTTTCTCGGAAACTAGTTGATATAGAGTAATTGTAAATAAAAAAAGTCTTCTTTATGTGATTTTTCCGCCTCATTCCGCCCAATTTTTTTCACGAAAAATGTCCAAATCACCGTAAATGTTTTCACGAAATTTCTTAAAAATGGGATGTTTCGTTCTAGAGTTATCGTGCGGACACTTAGTAAACATATATATAAATGTGTCCGCACGATAACTCAAGAACGAAACATCTTATTTTTAGGAAATTTCGTGAAAACGTTTACGGTGTTTTGGACATTTTTCGTGAAAAAAATTTGGCGGAATGAGGCGGAAATTTATATTCAAATATATATTCAAATAACTTAACGTTATTTGAATTTTTTTTATAGAAAGCTGGATTCGGTTAATGTGCAAGAATCTTGTTTTTAAATTATTTTCAGTAAAATCACTTTGGGAACATATTCTACACATAATTTGCTATCAATTTCGGCAAAAAAAATCGATTTTTTTATCAAATCTCAAGTAAACCTTCCCTTAAATTACTTTCAGCAAAATCACTTTGGAAACATATTCTACACATAATTCGATTCGTTGATAGTCGTTAAAAAAAAATCGATTTTTTTTAACGACTCTCAAGTAAACCTCCCCTTAAAATAAAATCATTCCCTCACCACGTTACAAAATATATTCGATTTGTTATCGTAGCTTTTGACTTATTTGAACGCACATTTAAGTTTTTAAAAGCTGGTAATACTGCTAATAATATCAAGATGGCTAATTTTCGTAATATCGAAACAAGTTGCTGCAAAAAATTATTTGATTTAAATAATTAAAACACTACATTTTTCTCTATCTCCCTCACTGTGTATATTTAACGGTAGCTTATTGTATTATTCGAAAGTTTTAATGATTTTTATTGTGTTTTGAGGAGTACAATACATCTACAAAATGCTAAAACAATTTTATGTTATGTACGATTGGTGTCAGTGCCGCTTGTTCAAATCCATCATGCCCTTACCGTCATTCCGTCACACTAGACATGGCATATTAACTGTTTGGGCACATTTAAAACCCATATTTGAGTGGAAAAACGTGAAAATTACCAACAAAGAGATTGCATATGTTGAGTGACAGGCATGTTACGTAATATAAAAATACCTAAATATTTGAAATAGTCTGTCGTAATCTAAAAATAATTTACCCAAAAATTCACTTCTCATAGCATTGTTCAGAGCTAAGGCATTGCAAAGAAGCACCTGATGGCATCGAAGAAACTCTGAAAAGAACAGTTGACAAAACTGTAGCCGAAGGTCACAACATCATAGACTTGAACGCGTTGAAACATGTTCTTCAAACCAGATGTCCGTATATATATATATATATATATATATATATATATATATATATATATATATATATATATATATATATATATATATATATATTTATATATATACATATATATATATATATATACATATATATATATATATATAATATATATATATATATATATATATATATATATATATATATATATATATATATATATATTCCCGTTACCTTTTAATATGTGCAGGGCACCCCCATGGAAGTTAAGAGCTGAAATTTAGTAAGTGGGGCTTATTCCGATTCACAACAATACTATCAAAGTTGGGTCAAATTCTGCGCAAATTTTGGATCCGACCCAATTTTTAAGGGGTTGGTGGGGGCGGTAAAACAATAAAACTTTTCCAAACCGGTTGCAAATAATGTTTCAATTGTCTACAACATATCCAAAATTCAGCTTCCTAGGATGGTTTGGAGGAAGTAGAGGGGAAAAAAGTATTTTGGCTGGATCTAACATGTCCACCGCCCCCCAGAACTAACGCAGAGGGTTGAAACATGGTGCATTGATAAAGTTCGTACATAGGTTGTGCTTTTCGGAGGTTTTAATATTTTACTAATATTTTACCCCCACCCCCCTCATTTTTAAGCTACAATTTCATGCTTTTTTGACGTTTTCGAAGTTTGTATCACTCGCACAGGTCACCCAAATAAACCTAGAGGCCTGAAATTTTGTATTGGGATTGAGTTAGTATCAAGGGGGTGCCTTTTGGAGGTCTCAGCTTTTAACCCTTACCCCCACCACTTTTATACCAAAAAGAACATGATTTTTCTTGTTTTCTAACAGTTTCGCTCGGGTCAAAATCTCCCCAAATAAACCTAGAGGGCTGAAATTTTGTGTACAGGTTAAGCTAATAGCCAGTCACTGCTTTTTGGAGGTTTCAACTTTTAACCCTTACCCCCACGATTTTTACGCCAATATTTCCTTGATTTTTTTGCTTTTTTTCTAACACGTCTAGAGACTCTTTAAGGAAACTCTAGAGGGCTGAAATTTTGTACGTGTATTGAGTTAGTATCCAGCGAGTGCCTTTTAGGAATTCCACATTACTTTTCCCCCCACTTCTCCCATTTTTACATCGGAATTCAATGGTATTGTTAAATGTGTTTTAAATGCATTATTTTTATTCTAATACAAAATGGGCGAATAGTAATTTTAAAAAATTTAAAGAAAAATTAACTTACTTTTATGACAAAGGCAATACACAAATATTAAGTAATTTAAAATTGTTGTTAAAGTCACTGTTTATTTATAAAGTAGGAATTTTGGATTTTTATTATTTAGAAAATAGAAATTTTGGATTTTTTTGGAAAGAAAAAATATCTTCATAAAGACCTTCCAGTTTACTATTTAAGTTCTTTTTTTAATATTAGCGAATTTCCAAAACTGGAAATTCAGCTTTTACGCCAGGTGTCATGGTGCGACCTAAGCCCGGGACCATATCAGAAATATGTTTTGAGGTCCCTAGAATACGAAAATGATATTCACTAAAATTTATATATATATATATATATATATATATATATATATATATATATATGTATCCGCGCGATAACTCTCGAACGAAACGTCTAACGCTTATGAAATTTTGTGTGCGGACTGGATTCTGAATTGGCTTGGCTAAGTTCGTTAGCCAGACACGTCGGATGCCCAGAAGTAGGTTTTCTGGCCATTTTTTATCATTCGATCCTATCATAAGGCAGTTCGATTTTTACATCGTTGAAAAGGAAAAAAAAAATTATGAAGAAAATATTCTTATAATTTTCTTTCTATTTTAAGTATTTTTCGAGAAAATGTAAATTTTCACTTTTATTCTTTCTTTGTTAGTCTAATAAGTAATTTATATTTATATCTCAGTTTTTAATAAGTATAAAAATATTTCACTTTTTTATTAAAAAATTTTGTGAGAACAAGTGAAAACTATTCACATATATGAGATATAACACACATACATGTATAGAGTTTTGTTTCTCATTTATTGCATTATAATTAGCATGGTTCTATTCCATGTTAAAAAATGTAAATTAAACAGATTTTCTAAGCTAATGTAATGAAGAATTTTTTTTTTTTTTATTGAATTTTTAAGTAAACAAGAAATTGAAGATTATGTTATGATATAAATATTATTAAATATAAAACAAAACAAAATCTGTACAATGTACATATGTATGTACGGAAAAATATTTTGAATCGATTTTGAAAATTTTTCCACTAATAATTAATAATGTTAAAAAATTAAACCATTTCAAATGGATTTAAGGTATTTTATGTGAGGTCAAGGTTTTCGGGACCTAAAAAGGCCAGAAATTAATTAACCAATCGATTTTAAAAAATTTTTCACAGTTAGTAAGTTAAAGTATTTGAATTAATTAATTAAATGATGTCCGCAAGAAGCTTACGGACTGCCATAAGTTATATGAGATCCTTAGAACCCTTTTCTTACTGTTAGAGTACTAGACTTGTATGAGTTTCGCCAGGATTTACTGATCCCATAATTGTAAAAAATAAACTAAACCACCAATTTTAAAAATTTCTTCGCTGTTACAGAGCTAAACTATTTTAGATAGATTTAGAATACATTATGTAAGGTCCGTCAGGGTCCACAGGACCCAAAAGTGTCAAAAATAAACTAACTGACCGATTTTGAAAATTTTTTCACTGTTACAGAGCTAAACTATTTTAGATAAATATCGATTACGTTATGTAAGGTCCGCCTGGGTCCATAGGACCCAAAAGTGTCAAAAATAAACTGCCTGATCGATTTTGAAAATTTTTTCGCTGTTACAGAGCTAAACTGTTTTAGATAAATATAGATTCCGTTATGTAAGGTCTGCCAGGGTCCATAGGATCCAGAAGTGTCAAAAATAAACTAACTGACCGATTTTGAAAATTTTTTCACTGTTACAGAGCTAAACTATTTTAGATAAATATAAATTACGTTATGTAAGGTCCACCAAGGTCCATAGAACCCAAAAGTGTCAAAAATAAACTAACTGACCGATTTTGAAAATTTTTTCACTGTTACAGAGCTAAACTATTTTAGATAAGTATAGATTATGTTATGTAAGGTCTGCCAGGGTCCATAGGATCCAGAAGTGTCAAAAATAAACTAACTGACCGATTTTGAAAATTTTTTCACTGTTACAGAGCTAAACTATTTTAGATAAATATAGATTACGTTATGTAAGGTCTGCCAGGGTCCATGGGATCCAAAAGTGTCAAAAATAAACTAACCGACCGATTTTGAAAATTTTTTCACAGTTGGGGAACTAACTATTTTAGATAGACATACATTACGTTATTTAGGGTCCGCCAGGGTCCATGGGGCCCAAAAGTGGTAAAAATAAACTAACCGACCGATTTTGAAAATTTTTTCACTGTTACAGAGCTAAACTATTTTAGATAAATATAGATTACGTTATGTAAAGTCTGCCAGGGTCCATCGGATCCAAAAGCGTCAAAAATAAACTAGCCGACCGATTTTGAAAATTTTTTCACTGTTGGGGAGCTAAGCTATTTTAGATACATATAGATTACGTTATGTTAGGTCTGAAGTGTCAGTAGGACCTAAAAGTGTCAAAAATAAAATAACTGACCGATTTTGAAACCTTTTTACTATTACGGAGGTAAACTATTTTAGATAGGTACAGGTTGTGTTATCTGAGATCCACAACTGTCCTGCGGATGCAAATGCGGCGTAGAATGCTACACAACGGGTTTTGAATAAATATATATATATATATATATATATATATATATATATATATATATATATATATATATATATATATATATATATATATATATATATATATATATATATATATTTTACATAAAGTCCGCCTAGAATATACGGTCGAGCTGATTTTTTAATGAGGTCCACCGAGATCTTGCAGATCCGAAAACGCCAGTAATAAGCTATCGAAAAGATGCTAAAAAATTTCTCACTGCTAGAGAACTAAATTATTTTAGATGGATACAACTATGCTGCACAAAATTCGTTCGGGTTCTTGGGTCCCCAAAAATACCAAAACTAATTACCCAACCGATTTTAAAAATTCTTTTACTCTTAGAAAGCTAAACTATTTTAAATAGGTACAGGTCTTAGATGAGATCCGCCAGTGCCCAAGATTTGGAAATTCGCTATGTTATGCAGATGCTGCGACAGGGGTATTTAATATTTATATATAAAACACAAAGGCAATTGGCGGATAAGCATGGGTAGGAATGCCCTCGTACGAACTGTGTTGGCTTTTTTCCTGCTAACTGCTGTCGGCACAAAATTGAAATTTACTGAGATACAGCCCTGAAAAACTTAAAAACTTTTTTTAAAGCCCCGATTAGCCGGACACTCATCATCAGTTTTGAAACCACCAAAATGACAAATCGCTTGTAGACTTTGAATTACATTTCGTTTGTAGACATTCAATACCGAAGATGAAGAGAAAAATTCGACTTCCGTGATGGGGCTCCGCTGCTCACGGCGTTTTTCTATATGCATTTTGTACAAATATACGAAAAAGAGACGTTAATTCATAGTAGGGGAGCGCATAATGCTAAATGGGGACATTCTCGAACATCGTTGAGATCTATTGATTTTGAAGATTAGATGATATGAAGAAAAAAAAGTTATATGATGTATATCCTGTCAGTGGTGGGGGGAGCGTCTACAGATGTTCAAAAATGTAAAAAAAACTGTGACACTGAAATATTCGAGCGCGTCAGATATCTTTATAACGTATCTCTGATAACGGAAGTATGTTAATCCGCCGGTTTGCATAGCGGTGATGCGGCCGTATGGAAGCGTAGAAAATAAAAAAAAAAATAAATTTATTGGAGCTCGTCAGATATTTATAGGGAATGTTAAGTGACCCCAAAAGAAGCTCCGATTCAAAATTCCGACGATTCGGACGTAACGTAAGCTCGCGGCGGCTTCTTGAAAATGCATTTGAAAATTAGTCATTTGAAAATGATTCTTGAAAATTAGTCATTTTGAAATACTCGAGAGCGTCAGATTTTCATATAGACCATTCAGCTTCATGCCCGAGACGTGCTGACCCATAATCTGACCATTAACAGAAGGGATTTTCTAAATCTGACAATTTAAAAAAAAAAATTATTCATTTTAAGTGAATTTCCTTTTTGAAAATACACTTATTACAGCGGGTGCCATGAAAAGATTTTAGCCCGGGACTACGGCAGAAATTTCATCAAAATTGCGAATTGACAGTTCACAACCTTTCCTTGATATAGCCTTAGTTGCTGAGTGCTGTTATTTGAAAATAAAAAAAACCTTTCCTTGTAAGTGAATTAGCTTTTGAAAAAAATTAAGAAATTTGCTGAATTTTTTTACAATAAATGCTTTGCACCGTTTTTATTTTTATCATTACAATAACAATATTTATATCTGTTTCACTTTTCAAAATAAAAATAAACTAACTTTTCAAGAACGCGTCATTTTGAAAATTTGTTCACTGTTAGAGAGCTAAACTATTTCAGATGGATATAAATTATGTTATATGAGGTCTGTCAGTGTCCGGGGGTCCAAAAAAGGGCAAAAGTAAAACTACCCAACAGATTTTGAAAATTTTTTCACCTTTTAAAAGTTAAATTATTTAAATGCATATATGCTATAGGTACACTCTAAGAAAAAAGGGTCAAAAACGTGTAAAATAACTTAAATTTAGAGCAAAATTACTCCTCGCTCTGAAAATATACACTATTATTTGTGTAATATGAAAAAATTGGTGTATTTTTATATAATTACTGTTTTTTTTTTAATATTACACAAATAAAGGTGTAACTTTGGATTTTTACAACGTTTTTGGTTTATTTTTACACCACTAAATAGCAAAACCCATGCGCGCGCATATGATTTTATGTATTTTAAAATTATCTGTTAATGGATTGCTTGCTGTATTATTTATACGTACATAAGTAATATTCTTAAAGGTTAAAAGTTATGTTTTCAAATTAGCTGAATTAAACAAAAGTATTTTTGATAAGATATATAGTTAATGTAATTATAACGTGTATGATAAATTAATCTTTAAATATGTTGCAAAAACAGTGTTATAGTGGTGTACTGGTGTTTTGTTTTCATATGCATTGTCAAAATGGCTTCTGGAATAATGTGCAAAGAATACTGTAATATAAATTTGTTTGTTTCCAAAATGCTGTCCTGATGATACATTTAAATATTTCAGGTAAGTTAATTTTTTTAATTTTGCTTCATACAAATAGTTATGTAATTTGATAAAAGTTTATTTTACAATTTGACTAATAATTTATTTTGGGGGGTTCTCAATTTCTGTGAAAATTAAAACATTATCTACAATTCAGATATCTTTCATTCAGATATGTCTAAAAAATTATATAATGCTTGTAAATTGGTAAAATCTGTAGTGATAAAAGGATTATACATATTTTTTTACTAAAATTTATTGACTTGGGAAACAAAATACCTACAACTATTTATCAAATTTTAATCAACAGAAACTCTAATTAATGTAGGTATATAATATTTCGTTTTTTTGTCATCGAAGATGACGTATTAATATCGTTGTGTGATTGAATTGAACACGTGATTGAATAATTATAACATTTAACAAACTACTACATTAGAGTTAACAAACAAACTATAGAGTTAACAAAAAATCATAAATTAACACTTTCACTGAGATGCCCTTACTTACAAGTAAACGTCCCGAGGCCGGACCTATCGATTTTGATGAAACTTAGATATGTTGTAGAACACTAAAAAATAAGCGACACGTATTTTTCTTTATCGGCGGAAAAACGGTTTGAAGGGGTGAAATCGCCCTCCAAAAATTGGGGTAAAAATTTTTTTTTTTAAATATCTCGAGAACGATAAGAGATAGAGCAAAAGCTTAAATTGGCGATATTGCTCCTTTTTAAAGAGCTATCTATTGGTATGCAATTTGTTCAAATTGTGTCAACAGGGGTGGCTGGGGGTTAAAATTTAGGGGTTAATTTTGCAAGAAGGGGGTGAAAATTAAACAATATAAAAATTTTGTTTACAGATTTGAAATCTACGTCAAAAAATTTTTATATTGTTTAATTTTCACCCCCTTTTTGCAAAATTACCCCTAAATTTTAACCCCCAGCCACCCCTGTTGACACAATTTGAACAAATTGTATACCAATAGATAGCTCTTTAAAAAAGAGCAATATCGCCAATTTAAACTTTTGCTCTATCTCTTACCGTTTTCGAGATATTTAAAAAATTAAATTTTTACCCCCAATTTTTGGATGGCGATTTCACGCCTTCAAACCGTTTTTCCGCCGATAAAGAAAAATACGTGTCGCTTATTTTTTAGTGTTCTATAATATATCTAAGTTTCATCAAAATCGATAGGTCCGGCCTCGGGACGTTTACTTGTTAGTGCGTGTCAAGAACACGCACTTAACGAATTTTTTTTTTTTTTTTTTTGCTTTACAGTAATATAAATTCATAACAGGTTTAAATTGAAACGACGTATGGAAATCGAGTTTTTTAAGTAATAATAACAATGGTAATAATAATAATGGAATTTAACGTTCGTTTTTTAGACAATGGTATGTAACGGACGTCACTCACATCATTATTTCTCAACTTTTTCATGATGATATGGGCGGAGAACAAGAAAAGCGGTATAAAGATTTGGCAGGTGTCCGTCTACAACCGTCTTCTTAAGGACGATGTCGATATTCATCTGGAATTACGATGCGAAATAGCAGAAAACTTTCACCAGCATATAACCGGTTACGGAATTCAAACCCTCAGTCTACCAGTTCGGAAGTGCCAGTGCCTAAGCACGCCGGGTTACTTTGCTAGTGAGTTTTTTAATCAAAATTTTAATATCTGTACATTCATTAAAATAACCTAAAAGTAATTGTGTAGCAAAAACGAAATTTTCTTAATTTTAAATTGCTGTGAAATAGTTATTGAAAAAAGAAAAAATAATAAGCAAAAATGGTTATAAAATTAAGTAACCCTTATTTTCTGATTTGTTTAGAAATCGGAATTGGTGAAGACATCTGTGAAACCGTAGCATACATTTTCCCTGAAGTTCTAGTAATTGCAAGAGTCAGCAGAATATTGGGCGGAGGACAGGAAAAGCGGTATAAGGATTTGGTAGGTGTCTGTTTGCAACCATCTTTTTAAGGACGATATCGATATTCACCTGGAATTGCGATGGGAAATAGCAGAAAACTTTCACCAGCATATAACCGGTAACGGAATTCAAACCCTCAGTCTACCAGTTCGGAAGTGCCAGTGCCTAAGCACGCCGGGTTACTTTGCTGGTGAGTTTTTTAATCGAAAATCTAATATCTGTACATTCATTAAAGTAACCTAAAAGTAATTGTGTAGCAAAAACGAAATTTTCTTAATTTTAAATTGCTGTGAAATATTTATTGAAAAAAGATAAATAAAATAAATAAACAAAAATGGTTATAAAATTAAGTAATCCTTATTTTTTGATTTGTTTAGAAAAAGGAATTGGTGAAGACATATGTGAAACCGCAGCCTACATTTTCCCTGAAGTTCTAGTAATGGCAAGAGTCAGCAGAATATTGGGCGGAGGACAAGAAAAGCGGTATAAGGATTTGGTAGGTGTCTGTTTGCAACCATCTTCTTGAGGATAATGTCGATATTCATCTGGAATTATGATGGGAAATAGCAGAAAACTTTCGCCAGCATATAACCGGCTACGGAATTCAAACCCTCCGTCTACCAGTTCGGAAGTGCCAGTGCCATAAGCACGCTGGGTCACTTTGCTGGTGAGTTTTTTAATCAAAAATCTAATATCTATACGTTCATTAAAATAGCCTAGAAGTAATTTTGTAGCGAAAGCGAAATTTTCTTAATTTTAAATTGCTGTGAAATAGTTATTAAAAAAAGAAAAAAATAATAATCAAAAATGGTTATAAAATTAAGTAACCCTTATTTTCTGATTTGTTTAGAAACTGGAATTGGCGAAGACATCTATGAAAGCACAGCATGCATTTTCTGCGAAGTTCTAAGAATGGCAAGAGTCAGCAGAATATTGTTTTTCTTATATTTAAGTATTGTTTAGTTAATTTTCTTAAACTATATTTTTGATATGATGTAACTACAATTTTAATCCATAAGTTTTTAATATTATCATTGTAATCTAATTACAATTAAATTTTTTATAAGATATTGCTTAAATAATTGTGTCTGCAAAACGTAAGCATTGTAAAAAAAAGTCATATCTCAAAATTTTGACCAGTTTAATTGGCAGTTACACTGCAAAATAAAGATTACCTATGTTCATGAAAGCAAGTAAACGTTCATAATAAAACTTTTATAATCTTACTTTTTTGGAGTGTTTATTTTAAAATTTACCAAAAAAATTATTATTTTATCATACGACACACTTATATAGAAATTTAGACATAATAAGCAAAATATTTAACATCTCGAATCTTTTTGTATATAATTCCAAATTATTCTATACGTCATATTATTATAAATATTTATGTAAAAAAACCATCAATAATCTTTTTTGATTCGTTATTTTCAATTAAGTTGAATCAGTTTATTTTTTTCAGCACAATTGAATCACTCATACTGATTCAGTTGAATTGAATCAGAATGAGTGATTCAGTTGGATTAATATTACACTTTTCTGGGTGTAAACATTACTATATAAGTGTGTAAAATTACATTTTCAGGTGTACAGGCGTGGTTTAAAAATACATTAATATGATGTAATTTTACGTTTAACTGCGCACTATTGCGAACTGAATGTGTAAAATTACATCTTGTTGTGTAGTTAATACACAAATAAAACGTAATCTATTACACACCTGGACCGTAATTTTACGTACGACATGTGTAAAACTACACATATGAGTGAGTAATAATTACACCATGATGGTGTAATTTTCACCTTCGTACATTACGGTTTGTAATGTTACTGTCATTACAGAAGGCATTTAATTGCCTCCTATAATAGTAGTAAAACGGTACATTTTTTTCTTAGAGTGTACTATATGAGATCCACCAGGGTCCTGGGGACCCAAAAGCGCTAAATGTTAACTATTTAACCGATTTAGTTGCACAGTGTTTTGTTTAATGCAAGATAGCAAGACAAAATTATTTTTTAATAGATATGTTTCAAAGCCTCCTATCTTTTTGGCTGTAACCACTGCTTCGCTCAAACTGCACGTGATAAATTTTATTTATGATTTTTGTTACTTCGGCATGTGGAAGTCGTCAGATTATATTTTTCCCATGATCCTTAAACTATTTCCATCGAAAAGAAAAAAGCTCGACTACGCTCGAGAATGTTGAGATGACGTTTTTTTCTTCAAGTTAGTAACCCTCCCACTCCCTTACGTTAAGCTAAAATCGTCAGATTATTTAAATGCACACTTTTAAGCATGTCATTAACTCACCTTACTTTAATATAACGCGCTCGATTATTACTGACGATCAACTTTTTTTACTATTCTGATCCGCTATCCTAGGCCGTCGGCTATATGTATAGGTTTCATATATATATATATAAATTCACAACATATAGGTCATGTTTACTGGATCTTGCGTTAAATACTCCGGTGTGGCGGTATTGGCAGTATATCGTAAATGTTATTGGCGGTATCTTCGTAATGTTTACAGGGATTATAAGTAATTGTCTACTGTTTCATAATATACAGGTCGACCTTATCGGATCTGGTATTAAATACAATACTTTGAAATAGGTCGCCGGCGTATTTAATACAAGATCCGGTAAGGGCGACCTGTATATTACGAAACTGTAGACAATTACCTGTATACCCTGTAAATTCCATTCGGATGACTTATGACGGAGATACCGCCAATAGCATTTACAATATACTGCCAATACCGCCATACCGGAATATTTAATGAGTGATCCAGTAAAGCTGACCTATATATTGTGAATTTACACATATTTATCTGTAGGTATTCCCTATAAATTTCATTAGGATGCTATATAACTGAATTAACATTTGTTTTTCTTGTATTTGTACAAAATACATACAAAAAAATAGTCTTGGGCTCTTGAACTGTATTATTTTGTAGTTACTAGTTAGGAAAAAAACTGTTTACTTTTTTTGTAGCTATGAAAGAAATTTTTCATTATTAATTTTTTCAATGTTTAGAGCCAATGACGTCATACGATTTGAAAGAGACAGAAAGCATCGTTTTGGCGTTCTTTTTAAAAACTGAAATTTTATCGGTGATTTTTATTAAAAATATAGTACAGTTAAAAATGTGTATTATGAGCTTACTAAGAAGTAATAAACACATTAAGATGGTTTTTAAAAAATTGTCAAATATCCCATTTACCTTCAATTTCATTCAAGTAAAAACAAAAACTGCTTGAAACTTGAAAATCCAAATCGCACCTGAATCTGTTTGCACGTTCCAATTATACGCACGAAAACAGACGAACGAGGCGTTCGCAATGTACGAGGATATAAGTGCTTCATGGATATATATTTGGATCGCTCTCATACCTACTCGACCGAGCTAAATTTCGCATCTTTTCGTGGTCAATGGACGTCAGGCCTAAAAGTTGACAGTATATATTTTTTTAAATTTTTTCCCCAATTAAGACTGTCTTAAAAAGGAGTCTCCTACATGAAAAGTATCCAGGGGGCCTAACGATACTCTACACTTCATACAGTACATGGGTAAGGAAAAACTAAAAATGGTCGAAAGAAGGGCTGTGGGAATATAACCCTAACGTACTTGTTAGTTATTATACATTTTTTATAAACTTTAATTGATTAACTCATGGTATAAATGAAATAACAAATCAGTTTTTATTGGGAAGAGATGTTCTCCTCCCGCCGGGCGGCGAGTTCTTTTTATAAAGATACATCATGCAATGAAAAACATCAATATCTACGATGAAAATGAAATTAAATTTTTCGGACTTGAGTTGGAATTGCTAATCAGAAAATTAGCTCAAGGTCAAGTTTTGGTTATCAATACTTGAGCCCCAAGTAGTGATAGAAGGATTGAAATTTAAACTATAAAGCCGGTCACTGACTGTTTTGTTAAGCAATATTTTTGCATTAGTTTCTTTTTTTTTCTTTTGTTCCACTAAATACACATATATAGAACAAACTACACGAGAAACCCTCTAAGTTTAGAATTTGTAATACGTACTACAGTTAAACATATGAGGAGTCGGCGCTAAAAAACGATGAAGGTGAGTTTTTATAGAACCTGAGTAAATCGAATTTTAAATTTTAAAACCATTTTTTGACATTGCTATTGGTGATAAATCAATAATTCTTATATTGGTATATTTGTGCGTCAATATTATATTATGTAACTCATTATTACTAATTTTCTTTAATATTAACAAAAATAATCTGACTAAATATTTATACAATTGTTGCTAAAAGCTGACAAAATGGTGAATGGTACAAAGATTTATGGGAAAAATTATGTACACACCGTTGATTCAACAAGATTATTAGCGAGTTTCCAGAATGGAAACTCGCTTTTACAGCCACTGTCATGACGCGACTTGAACCCGGGACTATGGTAGAAATTTGTTTTGAGGTCCCTATAACCCGGAAATAAGATTCACTAAAATTTATATATATATATATATATATATATATATATATATATATATATATATATATATATATATACATATATATATATATATATATATATACATATATATATATATATGTATATATATACATATATATGTATATAATATAATATATATATATATATATATATACATATATATATATATATATATATATATATATATATATATATAATATATAATATATATATATATATATATAATATATAATATATATATATATATATATATATATATATATATATATATATATATATATACATATATATGTATTTACGTATTTATGTATTTATGTATCAATGCGATAAGTTTTGAATGAAAGCTTCTACTTTTATGAAATTTGGTGAAACCACTGAAGCCCAAAAATCTTGGATGAGTTCGTCAGTCAGACACGTTGCATACCAGGAACATGGTTCTTTGAGCATTTTTCGTGAAAATTTAAGTTTGTGGCAAAAATTTGCTACAATTCAAAAGTTTTTGCGTTATATCTTTACACCATTAGAAAGAGGAGAAAAAAATCACATAAAAAAGGTTTCTAAACTATTATTCTACATAAAACCATTTCTATTATTCTACCTACAGTAAAAAGGGACGTTTTAAAAGTTTAACATTGTATTATTTTGTATTTTTTTTCTTACGAATACTCATTCTAATATATTTAAAATTTACGCGAACCTGATCACTTTATCATAGTAATCAAAATTTTCTGGAAAATATATCTGATTTTTGAAAAAGAACAAAAATATATATATTTTGTCTTGTTCTAATCTTGAAATTCTTACATTTTTATAAGTCAATTCCATCTCATTTGCAGTTCAAGAACGTTGCAGTTTTTTGTCGATAGATGGACTAAATACTAGAGTGGTTAATAAACGTGAGACAAGGGCCACTAGGCCAAGCAGCCATTTTTCAGAAGAAATGTTAAAATAATTATACACATTTGAGTAATACTGGGTTTGACTTACACATAACGTTCCTTACCCCGGGTACACACTGAGACGAACATTGTTAGCTAACACAGTTCGCTAATATTGTTCACTAACATGTTCGTTTGATTTCTGTTGTACTAACATTTTTAAATAACATTTTTGTTAAAAAAAATAGCGAGCGGTAAACTTCAAAGAGTTTGAATGTTAGCTAACATTTTTTAAAGAAACAAAATATTTGTTTTGTATTTGAACAAGTTTATTTTTTATTTTTTATGTATTTGAATAATTTATATTTGCTATACTTTTAAAGAGTTTTTATTTTTTTACTTTTTTATTTTTTTATGATCTGCGGTTTATATTGCGGTGAATATTTAAAAATCTGTTTTAGACATTCTGTAGAAGTTTCTGATTTTACTTGTATCTTGAATTTGCAAATTATTCTGTAATTCTAAAGCTATACAACATTATTGAAAAACACTTTTTATCCACCATTGACGCTTTTTTTTCTTCTTTATATTGATATCTAAAATAGAGATATCGCTGAGAATTTTTATATCTTGTTCCCACCTACACCCGAAGTTGATTTGCCATTACCCCCGAAGTTGATTTGCCAATCCTGAAAAAAAGTCAAATCCCGATAAGTCTCAGTTCCACCCGATTTATCAGTTTTAATCCAATTCCGAAAGGAACTCGGTTCTTGCTTCGATTACCACCTTTAGTGCCAGTCCCAATCCCGTGGAAATTATATGTTCCCGTTCGTTTCTAAAAAACTCAATCCTTTCTCGTTGGGTTTCCCGGCCGATTGATATGTCTAATCAAAAATCACACTTACAATGCCATAACGTCATCATCACTACTTGATATTTTTTTTATATCAATAATGAATAAAAACATGTAACAACAATAAAATACCAAATGTTCTAAAAAAATTGAAATTTCAGTGTGTACATTCATGTTAGCTAACTTTGTTAGTTAACAAATGTTCAGAAACATTGTTCGCTAACAAAAGTTAGCTAACAATGTTTGTCTCAGTGTGTACCCGGCATTACATAACATAAGCTGTTTAATGTGCCTTGAATTTAAAAAAAAAAATTATGTTTATATTTGTATATTATGTTAGGTGCGTTACGTTAGTTACGTGTGTTAATATGTCCTATTTCAAATGCACTCCTGTGGTAAAAATCTGAAGCATATTTAAATTAACAGAAGTAAATAATATAATAAATTTAATAGTTGTTAAATAAAATATTTGTGGTCACTTTAGGTATTATTTTTTTCTTTTTGTTAATAATTGTTATTTTATTTAAATATTACTTTACGATGAAATTATTAAATAATTCACCATTAATATGTGTTTTAATAAAATGAAAGATAAGAGGAAGCAATTAAAAAGACTTATTTATAAATAAAAATTACGTTTAAAACGTAAAATTATTTTGTTAAAAACAATGTTGAGAAAAAATACAGAAAGAAGTTGCTGGATACGGAGAAATTAAAGAAAAGTAAGTTTGCCAAAATTTTCCCAAGTTCAAAAATTTTTGCAATATTTTTTTTTACACCGTTAGAAAGAGGAGAAAAAATCAAATAAAAAAGATTTTAAACAATCATTCTGTATAAACTTGTTACCGAGAAAAACTAATTTTTATAACCGGAAACTCGCTATGTTATGTAGGATGCTGCGACAGGGGTATTTTATTGAATAGCTCACGATAAAAATGATTGCATAAATATAGCAGGGATTCTTGAACTACGGCCTGCAAACCCTAGAAATACGGCCCATGAAACTTAAAAATGCGGTTCACGATCTTAAAAATGCTGACAAACATTTATCATATAACAAACAAAATGTTTATTTTTTTATCTGTTTTCTTATGATCCACAGAGTGTTTCCAAAAATATATATGTTTTTATATACAGTTTGAACTGACCAAATTACAGGAAAAATATTGAAGAAAGGAAGAAAGTTTTTTCCTATTAAGGATATCGTACAAAATTCAAAATTATTTCAAGCAAATATTTTTACAATTGTTTACATGAGTAGTAAACCCAAATGTACAGTAATAGTTTTTCATAAAATTTCAAATAAATTTTCTCCCTTAATGTTCATATTGTCTTGTCTTTAACTGTAACAATCGCGAGATGAAAGAAAAATAAAGTTGGATGCAATGGAGAGAATAAAAATGGATGACTATCAAGAGATTAAATATAATACTTCAAATTTTCATTCATATGTGTAAGTATCTACTGCGGTACTGTTGGTATTGAAAATATACTATATCACTGTATATAGTAGTGTGGTAAGCATTATTTACATAAAAGATATGAAAAAAAGAAAAGGATGAAAAATTTTTATTTTAATTTTTTGTGTTTCTTTATTGATTAAAAAATTGTTTTACAAAATATATTAAAAAAGATTTAAATTGATGTCCGTAGCATTGTCACCATCATAATTTGATTTAACAAAAACAAATCATTTTTTACGACTTTTCAGACCAAATTTGGAGGTTCTTTAACGGGTTACATGCATCTTTTTTAAGTCATATACAAAATACTACTACAAAATTTCATATACAAGCATTATTTAAAAAAGTTATGTGCTTTTAAAAAATTAATAACTAATTTCTAGACCCTTACCGTACCGCACAGGTGCCGTTCTAAAGGTGGTATTTCTATGTGACGATTCAAAATTTTCGAATTGTTTTTAAAACATATATTTTAAAAGTAAAATACATTAGAAGTGCACTGTGAAAATTGTAGACCGAAATTCAAATTAGTTACGAAGTTAAAGCATATAGAAAAGCGTATAGCGGATAGCACACAGTGTTAGCGCTCTAAGAAAATGATCCTTGCGAAGAAGCGGAAGTGTTATTCTATGAATCAGATGTAATTGATATCAGCAAGTATCAGAGAATGGAGTATATTAATCTCTAACAGTGCTGAGTGTATAATATTTTTGAGATGGGCCAAAAAAGAGTATCTCCAGGTAAGCAAGCATCTGGTATTTCGGCCCAGCAGCGGCTTTTACGGCTATTCTTTTTCATTAATGTTTATTATGTTGAGTAATGTTCGAAAATATAGGTATTAGACCTCTACCCCCTATATTGATTTGAGGGTAACAACCCTTAACTTTAAAATTTTTTTTCTTCAAAACTATTGAAGATCAAGAAAAAAGGTATTTTTTGGCCCAAGAATATTAAAAATTTGCTTTAAAGTTAGCGAAAACAGTCTAAACGAACAGAAAAATAACTTCTTTCTATATCCCAATCAAATCTTGATTTGTACCATCCCCGCATACGTGCCGTAAAGTCGGTTGGAAAATAAACTTTAAATAATATGTCTTTAAAGAAATTAGTTTATCTAAATTATAAGCGCCGCCCACAATACATTTGAAAAGACTTTTGTGTGATAAAATCTTAACTTAAGAGAATATGTCCGATCAGCTTTTCATATTTTTTACTATTTCTGTTCTTAAATATCAGTATCTAACACTAGTAAAACATTCTGTTTTTATGTACAAAAATATGAGGATTTCTTCACACGCTACATATTTTTAGGTGGGCCCTTTTTAGACAGAAAGGAAACATAGATTTTGAATATGGAGCCTATCTGTCATTCTTGTTTATCTTTCAAATTTACATTACATTCATTTTTAAAATTTAATTTGTACAAGGAAAAGTGCACGGATTGTCAACATTATTAGTCTGTATTTAATATCAAGTAGAGTGGTGTCAATAATATTTTGAATTTGGTAGTCATAGATGAAAATGTTTTATCATACATTTGACGATTTTTAATCTTGTATAATTATCGAACTTATTACTTAACTATTTGCATGTAAAAATTGTTTGTTTCGGCATTGATGACGTCAAATACGAGTCTAATGGCGATTGTTAATGCTTAAATACATTATTCTAGACATATAATATTCTAATATTCGCATCTCTGTCTCTTTGAAATGTTTAGATCACATTTTAATTAATTACGTACTTCTAAATGAAAAACGATATTTTGTCTGGGAAATTTGGACAAATTATTAACCTAGATCTCGAACTGCTTTTTTCAGAAACTTAAGACCCTATACAATATCCGTAAATGAAGAGTAGACGACAATTCTTAAAAAAAGAAAATTATAATTTTTAAAATATTTTAATAATCCGAGCACACTTCAATATACACATATGTAGTTAAACTGTTACTAACTTACTAATGAATGTTTGGTTGGTTTGTGTTTGAGGGGTGAAAGCAGTGCAATAGCCAATAACAAAAGATAATATATAATTTATTAGTTTGACACATAAGTATATCATGTCGCGCGTTCTCTGTCCCAGCCTCGTGTATCAAAAATTACATGTCTTAGGACACAAAAAACATATTAAATACTGTATTTATGTATATACTTTATATATATATATATATATATATATATATATATATATATATATATATATATATACATTTTTTTTGCTTCGTTTTGTTTATTAATATCAAAAAAAATCTATCTTGAGCCAAGTACAACAAAAGTTTTTATTTCGGAAATTAGTATTAATTTTTTTTAGATTCTTTTTTTAAGTACTATCTGTACGTTAGCTGAGTTATTATAATTATGTCTGTTCTTGGAATAGCAATGGATTTCAATTTTTTCTCAAAGCTTTATTTTTTTTTAAATACAAATACATAATATTCTTGGGCCATTTTTTTACAGATATTTCCAAATATCTGTTTTTGTCGGATAAGATTTAATAAACTATTAAAGATGAAATTAACAAAGAATGTTGACATAAACTAGCTTTATATTATACAATTTTTTTTATATTCGTATAACGTCATTTACTACATTAAAATAATAATTGAATTTTTGAGAGTGCGTATATTAGACCAACCTACCACCTACCAAAAAATATGTTATTTGACGCTAACACAGTTATCATGTGTAGAAATTTCAGCAAAATCAGATTGGTGGAAGGTGTCTTAAAAAAATATGTGTAAATTCAGATTAAGTAACAATAAGACATCCCCAAGAAAAAAACAAAGGTCGTGATCTGGATGACTGACTATGGTATGCATTTTTATGCATATTTGCACGCTGGGTGTAAATCCGGGATCAAAAAAGTTCTTATACTACTTAAATTTTTGTATAGAGCCACAACTAATGGCCTCTATGGTTGTTCTGACTGTTACACAGATTCTGTGTACTCGGACCATAAAGTGTTAATTAATTCTTTAAGATATTTTTCAAATATCTCGACAATGGTAAGAGATAGAATTTTTAATTGGCGATATGGCTCTTTTTTAAAGAGCTATCTATTGATATGCAATTTGCTCAAATCACATCAACAAGGGTGGTTGAGGGTTAAAATTTGAAGTTAATTTTACGAAAAGGGGGTGGAAAATAAAAAATATTCAGATCTTATTTACAGATTTCAAATCTAGGTAAAAAATTCTAATTGACCTGTTTTTGCGAAATATGCTAGTTAATAATAGTTTTGCACAATTGTCTGGTATAACATACAGAGGCAATATCTCAGAATTTTTCTTTTGAAAAGAAGACTAAGAAATAGTGTTATAAACTTATTACTAAAGAAAAATACTAATTTAGTTAACATATATTAATACTATTATATTATTTATAATTGTAATTAAATTGAAAATTAAATAGTATAACTCTGGTCTTCCTACGTCATTTCGTTCCAGTACAACAAATTTTTAAAATATAGAAATGTGCTAAAGTGTCATTCATTATCAGTAGGTTGATCTTATTTGTCATTTTTTTGAAAATCTCTTTTAAATTCCTCCGTCTACGTTAATAATAATTATACAGTGGAACCTCTCTTAACCGGACATCATTTTCACGCGAAAATTATGATTGAAATATTGAAATGGCTAATTTTTAGTTCTTTAGCGAACGAAGTGGATGGAGCACTATAAATAACTAACGGCCTTGTATGAAATTGCAAAATATTTGATTCAAATGAAATTATCACGTGAAAACGCTGTCCGATTAAAAGAGGTACCACTGTATTTTCTATCCCTTCCCAAAATAAAAATATTCTCTCCCTTTTTTCTCGCTAGAAAAGTATCTTTTAAAATCTGATATATACTTATAGAGAGACTCGTTTGCTCAATATAAAAACACAAACGTAAGTAAACTACAACCAGTGGCGTCGCAAGGCGAAAATGGAGAGTGGGAAAAATAATTTTTGCGAAGCCCCTTTTAATTTTCTTTTTGAAATTTCTCTCTTAAAAATTAAGCGACAATCAAAAAAACAAAAAAAAAAAAAAAAAAAAAAAAAAAAAAAAAAAAAACGAAAAACAGTCAGTCGCGAGGCCCCTTTAAGTGCGAGGCCGTGGGTCCACCGCCCACGCTTAGCTACGCCACTGACTGCAACTCCAATTTAATTCTTCAATATGTCTGTCCTTTTAAATTGCAACATGTATTATATTATATACACTATACAATATATAAGCGATGTTTAGTAAAAATAAATGTTTGAATTGGAATTTTAATGTAAAGGTTGAAGCATTATACGAAGTATAGATAGATATTATGCAATCTAGCAAAACTTTAAACAATAAAAGGTTCGAAACTACCCCAATTTATTTAAAAAGAACAAAATAAAATAAAACATACTCATCGTAATATTACATAAATAATAAGAATGGACTACAGACAGAAGGAAAGTCTAATGATTCTTTATTATGTAAAGTTTACCAAGCAATAAAATAATATTTCGAAAAAATACTCGAGATATTTTTTACTTTTGTCTTTAAATGAAATACTTATTGTACAAATTACCCTTATCAGTTTTCAGGAAAATTTTGTTGATTGACTTTTTCCAACCATGTTTTTGTTCTTATTTTACTTATTTAGGTATACCTATTTATTTATTTATTTTTATATAAAAAAATAAGTTATGGGCACCTAAGAGTTACAGAGTGAATTTGTCAAAATACTTTTATTGTAGTTAGTAAAATATCAGATTTCAAAAGCTTATGAACCATGAATTTTTAATAAAAATTACTGAAAGTGTGAAATATCAATCGACCATAAAACATTTCAACAAAACAGTGAAAGAATTTTCAAAATCGGTCACTTATTTCATTTTTGACAGTTTTGGGTCCCATGGGCGGACCTTACATAATCTAAAATATCTTAGTTCTTTGACAGTGAAAACATTTTCAAAACTGGTCGGCTAGTTGATTTTTTACAATTATGGGATTAGTGGACTCTGGCGGGTCATATATAACTTATGGCAGTCCGTGAGGCTTTGGCTGACATTATTTATTAACTTAACTAATTCAAATACTTTAGCTTACTAACGGTGAAAAAATTTTCAAAATCGATTGAGTAAAATTTCCATAATCGATACACTCTCAATATTTTTTATTTTTATTTTTTTTATTTTATTTAAAGAGCGAAAAATATGAGAAAAATCGTAATCAAAAGTTCACACATCTGCCATTTTTTTTCCTTTCAGCAATTTATTAATATTATAGGCATAGGTGCCGGTAGTCTTCATATATTTTATAAATCTTTTTGTTTTTGGATTTCAGTGGTTTATTACCGACGCTGTGATGTCAATTAACAAGGCATCGGATTTTCGGATCGTCACACTGCACTATCTGTAAAATGGACAATTTTTTATATTTTTCCTTGAAAAATTTTTTTGTATAGTTTAATACTTAGTAAATATGTGTACAAAATTTGAAATTGATATTTAAGATATGTATCTAAATTGAGAAAAAAATTCCAGAGAAATACATAATTTTTAAAGGCTCTCAAGTAAACCTTTCCTTAAATAATTAAGTTTCAGATGGAGCAATTACTGATTCCAAAGGAGCAATTTGAGAGTACTATAGTCATATAACAACCACATTTGTTACGCCACATCATCGGATGTGCCGTAACAAATGGTGAAACTTTTGTCCTCATCGTTTATCCCAAAAAAGCTTTCCCGCTGAGATTTTTGACTTTTTTATACTTTTGACTAGCCTTCTATACTAAAAATACTTAAATAACGTTACCTTCAATTTTCATTTTTTACACGAAAACCATGAGGTATATCAAAAATTTGCAAATGACATAAATTTTAGATCATTTTATTGCAAACAAATTAAAAAAAAATTATCACTTTACGATCAATAATAAGCAAGTTATAAGCGATCTCCCGATCGGCTTTTTCTGCAACTTTCCCCTCTCCCCCCAATTTGTCGACCACCCTAGAGGTCGACGACATGGGTTTTCATACTCACCTAGGACCCCCTAACAATAAGCAAAAGCCAAATTCTATACATCTTTCATACATACTCAATGTCACCTAGCACCTGGGCTAAATACACATTCGCTTTGTATGGAACAAATTCATTGTAACACTATTTGGCTCAGTATACTTGACAAGTAAAATTGACAAATTGCTTCCTATGTGATATCCCTAAAATTTTTGCAGACACCAGTGATTTCTGTGTTAAAGTCATACCTTCATACCCTGAGTATGAGTCAAAAGTATGACTCAATATACTAGAAGTCATTAAAATTTTGTCATTTTGGCCTAGTCCAAACACATCCAAAAGTCAGCTACTTAGAGCGATTTAGAGAGCGTGGAGAGGGATGAAAGTGTTTTTGGGAGATCTGACACGATGATAGCTCCCCAGAATAAACCTATGGGACTGCAGTTTTATACACTGATTAAGTAATAATTTGGGTGCCTTTTGAGAGTTTCAATTTTGATTGAATTAGTATTTAGGCTGCCTTTATACCCCTCACCCCCTCCACTTTTACGCCAAAATTTCATGTTTTTTCATGTTTTTTTGGTGAGTTTGACAGGCTTACAGGTTCTCTCCATAAATTTAGAAGGCTTAATTTTTGCATATGAGTTGAGTTGCTATCCAGAGTGTGCCTTTTAAAGGTTCCACATTTTTCTCCAATTTTTACCGTTTTTGCTCCAAAATTTCACTTTTTTTAACTTTTTGGTGGTCTGATTCGCCTGCAGATTCCTTGAACAAATCTAGAGGGTTGAAATTGTATATAGATGGAGTGTACAGGACATGCCTTTTGGGGGTTTTAAAATCCAATTTTTATCGTCATCATTATTACACAAAAATTTTCCAATATATTTAAACAAAAACATAAATTTCAATCACACTTGGGTATCTTAAAATTAACGAAGATGAGGGGAAAATTCGGCTCGAATGTTGACGGGTTTTTTTTGTATTTGCATACCGCAAAACAGCGTTATAAATGTTTAATTGATTTATCGTGACTGAATTTTTCAACATTTTTCATACGATAACCATATGTGACTAGTCTGCTCAAAATTATCCTAAATCTTACCGGGCTGTGGCTAAAAACCTGGCTCTATGTAACGCGACATTTTTCTAAAATGTAAATATTATATTATACGAGGGTCATCTGTATTTGTACAGAATGAGAAAAAATTTTAATGATTACATAACAAAGAGAATAGCAAATAATGATGAAGAAAGGTAAATCTCTTTTTCAATTTATTAAAGTATAAAAATATCTATAAATAATATTAATACACATCTAAATATACCTCATTTCAGATACAATTGATCATGAGTTTACGTTAAAAAATTAAATAAGTCTTATATTCGAAACAAATCAATCTTCTATTCTTTTCTAAAAATAAACTGCAAATTTAAAATTTACATAAATGCAATAATAAAAGAGATAAAGCAAAGAAAACGGAAATTATTTAAATTCAAAGTGACGAAGCGTGGTTAAATTTAACTGAAATGAACCATATTAAATACTTTTTAGTATTTCGGGGTGATTGTTACCAAACTGGACTATTTTACAAAAATTTTTAATTTCTGGTCCAAAAAGTTCATTAGCAATAATTACTAACTATCTATCCAACATTTTGTAAATATTTTCGTAAACAATGGAACATACACAATATAAAATATAAACAATGTAAAAGCCGATTACGCAGACGCAATTTGCAACCCTCTTCTCCCAATAGTTAAAAACAAAAGAAATATTCTACCCAAACACTGTTAATGTCTACTATTATATCATTATAAGTATATTGCAGTGAATATTGTAGTGTTTGCCTATTTCAACTCCCTCACATTAAAAACAAAGGCACCATACTGTCTGGCAGGGGATGATTTCTCTATTATTAAATATACATTTTATGTCGTGAATTAAAGTACTTTATGAATTGAACAAAACAAAGAAATATAAAAATATCGATTTTTCCTTTTAGTTTACAAAAAAAGTACTTACGAAAACATTTTCTTTTAAAACAAACTCAACAATCAAAACCACATTCCAAACAAAAAAATTAACGAGTAAATTCAAAAGTTATAACAATAAACCAAAAAAGAACAGTTTTAAATCACAGTTGAACCAAATAAAAAATAAAGATTGCAATTATTAAATTGTACGTCTTTCATTAATTAATACTAATTGTTTTTATTTAATAAAACATTGCAAATAATACACAGTATACAAAACCTCAAACAATAGGTATTATTCGAATTTTTAAATTTCAAACAAGTAAGCACTATTTCTCAAACACATTAAACCAATAAACCAAACATTTTTTGAGTTTTTTAAGCCCGTTTCGCTTGTTTGTAAACAATAAACCGTACGCGATAGAGACAGACACGCGTCATAAGTACGCGGTATATTCGTAAAAACTATTTATTTACAATATCTGATCACCGTGTACGCAATCGCAAACACTACCGTACATAAACGTACGCTTTCCGACAATTCGACCCCGACACAATTATTCCACGTTATTCACTTTAGTCTATCTACCCCCATAAATTAATGTTACACATATTTTGATATCGGTACTACTGCACGATGTCTTTAGTATAAATAAATATAAGATTTCTCATAGATATTATATGAATGTTTTTGTTATTTGCTACAAAAAGCAAATTCTTTTATGCTTTAATGAATAGATAGAAATAGAAATAGTATAAATAAAATAAAAAAACGGAAATAAGACGTATGTCTAGTATTTCAATTTTTTTCCATAGATAAATCATAGACGGCGGCATTGTTAAATTTTGAAGGGTTTCGTCTCTATGATTGTTAACAATAGAATATTCTCTTTTTTTCTTAAAATGATTGTTATGTGATTTGGTATTGTATGTGAAGAAATTGTGAAACAGACCATAGTGTTTTGTTAACAAATAGGCTCGAGTAGCCAAGAGATAATATTTATGGCAATACATTATTATTGATAGAGTTTTCAAATTTCAATTTCATCATTCATTTTAATTAATGCAATTGAATTTAATTAATTTATTTAAAATTCATATCAGATATCATAATCTAAATGATATGTTATTATGATCTGAATTAAATAAGTTATCTTAAATTACTTAAATAATATATATGCACTTAGTTAATTACAACTAATAGGTTTTTAATAAGTTAATTGAAAAAGTAAATAAAAATAACTGGAAATTGCGAGAATATTAATTGCACTTGCCAATACAGATAAAATAATATGAGTTTATGTTTAATTTGTTTTGAAATTAAAATCGGACCTAGTTTAAGAGCTAATACCGTAAAACGGAACCTGTTCTGCTCCTCGGAGGGTAACTTTGCACTATAGATAAAAAAGGTTTGACTTCATCTATTGGAGAAACTTATACTAATTTTCGATGAATAGTTTTGATATTTTCCGGTAGGTAGTATTACTTGTCACTATTCTTATAAGAATAAATATTCAATTCACCACTTTTGATTGTGTTTGCAAAGAAATCGTTACATCTTCATTTTTTCTAAATTTATTATTCAGGAAAAGTGCTTTTGTGCAGAAAAAGACATTATTATTCATATCATTATTTTTAAAATTGCAATAGCTACCTTAATCAGGGGCAGATTTAGCCTTCAATTCAGGGGGAAGGTCAGATTTTTATTAGAGGACGATTGCAAATTTGACAGAGTGCCCAAGTCTGCTTGGAATTTTTTTATGTGAAACCTATAGAAAAATTCTATATTACAATAACATAATAGAGATTTATCATTTTAGAAAAGCTACAATTACGAATGTTAGTACTAAAAAATAGAATTACTTCTATACAATTTAAAAATGGTTTATTGTATTAAATAGCAAAATTTAATATCCTTTTTTTCTTAGCGAATCCGGAACGGTCGATGACATTATGAGGGTCAATAACTATGTCCCGATGTATATTCAGTAGAGCTAGTCCAGTAAGACGCTTTTTTTAAAATATATTATTATGTCCATTGAGGAGACAATCGACTAGAGAGAATGCTGTGTATTACAAATACATTAAGAAATTGAAGCAAAACAAATTGACTGATGTGATTAACGGCGGTTGAAACCAATAATTTAATTAGAGTAGGAACTTAACCCTAATTTTTAAGAAAAGGTGACCACAAGCGTTCTAGTGGCTGATTTTTCTTTTAATCGATTCCAAATTTAAAAAGAAATAAAAAATTCCAATACTATTTTTTTTATCAAATGCCGGCGTCGCTGTGAAAAATTTAAATTAATGAAAATTATAGGTAAGAGACATTAATAAATTTTGTAATAGTAGTATTCTACAGTGGCGGTTATTCCAGGTATGCGGGGTAGGCGCCGCCTACCCCAGCTATTTCTAAAAAACTGAAATAAATTCATAACAAGAACGTTTACAAAATAATTTAAATACACAATTTCAATAAGATTTACTTTGATAATATTGCACATTATTACATATATTGCATATTAGAATATACATAATTATAAAATGCATAAATATTGTAATATTGTCCGTAGAACGTACATATACCCATTATATACACGATATACACTATACTACTATAGCATATCTATAGCCACTTTATCCAGCTATACATAGAACAATATTATTCCACATGCACACTGCACAGATACCATACCTACCATGGTAGGCTCTCTGAGCAGAGCGTATCCGTGTGTACTGAACCTGTATATGTGTGTATATATTATGTAGCTGTATTAGTTGTTTATAAACACTGTTGGTACTTTCACAGAGTAGGCGATTTTTTCGGTGACTACCGTACATACGATTACAGCCGAACTAATCAAAACTTAATCTGTGTTCTAGTCATATCAGGTTTTAGGGTTTTTAGCATGCTTCTTGTATACCTCTTGTAAATTTATCGTTGCTGTTCCGTTGTGGTTTGATTGTTATTTTATTATTAACATTTTAAAATGACATACTACAATAAAGTATTAAAAAACATTTTTTTAAAGGAATATTGAGGAAAAGAATTTTTTTGAGTAGGTATATTAAAGATAATTTAACTTATGCATATTTAATCCCATAAAAATATTATCGGTTTTTTACTTTTGCTGTGAAAAAAAAAAAGTTAGAACCGATATTTTATATTTTTTTAAATAAATTTGTGTTTTCTACAATTCTAATTTGTTACCTAAAGTAATTTAACTCGAAGAATTGTCAACTAGCAAAAATACGACAGCGAAGCAGAAATATTTTTGACAATAAATATTTTTTATATTATATAAACATAAATTTATTACAACAAATACAAATCTCTCGTGTAATATTAAGTGAAAAAATATGATTTTTTCGAGTGATAGATCATTGCTAATTTATCCTTATTTTAAGGGTTGATAATTCAGAAAAAGCATTTGTACATCAGTTTTAATAAAGTTTTTTTTGAATATTCTAGGTTAAATTGCTGTTTGATATCAAAAAAGCTTTTCTCTTGTCTATTCTCTGTGAACAAAATTGTATGGGCAACTGCTAGGTGCGAAAATTTTCCCAATGTTGCCAAAAAACATGAATGGAGTCACGCTCATATGCAAGCATGTATTTCATTGAATGTATTTGGTTTTGTAATAATTGATGCAGTAAAGAAAATATTTATTTCTTCAAAGCATAACAAAAAATCATTAAGGGTCTCATGAAACGCTTAACTGATGCTGTATATTTTTTGGCTATGCAAGATCTTGTATTTCGTTGACATGACGAATTCTCAGAATTATCAAATTCAGGAATTTACATACTATTTGTAAATTTACTATTTTGATATGATGAAAAATTAAACTTTCATTTAGTTTACTGCATTTACCTTACTTGTTTGATAATGGTCATTTAGAAAACTCACATTCGTTTTCTAGGAACATTCTAAGAATACGATGAAAGATGAAAGCAGTTTAAGTTAATTTATATTGAACAAAGCTTTCCTGAAATATTACAGTTAAAATCTAACGTGCTGAGTAAAATTAATTTTTTTTTTTATTTCTTAATTATTCGTTTATTAATTTTTTTTTAAATTTCTACATGCAGTTAGTCCTTTTTATCCATCTTTGTGTTCAATGTATTTTCGCAGAAAAGTGTAAATTTAGAGCAGGGGTGGCCAACCCAAATGATCTTGCGGGCCACTTTGGAAGCACATCATAACTCCACGGGCTGCATAAAAAATTATATGTTCCCATAATATATTACGTATTTTTTTTTTGATACATTGGTTTTCACTACCATGGTCTTTATAAAATAAATATATTTTGTATAAGTGTGATGAATCTCACGGCCCGCGGGTTGGCCACTCCTGATAGAGTAGGAATTATTTACGTACAATACTTTACGATATTTTTTAGTAAAAGAGTATTTGTTAGTATTAGACTTTACGATATTTAGTAAAAATTCGAAAATATCATTCCGCTTTCTCTTTAGTACTTCTTTACACACTAAGTGTGGTTTATCTTTTCTGAAAGCGCATACCCAATCTTAAAGCTCACGAGCCGCCACTGGTATTCTATGAGCAAGATTGATATATAAAATAAAATTATAACATTTTTTTTTTAGAGAGATATATATATATATATATATATATATATATATATATATATATATTTTCCCGCCACCTTTTAATTTGTGTAGGGCCCCCCTATGGAAGTTAAGAGATGAAATTTGGTAAATGGGGCTCATTTTTGAGGCACCTCATACTATCAAAGTGGGGTCAAATTTTGGGCAAATTTTTTTTCTGACCTGACCTTTAAGGGGGTGGTGGGGGGCGGAAAAGCAATAAAACTTTTCCAAACCGGTTTTAAATAATGTTTCGGTCAATTATCTACAACATATCCAAAATGCAGCTTCCTAGGATGATATGGTGGGAGTAGAGGGGGGAAAAACGATTTTCGCTGGATCTAACAGGCCCCCAGCCCCCCAGAATTAACGTAGAGGGTAGAAATTTGGTGTGTTGATAAAGTTCGTACCTAGGTTGTGCTTTTTGGAGGTTTTAATATTTTACCCCCACCCCCCTCATTTTTAAGCTACAATTTCATGCATTTTCGACGTTTTCGAAGTTTGTACCACTCGCACAGGTCACCCGAATAAACCTAGAGGGCTGAAATTTTGCATTCGGATTGAGTTAGTATCAAGGGGGTGCCTTTTGGGGGTCTCGATTTTTAACCCCTACCCCCACCATTTTTATACCCAAAAGAACATGATTTTTCTTGTTTTTTAACAGTTTCGTTCGGGTCAAAATCTCCCCAAATAAACCTAGAGGGCTGAAATTTGGTGTACAGGTTAAGCTAATAGCCAGACACTGTTTTTTGGAGGTTTCAACTTTTAACCCTTACCCCCACGATTTTTACGCCAATATTTCCTTAATTTTTTTGCTTGTTTTCTAACACCTCTAGAGACTCCATAAGGAAACCTAGAGGGCTTAAATTTTGTACGTGTATTCAGTTAGTATCCAGCTAGTACCTTGTAGGGAGTCCACATCACTTTTCCGCCCACTTCTCCCATTTTTACATCGGAATTGAATGCTATTGTTAAATGTGTTTTAAAAGCATTATGTTTACTCTAAATACAAGTAGGCGAATAGTAATTTTAAAAAATTTAAAAAAAAGTGAACTTACTTTTATGACAAATGAAATACATACATATTAAGTAATTTAAAAATGTTATTAAAGTCACTGTTTATTTATAAATTAGGAATTTTGGATTTTTAGTATTTATAAAATAGAAATTTTGGATTTTTTTGGAAAGAAAAAATATCTTTATAAAGGCCTTCCAGTTTACTATTTAAGGTCCTTTTTAATATTTAAAACTAAAACATAAAGGCAATTAGTGGATAAACATTGGCAGGAATGTCCTCGTACGAATTGTGTTGGCTTTTTTTCTGCTACCTATTTTCGGCACAAAATTGAAATTTACTGAGATACAGCCCTTAAATACTTAAAACCTTTTTTTAAAGCCTCGATCAGCCGAACACTCATCACCAGTTTTGAAACCAACAAAATGACAATTCGGTTGTAGACTTTCAATCACATTTCGCTTGTAGACATTCAATACCGAAGATGAAGGGGAAAATTCGACTACCGGGATGGGGCCCCGCTGCTCACGGCGTTTTTAATAATAGAATTAGGAAAAAGTTTATAAAATTTTGGGACAAGCACACAGTCAAGATTACTTAACGAATTTTTATAAATGAGGTATCTATCAACAGAGGACCACCCCAAGGGTGGAAAAAACATCCTTTTTAATAGTGATGTCCAAGAAATTTAGTTTATTATCAGTTTCCAATTCCATTGTAAACTAAATGTTAGTGTGGAAAGAATTGATGAAATCTAAAAATTCCATTACATGATCTTCTGTACCGGACCAGACCACAAAAATGTCATCTACGTAGCGTCTCCAAAGGCGAATATTGTGTACTAAAGGGTTACCGGAATTCAAAATTATTCTGGTCCGGTACAGAAGATCATGTAATGGAATTTTTAGATTTCATCAATTCTTTCCACACTAACGTTAAGTTTACAATGGAATTGGAAACTGATAATAAACTAAATTTCTTGGACATCACTATTAAAAAGGATGTTTTTTCCATGGGTTTTGAAATTTCGATTTTTCGCAAACCTTCTCAAACCGATCATTGTATACCATCCGATTCCAATCACCCTTTAATTCATAAAATGGCTTTTTTCAATCACGCCTTTCATAGGCTTTTTTCATATCCCCTTAATAAAATTAATTTCTGTAAAGAAATTGAAACAATCATTTTTATAGGTAAACAAAATGGTTATGACTTAGATTTCCTATTCAAAATATTCACCAAACACTATAATAAACACATAGATTCCTTACTTTTTCCTAATTTGTCAAATACAAACGACCACGTCACAACGAAATATGCTTCCATCCCATTTATTTCCAAACAAGTTACTTTTTTCAAAAAACTATTCGACCAGAATTGTATACAATTAGCTTTTTTGACAAAAAACACATTATCGAATTATTTTGTTAAAACGAAGGATTCCATTTCGCCATTACAGAAATCGGGAATATATAAGTTCACCTGCGACGAGTGTCAGTCATTTTATATTGGACAAACAGGAAGAAAATTCGCAAGCCGTTTTTCCGAACATTTGTCTGCAGTAAAATCTGCAAATACAAAAAATTTTTCAGCCATTGCAGATCACGTAGTAAATACAAATCACAATTTTCAGTTATCAGAAAATTTTGAAATCCGCCATTTTGCGAACAAAGGCCGCACTATGGACAGCCTCGAGTCGTTACACACTGCACAATTTTTACAACAGCATCACTTTTCTCTCAACGACTGCGCACTACTACCACACCTAGAAGATTCTAAAAAAGTCATGCAAATAATTTTAAATTCATTTCCAAAAGAGCATTCAACGTAGACACACATCTTTTTCCTTGTACTTTTGTGTCATTCTTTGTGTTGTACAATCAAAAAATCAAAAATATGAAACTTCACTAAAAAAATTTTTTAAAATTTTAAGTTACTCAACATTAATTTTTGTGATCGCTGATATTTTAATTCAGTTTTTCAACTAGTGTTTTTTTAAATAGTTTTTAAAGAAGTTTGAAGTATTAACATTAAAAGTTTTTGATAATTATTATGTTTGAAATCAACGTTTTTGACCTTCATGTCAATTTGTGTTTGTTACATGGTGTTTTCTTTGTTCTCGTTGTTTGCACAAACTGGGTGTGCCTGTTTTTGACAAGTTTTTTAAAAATTTCTCGACTTCGAATTCCTTTGTGAATTCGTTTAATTTGTCTATTTTACGATATGATTTTTTGTTCTTGATTTTCTTTTCTTTTGCTATGTTCTTTGATAATGGTCATATTGACCGAAACATGTAAGATGATTCCTTAAATTATAACTTTTGATTTTATTTTTATTTATTTTTATTCTATTTATTGTTGCTATGAGCACTTGATCTGTTACCAGACGTATATGTAACTCATTTTGTGATTTACGACGTTGGTTTTTTGATTTTTACAATTTTGCAGGAAGTCGTTCAAAAAATTTTTCATATTATTTAATTTCACCTGCAGTTGATTTTTCTAAGTTATTTAATATTGCCTTAAAAACAGAAAACGTGAACAAAAAGTAAATTTATCGGTTTTCTTGTTAAACATAATTGTTTCTAAACTTATAGCTTTTTAGATACCGGGCAACATTTCCGAGCACTTTTGAAATATTTATAATTATTAATACTCTCAAAAGATTTAAATTGTTTGACATATTTATTTTTGTATTTTCTAGCGCTGCCATCATCTATTTTGAGAAATTATGTAATTTTGAGTTTATTATTCTTGCATAGTTCTAGACCATTTATGTGTTTATTTAAAAAAATGTGAAAAATTTAAAAGCAAATTTAATTATTCAGAAATTTAAAAGCAAATTTTTTTATAAAATCGTCAAGTTAGAATTGGTGTTGACACCAATGAGATTTACAGCGACCGGTATGAACAAAAAATTTCTACTGAACTAGTTCTTGTCAATTTAATAGGAAACCTTATTGTAGTAAGAATGCAGTAGAGAGATTATTCAAAAGTGAAATGTACTTAAATGGATGTAATTTCATTAAAAAATACATTTAATTTTTTTAAACGATTTACCAGACCACATTTCTCTTAAAAATTCTTTGCTTTAACACTTTTTTAAAATTTTCATTAAAAAAAAAAGAAAGAAAACCACAGTCATGTCCGAGTTTGACTCTCACGTACAAAGGACTTTCTACCTTATTGAAAATAAACATTAATTAATGAAAAGTTTGGTTATCAATTAATCAATTTTTAACGAGGAATGTACACTAATTGTAAATACAATAACAACAATTTATATACCTATTTTAAAAGGCAATCGACAATATGGGCGTAGCCGTAACCACATTGGAGCGCTTGTCTGAGCATCTCTAATTCTATAAAGCACAAACGAAAATTTTTTATAAATGTTTACGTTACGCATTATAACACTTCTATTTAAAATAATAAACAAAAAAATTACGGGCATATGAGAGGTAAACTGGTTTGACACCAAGAATTTTTTTTTTTGAGAAAATAATATTCTTTTGGTTCAAAGAAAGTTAAATATGCAAATGAAATATGTAAATGAATAAATGTTTCATTACTTGATTTAGTTTTATTATTCCGGTCTAGAGAAAATTCTTTGATCAACACACAACAGTCTAGAATCTAGATCTTAATTTAAGGCGGTCCTCCTATGTGATCTGTAGAATTTAAAGCTAATTTCAGGACTTTTTTCTGTATCAAAATAAAATACAATCTTTTCAGTTTTTTATATGTTTTTTTTTTCAGTTTTTAGTTCCTATTTGCATCTTAGATTGTACAAAAAAAATTTTCCTCACTCAATTTTACAATGCTTTTTGAGGTTAAAGTGGATTCCTCAAAAAAACCATGAGTGGGTGGTGGGCAGTAGATCTCCATTTCTAATAATCGAAAATAAAAACATTTACCATATTCTTGTTTTATAAAGTTGTCCTATTGTCCGAACTAGGATTAAAGAAACCGAGAGCCCCTAGTAGTTTCCCATATTACGGGAAACTACTATGGATTGGCGAAAACGCACAAAACCGACAACCCAATCAGACGAGTAGTTTCCCATATTGGATGCCCATCACATAAATTATTACAACACCTAGACTCCCTTTTTAAAACCGAAACCCAGTTCACCTCCGAATACAGCATTAAAAATTCCTTCCAACTTGTAAATCAGTTAAATAATACCCCCTTTCCCGGTCGGTACAAATTGGCGTCCCTGGACGTGCGTAGTATGTTCACCAACATTTCTACCAAGGAATGTCTAAACTTAATCAGATAAAAAATCCAGTAAAACAAGCCGAGTTAATAAACACCTTTAATACAAATTTAAAACAAAACTACTTTGAGTTCGGCAATAAATTCTTCCGACAGACAAGTGGCCTTCCAATGGGATCACCTCTGAGCCCTCTGCTGGCGGAAATTTATATGTCGAACTTAGAAAAAGTAATAATGAATAACACACTAACCAAACAACATGTGAAATTTTGGTATAGATACGTGGACGACATAATTATAAGCTTCAATGGATCGATCCGCCAACTAGAAAAATTTGTAGAGTCAATAAATTCATTAAACCCAAAAATTCAATTTGACTTAAAGGTACAAAAAGATAATAGCATAAACTTTTTAAGGAGTCTCCACATTCTTGCCGAGGTTGGACTAGGTTCCTCGTCGAGTTCCTCGCTAAGGTTGGCTCAGCCATATGAATAGCATTAAAACACCAACCGCGAGACACAACGAAATGACCCTCTACATTCTCGTTTCGTCCAACCTCGGCGAGATTGTGGAGACTCCTTTAGATTTAACTATAACCAAAATTAACAATAAGCTTGATTTCAACATATATAGAAAACCATCTTACTCTGGCATTACAATTCCAAATGATTCAATAAGCCCCTATCAACATAAAATCGCAGCCTATAATTCCATGATCCACCGAACGTTTAATATACCTTTGTAGGAAGAAAATTTTGAAAAAGAAGTAAATAATATAAAAATAATAGCGAACAATAATGGATATAACTCAAACTTAATCGATAAATTAATAGCTGAAAGAATGTAAACAAATTGTAAAAGAAATTTACCCCTCCGTTAAACCAGAACCAAAAACTAACTTTAAAACTATAACATATTTTGGTAATATATCAGATAAAATTAAAACATTTCTAGAAAAATCAAACGTAAATATAACATTTAAATCAGGTTTTAATCTAGGAAATTTAAGATATAACAATAAAACAAAATTGATAAACTTAAAAAATCGGGTATCTACAATTTAAACTGCCAAGACTGTAATAGTTTTTACATCGGTCAAATTGGCAGAAACTTTGAAACCCGGAGAGCAGAGCATTTCAGATCCTATAGAAATAAAAAATCCGACTCTGCTTTTGCGAGGCATTTAATTGACACCGGACACACACCAGAACGGGAAATTACCGTGTTACACGAGGCAAGCAAGGGGCAGAAGTTAACTCTCCTAGAAGCAATAGAAATAAATAAAAATAACTCCGATCACCTTTTAAATGACTAGACCGATTTTTACAGTTCAACTTTATTTTCAATATTATAATTTATCTAAACCTTTAAAATTGTATTTTGCTGTAATATTGTCTCAATTGCAATTCCAATCTTTTATCATGTGTTTGTTTGCCTTTTGTCACATGTAATGTAATCTTGTTTTTCTTGATTTTCGGATCCTCTCACTAACCCCACCCCTTATATATAAGGGCATGTATCGAATGTAACTTTTATTCTGTTTGAAAATGAACTAACGGTTCGAAACAATATTGTCCAAGTTTCGCTCAAATAAAGTAACGCTCAAATCTATTAATAGGATTAAACATTTATGTTAATAAATAACAAAATGACGGACTTTAAAAAAAATTCAAAATTTGTGATTTTTTTCATTGAAAATTGAGAAAAAAAAGAGAAATTATTATTAAAAATAAATGATTCTAGTTCAGACGATAACCACTAGTTTGCAGAACAACGTGCTAGAATTATAGTCCGATCTGTTTATTGGAATTTCGTCTCTACTGCCCACCAGTCAAAAAAATGTATTTTCTAGGAAAAAGTGGAGTTTAAATAACAAATTTTTTATAAAATATATCATAATTAGCAAAAAATATCTTCATAAAAAATATATATTTACTAGACCAGGCAAAATGATCCTTAACAGAGTCGGGCTGTATAATATTTTGACCTGGGGGGCTATAAACTTTTTTGTTTTGGTCATAAACGAAAAAAATATTTTTAATTTTATTTTAATAATCAATTTTATTGCTATTCACATTTTATTTTATAAGTATATGTACATATTATGTAGGTCAGAGCAGATCTATATAACTATATACTTCCCACAAAACACTAGTCGGAAAAATGTAGTTTCTAGGAAAGCTTGTTTAAAGTTTCATTAACAAACTTTTCATAAAATATATCGTAATTGCGAAATAGTATATTGTACAATAAGTGGAAAAGCGACTTATTTCTCACGAATATTTCATATGAATGAGAAATGAGCTTTTCCCACGTATTTTACACTATACTTTCTCTACGAAAACATTTTTTTTCGTAAAATTTACATTAATATTTATTTAAACAAGTAGTAAAAATTTTTTAAATTTATGTCAGTTGTCAGATGTTCAAATTCTTGCCAAAGCATACTTTGAAACTAGGGAAACAATAATAAACAATTAACATACATATGCATATTTTTAGAATCTATATATATGAAAGAAAGTGGTGTTAGTTACACTACTTATAACTCAAGAACGGATGAACCGATTTGGCTGAAAATTGGTGGAGAGGTAGCTTAGGACCAGGAGACGGACATAGGATCCTGTTCGAACGCGTTTCCGTGAAGTCAGTATAAAACGTGTTATAACAAAGACGCATATGACATAAATCTGAAAATATACATACATACGTATGTTTGTTATTGATTTTTGTTTCCATAGTTTCAAAGTATGCATTGGCAAAAATTTGAACATCTTTTACAACTGACATAAATTAATAAAAAATTTTACTATTTATTTAAATAAATAAATTTAAATTTTACGAGTCGTGCGAGTTGCATGGCGAGCGGAGCGAAGCATTACCTGGAATTAACCTTTTATAGAATTTTGAATTGTTTAGCGAGCGAAGCGAAGCACTTTCTAGACGAGTCATATGGCGAGCCGAGCGAAGCATTACCTGGAATTAACCTCCTATAGAATTTTGAAATGTTTAGCGAGCGAAGCGAAGCACTTTATAGGCGAGTCGTATGGCTAGCGGTGCGAAGCATTACATGGAATTAACCTTTTATAGAATTTTGAACTGTTTAGCGAGCGAAGCGAAGCACTTTATTCTCTCGCCTGTTCTCAATCCCATATGATTTAAAATTGGCTAAACTATTTTCCGCTTTATTAGTAAATATTGATTTGATTGTATCAAAATGATAAGAAAAAAATTAATTCAATCAATTATAACTACTGAGCCACAGCAACGCGTGGCCGGGTCAGCTAGTTATTTATATAGATTTATATATTAAATCAAGGAAATTGCCTACTTTTTTATTAAAAGCTTTTATTTAACTTGCTATGTTAGTATGTTTGTTTAGATCAATTTTTGCTATCAAAATTTAGGCATCTTCTAATTGAACTAGAAGTTTCAAATTTTGCATATGTGTATAACCTTGATGACAATGCAATACGAGTATTTTATTATTAGTTTTGTCCTAAATTCGCTCAAAACTAGAATTACTGATTTTTAGTCTTGTGCAAATTTTTAGACATTTCGAGCTGTCAAATACTGTCCGTTGATTTTACATAGAAATTTTTAGTTTCCAGAGTTATGTTTGATTAAAATATAGGTAAAATTTCTTCTTTAAATCATTTTTTTTAATGAATTAAGATCAGACTAAAAAATATAAAATAAAGTAAAAAATAACTTTTTAAAGCAATCTATTTTAAAATGAGCTAAAATGATTGAAATAATTTTTGAGTAAAGTTTGATACAATGTGAAATATAATTTATAAAAGCTTGAAGCGTTTAAGTTTGGTAACTACTGAGGAGTAAAACACCTACTCATATTTAAAACGAAAATAATTAATAATAACACCTCAAGATTTTATAAATTATGTTGTACATTGTATCAAACTTTACTCAATAATTATTTCATTCACTTTAGTTCATTTTTAAATAAAAGCTTGCTTTAAAATGTTATCTTTTTACTTAATTTTTTATTATATTAACCCGTGGGATATTATTTCGCACGCTATTCCTGCAAACTGTGGGCAATTATTAATTATTACATATAGTTACACATGCGTGAAATGTTACTTTTAAGTAGGAGTAGAGTAAGTAGGAGTAGAAAAAAATATTTTCAAAAAAAATATATACTTACTAGGCATCGAACAAAATGATCTCTAGGAGAGTCGGAATTTACAAAATTTTGAATTGGGGGGCTATAAATTTTTTTACTTTTGTCATCAACGGAAAAATTATTTTTAACTTCCCATTGGAAGTTATTGTAATGGGTCCGATTTTACGAATCGCTTTGACATATCTCCACGTTTCAAGGTCACTAGAATCCGAATCCATCGTTTTTAGCGTGACGTCTGTGTGTGCGTTCGTTAGTTCGTTCGTTCGTTTGTTCGTTCGTTCGTTCGTTCGTTTGTTCGTTAGTTCGTTCGTTCGTTCGTTCGTTCGTGAATTTTTTTTCGTCTCGCATATCTCGAACACAAATGATGATATCAACTCCGGGCTAATTTCATTAGATGCGTAATCAAAAAATGAAGACCGGATAAAGTTTTCAGAAAATTCGGATTAGCGGTTTGTTTTTTGTGATAAAAAAACGGAATTGACTTTATTATTATAACATAAACATAACATAGATTATATGGATTTTCTACCATGTTTTTATTATATAATGGCCTAAGAACCTTCTGTGATATTAAAAACGCCAGTAAATTATTATTAAATAAAAAAAAAAAAAAGAGGAGAAAAATAAACGGAAAAACGAAATAAGAAACTTTTTGTGAAATATTTTTTGTCTCGCGTATCTTGAGAACAAATGATGTTATCATTTGTTTGATAAGAGTGGAGCCCCCACTCTTAGGTACAGAAGGCGTAGCCCCCGGTGTGGTGCAAGGGGCAAGGCCTCTATCGGGAGTCCAGAGGAGGAGTCCCCTGAATTAAAAAAAAGTTATTCATTTGCAATAGTCTTTAAAGGCATCCAATGGGAAGTTGACAGTGTGGGTAGACCTGTCCCCCAAATTTTTAATTTTGTTTTCAAGGTCAATTTTATTACTATTTACATTTTATTTTATAACATGTTTATCTAGGTCTGAACAGATGTTCCTATATATTTTCCATAAAACAGAAAAATTTTTGACCCCCCTTAAAAATATTATGTACTCCAGCACTGCTAGGGGCCAATGTGTTCCGTTCCCTGATATAGACATCATCTACACTTGATTCATAGAATAACTCTTCCGCTTCTTACGAAGGTAATCATCATTTTCTTGGAGCGTTAACACTATATTATGCTATACGTTATACGCTCTTCTAAATAGTATAACTTCAAATTTTTAATCGTCACATGGAAATATCGCCTTAACAAACATTAAAATGTCAACAACATTCCTAATAGATAATTATCTAAATTCTTATTTTAATATTATCTATGTGTTTGTGAACATTATCAAGTATGACGAACTTTTGTTCGTATTTAAACATAGGTTATTAATCATATACTCATTTTTAATGTTCAGCTAAACTGAAGTTTGAACACTATTGAATGAAAGCTTCTTGAAAAGCTTGTTTCATTTGAAAAATACTTCTATTTTTCAAATGAAAATTTGACAGATATAATTATATCGATTGTCTTCATAACGTATATGCATATAGGTACATACTGTCGTTTAATATAGTTACTGCTCAATATCAATAAATATAAAATTTGAAATAAATTAACTGTAGTTCGATAACTTAATCAGTGGCGGACTAGTACCTTCAGAAGCCTGGGGAGAAAAAATCTGCGACCACATGTCAGGGGTCTCCACACAAAAGAGACCACCACAAAACAAAAGAGTGGATTAAAAAGGATAGCGATTTTTTTGTTCGTTAATAATATTTTTTCGGAAAATTTCGAAAATTCTCTAGAGGGCCTACCCAGGGACTACTACGTGTGAAATGCCCCGGAGTCTGTACAGGAGTAGATGCGGCTCTGTTTGCATATGTTTTACTAAGAAAATGCATATAAAATAAATTAATGAACAAAAACGATAAAATTTTAAAAAATTAAAAAAAAATTAATTTTTATTGCAAACGGAATCACATTGGAACGAACCGCTCTAGGGTTTTGTTTTATTCACAGAGATCAACTTGTGGAATAAATCTCATCCAAATCCGCGATTCGAACATGGGATGCCCCCCTCCCCTTTCCCCTGGTAAGTATCTATATGTGCAATTTTATATGATTGTTGAATATAAATTTGAGAGATAGAACGGAGTAAAAATTTAACAGATTTTTTTATTTATTTTCCCTACAATTTATGAAATTTACTTATTATCTGAAAAATTGTTTTATTTTTCCTATAATAATTATAGAGAATCTTGTGTTTTACCGAATTGTTTCAAATTTTTTAAAATTATGTATTCACACAGAGCAGAAATGGGCAAACGACTTCTATCAGTGTACCAAAATTTCAGTTCGTTATCAACAGTAGCTCTTAAAGAAAATGGTCGTGCAAAATTCCAAAAGAATTCGCAAACATCTACCAACAAATTAAAATTAAGATTAAATGTCACATGATACTAATTTTAATCCTTTAAATGTCTGTCTTATTGTAAATGACGTCACGCGTACAGGATTTTGAACAGGATAATGTTATCTACACCAGTGCTTTTCCCACTTCGGATGCCTATACTGCGTAACGTAGATTATACATTTATTTTTTATATATACAAGGGTAACGGAATGAAACTGCGTCCCTTAAATACTAAAACGTGTACAGTTGGACTATAATTTTACTATATATAGCAATCGTAAAAGCGGTAGTGATCGTAAAAGTGAGCTCATTATTATTGAGGAAATGCGCTTTTACAACTTCGGTGGCAATTTCTGATGTTTTATAGAATTTTTGCTGTAGCAACAAGTTACAGCATCATGGCAGTGGCTGTAATAGTTAATTCGAAAATTCGCTAAAATTAACGTCTACTTATTTCTTAAAAATATAATTTTAACTAAATAATATTTGAGCTGCTTTTTTTTTATAATTGAATGAATAGCTGACAATTATACAGTGATAAAGAGTTCAATAAAGAGTCAAGTCCATTAGAAATGAACCAGCCATATAATTCAACATTTTTGATTTTCCTAATTTTTTTATCAGTTACTCACCAATAATTAAGTGAGTGTAAAACGAGGGTTAAAAAATTTTCAAGCTCATACTTTTTTTTTTTGCTGGCCATTTTGAGTTTGTTTTGAGAGTGTTTTTTGACTGAAGTTTTGCGCAAGTTTATCTAACTCTATAAATTTTACAGATATCAAAACAAACTAAAAATCAAAATTATCATAATGGTCCGCTTTGGATTTATTGTCTTTACATAATATTCGCTAGGTAGTAAGGAGAGGAGGAAAAATTCACAAATATAAAGTAAAAATTAACCTGGAGCAGCAAAATTATTGAAAGGGGAAAAGAGTCACCTAAATTTTTTTTTTTCTACCTATAGATTTATTATAGGACTACCAGCTGTAAAAGTTTCAAGCTTGAGATTTTTGTGCTTTTTTTATATCATTTTTCAAAAATTTCCAAAATCGTATTTTGGCAATATTTAATGCTGAATATCTCAAAAGGGACTGAGTGAAATTAATATAGGTTATACCTCTTTAGGATATAGACTTTACGATACAAATTTCGTGAGGGAGACTCAACTAGTTTCACAGTTATAGCACATCAAATTTGACCAAAATTTGCATTGTACGCAAATTAAGTTCTCCATACTACGCAAATTGTACGCAAATTAAGCTTAACTCCATAAACTAATATCTCAAAAGGAACTGAGTGAAAAATTATAGAATTAATTATGAAATCAACTAACTGTCTTTTTGCTTTTTACAAATTCTTTTAACCAAATAAACGCGGTTTATTGCATTCTCGACATTTCTCAGCTACGCGTCCCTTTATTTTTGCGTATTCTCCACTCCAACAAAGTTTCATAAAAATTGTGAATTTCACTCTGGTTGCATCTCGTAGTAAATTTAAAAAACTTACTTTTAATTTGATATAACGTAAAAGCCCCCATTATGGAACGGTATCTAATACTGGAACAGTTTTGACATTTACATATTACTGAAGTTATTTCTGAAAGAAACGTCTGATAACAAAAATTATTATTAATAGAATAATTGTTTTTCAATTTAAATTCACCTCGCAGTTAATGTTTCCTTACTTAATTAGAGAAATAAATAAGTAAATGTCAAAACTGTTCCAGTATTAGATACCGTTCCATAATGGGGACTTTTACGTTAATATATAACTTTTTAAATATTACGTAAAATAAAAAGAGTTTTCTTATAAAACTTATACAAATATGCTGACCTTTCCATTTATAACAAAAAAAATTTCTCCAAAAACCCAATTTTATTATTAACCAAATTTTAACGCTTATATTTTAACTAGAGAGAAAATTTTTTTTGTTTCAATATGCCGGAACTTTTACAGCCAGTGACAAGTACAATAGGTAAGGCTACAAAAAAAAAAGAAAATCAGAGATGTGAACATCAATTAAATGACACACTAGAAATTTACAAAATATAAATTATAATAACCTATGTTGCTAAAATTGAACATTACTTACAATTATACCGTATTTCGATAAAAATCTGTCACAGATGGCAGCACTTGTACCAACGAATATATACATATCAAATCATTTTGAGCCGCCATATTACAGGACGAGTTAACTCATCTTAATCATTTAGAAATATTTTTCACCATATCTTTTTGTATATTACTGTACACAATTTTCGTATGGTACTGTACATGACTAGTACATGTATATATATATGTATGTATGTACAGTCAATTACGATCAACAGGGGAAACACTGTCGAAGGTGAATGAACTTGATGCTGCAACAACGCAACGGCCATAACGGCCGTTAAACGGCAACAGCACAACGACACGGACGGCATCCAATCCAACCATCATTGAACGGCTGTGAACGGCTGCGGTGTAACGCAGCGGCGGAGGTGCGGGTGATACGACACAAAATATTAGTAATAAGGACAACTTGCTCGTTCCAACTACTCTAGTACTAGCTAGAGCTATATTATGTATGTACAGCAAATACATAGTAGCGTTTTAATAAAAATAACTTTGTCTCTGTACTGCGCGTATATAATAGCAGTGGCACACAACTTCCTCGTACTCGTAGCAGACTGTCATCCGTAACTCCTATTTAATTTTAATATCTTATTATTTATATAAATTATGTAAATATAATTAAACCGATATTTACAACTAATATTTATAAATATCATTTATTTATTAATGAATAATTAAGGTCTGTTAACAGTTATAATATTTTTAGTGAATAATTAATTCTATAAATTCTATTTAGTAGTGGATTCTGGAGTTAACCTTTTTTTATCATACATACAAGTAAGTGCTTCCCATTCTTCGCGCTTTGTCTCAAAAACGGTTTATTGTGTAAAATATTGCCTAGGACCAAGTTTGTAGATAATTTTATCCCCTGCAACCTTTCTAATAACTTCAAACATCATTCAGAGCATAGGAAACACATTTGTGATGTTTGACCCTGAATATCTTGACTCATGGACATGAGATTTTATGAGACTTGAGACAACATATTATATTACCTTTCATTCAGAGGTTTACACCTTTTTTCACCTTATATAATTGTACTAGTAGAACATATTAGAGAACTAAACAAACTGTCAATAATTACAAAAAATTAAAAATAATAGCTAAGCAGTCTTATCCTTATATAATTATGACACTTATCATGAATCTGAATGAATGGCACAATCACCACAATAACGAGTTTAAAGCTTCTTTTTTGTAATTCCGGGACTAAAAGACATGATTTAGTCTCTCCTAAAGGGAGTAAAGTACCACTTTTAGTCCCTTGGGACTAAAAGTAGGACTTTTAATCCCAAGGGACTAAAATATTATTTTGCTCCCGCTTTTAAGCCAATCAACAAGCACAATTTACAGAAATATAACTTAAATAGCGTTGCTAGGTAATTGAAAATAATAAACAAATCGAAACTTGTAGAGAGAGACAAACATTTATATTGTATGTATTGTATTGTACAATTCGATTAATTTAAGCTCCTATATCCGAACGCGTTCAATACTCGAACAGTTTTAATATTTTATATATTAATGAAGTTTTTTCTGAAGAGAACCGATAAATATTAAAACTGTTCGAGTACTGAACGCGTTCCGGTATACGTTACGTTACTTGATGGAATATTATTACATATACTTAATTTGAATGATATTTAAGTAATTTTTTTTAATTTTTATAATTTAAATTATTCGGAATTACAAAAAAGTAGTATATACACCACAGGACTAAAGTGTTTTTTTCACCCCTTGTGTGCCTGTAAAAGCCCTCTGGCAACAAACTTCACACTCAGGATTAAAACTCACACTTTAGTCCCTTGGTGTATAACATACTATTTATTTTTTAATACACTTACCTTAACTAATTATTTCAAGCATAACAATTATAAACAAATTAATTCTGGTTTTGAAAAACGGATCGTAGGAAACAAATATTTTAATTGTATCATCTGTCAGTCGACTTCTTATAGATTTATAAATATAACCAGCGGCCCAGTAGGCTCTTTCAACTTCTACACTTGCCGGTTTTATTGTCAACAAATAGAAGACTTTTACTTTTAAGTACGTCTCATACAACAACGCGAGTATTTTTCCAAAAAGTCTATGCTATGTATTTTTTATCGAATCCGCTTACTATATCCGGTAAATTTGTACCGGTTCGGTAGACGTCCGATAATGCCGGATCCGCCGCACTACTGGATCTGGTTTTCCAGTTAGAGATTACAATCCCTAGTTTAAATTGTATTTATTACAAACTTATATGATATCGATGTTGACAATAATAATATATTCTGTGTCATTGCGCATTTGAATTTCAGAGGTACAGTTATTCTTATCTAAATGCATATATAAAATTTGAGACTGCATGGCGCCTATATCATGTTGTACAGTACACAACGTACATACAAATATTTTAACATGGCGTGGGTGTCCGTCTGTTTCTATAATATACTGTACAAAACTATGTAAACTACATATACATAATATACATACAGTCTGTTTGAGCGAAGTAAGAACATACAAAAAACATGGGAAAAAATTATTGGGATCAGAGTATGCCTGTTTTTTATGGGTATGATTTTTATATAGTATCCATGGTTATTAATATTTTTCCTTAATTGCAAAAAAGTAAATCTGAAAACCAAACAATAGGCATCCAGTTTTCGAATTAACAGCATTATCTGTTAATAAATATTTTAATATTAGATTAAGATTTATTTATAGTTGTTTCAATTTTAGTGCTATTGATTTTGGCGTAATATTATTTAAGATTTTTCTAAATATCTGATAATAATAAAATAAAGCATGCCGTGATCATAACAAATTACCCTGTGTTAAAATTTATATGTTCTTAGTTGCTTGAAACACCCTGTATATAACCGCAGTGTGTTAGAATGAGATGGTAAATATTTATAATATAATTTATAATCTGACAAATAAAAATTATTACAAATATTGCAATAGATAAAAAATTATTTAAATTTGGTTTCGGTATATATATATATATATATATATATATATATATATATATATATATATATATATATATATATATATATATAATATATATATATACCGTGTGAGTTTTTCAGGAGTTGTCATTCGATTTATTCCTAAAATATGCATCTAATCGAAAAAAAGTTTATACAAAAAATATTCAAAAGAGAGGGGGCCATTTACGAAAAATTATTCCAGACTTCTAGGACTCACGGTTTTTTTGGAATAGAAAAAAATTTTTTTTTTCAAATGGGAACATATGTTGAGATGTTTCTTAAAAATTAGTTTATTACTTCAAACTACCAATTATGCTAAAATTTTCATTATTTTATTTCAAATTTTTGAGAAATTGCATTTTTAAGTTTTAATTTTCAAAATCCGTGGTAAGGTTTGTCTAACCGAACGCAAAACATACGATTTATTTTGAATTTATACTAAAAAAAATACCAAATAAGTTGTAATGGTATATTCACATTAGCTTCTTACAGTAGCAGAAAATTTATTAATTAAATACATTGATTATCAAAATAATTTGTAGTTTTTCCTCAAATATTCAACTTAATATTTATTAAACAAGTTATCAAATTACAAATGTTTTTGTAATATTTAATTGTACACCATATTAAAGAAGTCAAAATCTGGTACATGTGAAAATGTCATTATTAAAAATCTCTGAAAGTAAATCATAGATGGCATCTGGATCCGATCGTAGAACTGTCATAAAATGACAGGTCTTTTTTAAATTTAAATTGTTAAATTTTTAAACTCTTTTTTTTTTAAAAAACAGTAAAAAAAGCAAAAAAATATTTTTAATATAAAAATTTTCAAGTATGTATGGTATGTATTTTAACAATACGTCTGATAAAGATGTATTTTAAAAATATTCATAACCTTAGTTTATTTTGTAGTAATCAAACCAGACGATCTTATCATGTTTGGAACATATTTTAATGATGTACAAGATAAAGTTGAGATGCTGACAGTAAATATAAGCAAATCGAAAATAGTAATTTAAAATAGTAAAAAGTATATTGATATGGTGGTGTCACTTGCTGAATATGACAGACGAGAGAATCCCGAAAGTATGCTAAGCAAAACTAAAGGAACTATGTGATGATCGAACCTAGAAAAACTCTAACTGCGTTGTATCTTTAAAACAAAACCAATGATCGCACAGAAAATTGGAGATGGGTTTTAAAAACTCGATTAAATTCTCTAGAAGGATTAGCCATTGTTTTCCCGAAAAAAATTTTTTCCATGCTCTACATGAATTTGAAAAATCAAGAAAAAATGGGCTTTTGGTAGCTTTTTGGAAATTCGATCACTGAATCAAAAATATCGAGAAAACCATTAATGTTAAGTGTGCCTTTTACAGTTCAATATACCCACAAAAATCCCAGCGAGTTTCAATTTAATCCATCCAGCCGTTTTTTTGTTTCATTCGATTGAATTTTTAAAAAAATTAAAGGATCATTTTTTTGGTCTTAAACTTTCATAATCTTCAACAAAATGAAAAAAAAAATTTTCTCATCTTTTTCCACATTTTTATCAATAGCAGTATTTAAAATTTATAAAAAAAAATATTTCTTAAAAAATTTTCGAAAATTTTTTTTCAGTGTATTTATTAGGATTGAGCGGTACACGTTGCTTTGAAAATTTTTGAGTTGGATGATTTCAAAACTAGAAACTTCAAGCTTTAAATTGCTGTACTTACGACTCCAATACGACCATTTTTAACAAAGATACAGCCATTTGAAAAATCGCTAAAAATATGGAAATTTTTTTTTGATCCTTTAATTGTTTCCGCTAGTGTATGTACAAAAATTTTCTTCAAAGGCTGTAAACTGACTCTGAAACATGAAGAAATTTGTCAACAGTGTAACGAAGTTCTCAGTATCTTACGTACTTTCTTTTCAATTGTAAAAAGTATCCTTTTAAAAGGCAAATGTACTTGAATAAGCATATCAGTGCTGGAGGTGATCCCATGACGGCGTTATTAACCATAAGAGGGCTGGAAACCATAGTTAAACGACGTATTTTTATATGCGATAGGGACTCTTGACCACTGAGCTAGTATTTACCACTTAATGAACTTTCTGTTTATTATAATTTTTGTTATTTGTTGTTACTTATAAATGTTAAATGATCTTCCCTGGTGTAAAAGATTTTCTTAAGCAATAAAAATCATTATTATTATTATTATTATTATTATTATTATTATTATTATTATGTTTACTTTAAAATTAAAGCAGTTACATTTAAAAGCAAATGAAAAAGCTACTATAACTTCTGAACTATTCAATTCATTTTTATGAAATTATGCGTGTTGCTTCCTAGATAATCCCCTAGAAATTTCATTGCATTCAGAGGAATAGTATCCACGGCACTACCATGAAATCCAATTAAATGTCAATATCTTATTTACTACTAGTCCCACTTCGCTCAATTTTTTATGAATCGTTTATTTATTTTTATTAATTTATATACCTATATTAAATTACACAAAGATATATTGGGCATTTACGAGTACGAGGAAGCTGTGTGCCACACCCTATTGCAGCGTATTTTAGTATTTTACAAAACTGCTAATTTTTGTTATTTTAGTTTGTAACCAAATGATCGTGGATCATTTTCTTGGTATTGCGTTACTACCTGCCTTACCTACTGCTTCGATTCGTGGTAAAATTCTCGCGCATGTGCACTATTAAACCGGGCAAACAAAAATTCAAATTATTTAACGTTTACTACCATATTTGGAAACTTGTAGACGTTATATTATTTAAATTTTTGCTAATATGTTCGCGCGGTTTAGTAATGCACTTTTCCAGAAAAATAAATACACAATGTAAATTCAAATTACTGTTTTATTAAAAAATCATAATTTCTCTTAATTGTTATACAATTTTACAATAAAATAATTTTCTGTTGATCAGGGCTGGGAGCAATTTAAAATGATTTCATTTGAAATATGTATTTAAAATACAAAATGGCATTTTCCATTTTCTATTTTAAATAAGTTCGGTCAAACCATTTTCCATTTTGTATTTAAAAAGAAAATTTGAATCTATTTTCCATTAAAAATGAAAATGCATGTATACTCAAATTTATGTGCATAAATTATAGAACTCGAACTGAACGATCTGAAGTCTAACAAATTGTAAATTAAATAATGGAGTCGGATAAACAAAGTATAAGGAACTGTTTCCCCCCTCAAATTTTTTTTTGTAGCATGTTAATTACATCGAATGAATGTATACAAAATGAACATTTTCTACCACTTGCAACTGCCGCTACGAAAGTTATCGGCCATTTTGTGAAAAATCGACCATTTTAGTTGTACTTTCTTAATATAGATGAGTATATCTCGGTATGTGTAGGTCTAAAAAAAATGAAAAAAATTGAGGCTATTCACTATGATATAGTCTACCAGCGGTTACAGTATGAAATTTTTATCTGCACACATAACCTTAAAAAAAAATTATAACTGGAGATACTGCTAAATTTTGGTTTTTTGGAATTAACTTCGGATGTTTTAAGTGAAATTTGATGAAATTTTCAGAAAATATACTTTATAACGTGGACAATAACTGGTTAAAATTTCAAGTCAAAATATCTAACACAAACCCCGAAAATTAACGTCAAATTTGAAAATTGACTGGCCAATGATTTTTGTGCATTTTATCGTATGAGGTTCTTTTTTTTCTTAAATTGTAGGTTTTTTTATGCACTTTATGATGGTGAACAAGAAAAAATTTTTAAGCTTGAAAAAAGTGAAAAATATCGATTAGAAATTCAAAATTTTCGGCAATCAACAGTATTTGAAAAATAATTCAAATCAAGTAAACCGCTCTAATTTAAAAAATTTAAGTAACAATTTGTTCCAAATAAGGGTTACAAGCTTCTATATGAGGATTACATGAATCGAACCCGATTAAAAACCAAGTTTGGAGAAATTAAGGTTCAATTGTTTTCAAAAATACACAACATCAAAAGTATATAAGCTGGAAGCTCCCATCACCTCACAAGCTGCAAATTCAATATTCTTTAAGAGTGTACTAACAAACTAAGAAACAAACTAAGTGATTTAATACCCATGAGTCTTCCAAGGAACTATTTACTTAATTTTTCGAAAGTTGGTTTTTTAATTGGGTTCGATCCGTGTAATCCTCATGTGGAATCTTGTAACCCTTGTATGGGAGCAATTATTATAACTCATAATGTTTAAATTATGGCGGTTTAAATTATTGCAGCTCTTGTTGAATTTGCAGCTTGTGGGGTGGGTGGGAGCTTATATACTTTTGATGTTCTGTATTTTTGAAAACAATTGAACCTTAATTTCTCCAAACTTGGTTTTTAATCGGGTTCGATTCGTGTAATCCTCATATGGAAGCTTCTAACCCTTGTATGGAACAAATTATTACTTAAATTTTTTAAATTATAGCGGTTTACTTGATTTAAATTATTTTTCAAATACTGTTGATTGCCGAAAATTTTGAATTTCTAATCGATATTTTTCACTTTTTTCAAGCTTAAAAATTTTTTCTTGTTCACCATCATAAAGTGCATAAAAAAACCTACAATTTAAGAAAAAAAAGAACCTCATACGATAAAATGCACAAAAATCATTGGCCAGTCAATTTTCAAATTTGACGTTAATTTTCGGGGTTTGTGTTAGATATTTTGACTTGAAATTTTAACCAGTTATTGTCCACGTTATAAAGTATATTTTCTGAAAATTTCATCAAATTTCACTTAAAACCTCCGAAGTTAAGACCAAAAAACCAAAATTTAGCAGTATCTCCAGTTATAATTTTTTTTTAAGGTTATGTGTGCAGATAAAAATTTCATACTGTAACCGCTGGTAGACTATATCATAGTGAATAGCCTCAATTTTTTTCATTTTTTTTAGACCTACACATACCGAGATATACTCATCTATATTAAGAAAGTACGACTAAAATGGCCGATTTTTCACATAATGGCCGATAACTTTCGTAGCGGCGGTTGCAAGTGGTAGAAAATGTTCATTTCGTATAGTCTTCGATGTAATTAACATGCTACAAAAAAAATTTGAGGGGGGATACAGTTCCTTATTCACTAAAATTTGGTAGTTGTCCGACTCCATTAAAATGTAAATTTATTTAATTGATTCAAATTTTTTATAACTGGAGTAGCAAAATCACGGGAGTTAAATTTATTACTAGAATTGTAGTTCTCTTAAGTCAAACTTTAGGTACTCAAGTTGTGTACTATTATCTTTAAGACACGGCAATAAAAAATGTTTTGTATTACAAGCAGATGATTTTCATAATTTTGAAGTCGCAATTGTAGCGTAATCAAGGTTTGAATACGTCAAGGCTGAATTAAATTTTACAATATTTTAAAGTAACAATATTTCAAGAGTTAAATTTCGTTTTCATATCATGTAAACTTTACAAAATTTTCTCAAAAGACTGCCTTTAGTTAATTTCAGTACGTTTAAAATTTTCTTAACTTTTTTTTAAATATTGATAAAAAAAATTTATAGAATTTAAAGTAAAAAAAGCATTTGGCATTAGGGTTTCCGATCTTCGATTTTTCGAATCGATTCTTTGGAGAGTAAATCGATACAGAGATCGTGAAACATTTAGGGGAACGAAGATCGATCTTTTCGAATTTAAATTAGGATATTTTTAGTAAAAATATGATATTTTTTAAAAATTATTGTAAAATATATATCAACTAATGTTGTCACTTTTAGCGCAAACTGGAAACCATTTTATTCATATTAAATTCAGCAGTTCATCTTCAAAGAAAATTCAAACTGATTTGTGATGACCCAATAAGAAACTTCATTAAAACTTTTATTTTCTGCAAGTACAAAAATTGAATCGATTTTCGTCAGATCGATCTTTTATAAGCCGATTTTCTTCTGCATCGATTTTTGGTTTGACGATTCCAATCGATCCACAAGATCGATTTTTTCGCCAGAGATCGGAAACCCTATTTGGCATTTTATAATTCATTTTAAATAGCTATTTTCCATTTTCTATTTTAAATATGTTCAGCAAAACCATTTTCCATTTTGTATTTTAAGTGCATTTTTGAAAACCAAACTGAACCAAAGCTTTACAGAATCCTATGAAATAAAAATTTTCGTTACTTACATTGTAAATAATTATTTTGAAATTGTGGAATTACCATTACCTTTTAAAATAACAATAAATATTCCTTGGATAATATAAGAATTGGAGAGGTTATGTACATGCTTGAGTAAATATTTTTGAGTACATAATTATTGTTAATAAGTTATGAATTACTGAACAATTAAAAATTTTTAATTTAATTATTCTTTCTAGGTTCAACTAAATGATTTTTTCAGATCCATTTAAAAAAAGGTAAGTTTGTATCATAGCTCGAAAACCATAAGAGCTATAAAGCTCCTGATTATCGCAATTGGTTGCCCCCGTCGATATCTACAACTCTTATTTGAACAATTTTTCGATTAAATCAACGGTTTGGCTGTAATAAAAATGGCAACTCCTGAAAAACTCACACGGTATACATATATATATATATATATATATATATATATATATATATATATATATATATATATATATATATATATATACAGTAGTAAATATTGTTTAAGAATCTGAAAAGTCTGATGTTTGCAAAGCAATATTTATATTTTCATTTCGGTAATGTTCTTGAGAATATGATATCAGATTAGCGCCTCCACCATGATTTTTATCAAAAATGTGGACTGTACTGTACTTATAAATCCTTATAAAATCTAAATTAAAGAAAAAAAAAAGTTTCTGAACTCAAATAATTTGAAATAAAAATTTGGGGGGACAGGTCTACCCACACTGTCAACTTCCCATTGGATGCCTTTTAAGACTAGAGACTACTATTTATAAATTTTTTTTTCGTTTCAGGGGCTCTTC